>JAQHUG010000023.1:7402456-7416303 GCA_028555095.1 Dicrostonyx torquatus | reverse complement strand
AGTCTGGCCAGGGCACCATGGCCAGTAAGTTCCTCATGCTGTCTGAGCAAGTCTTAGTTTCTCACTAACAACTGAGTCAATTAAGGTTAGTCTTTCTGTTTTTTTTCTTATGCTTCCCGAAGACTTTGGAATAAGTTCTTTCAAAAGGGGCAATGTCAGAGCTGCTCTTTTAAAGTTCTGTTAAATGTCTATTTTACCCAGCCTTTATCCCACCCAGTCCGCATTCCACTGAGTCTATAATCCACCCAGCCTACACTCCAGTGAGCCTGTATCCACCCAGCCTACACTCCAGTGAGCCTGTATCCACCCAGCCTACACTCCAGTGAGCCTGTATCCACCCAGCCTACATCCCATCTTGGTCTTCTGGTTTGGGGTCAAGAGAACTGCAGTAAACAAATGCAGTACTGTCTTCTTTCTGTTATCATCCTGTCTACGTAGGAAAAGCTATTCGCTTCAACCAGGTGGCTAAGATGTGGGTGTTGGGATGAGTACAGTGCAGATCTGGGATATGATGGTTAGGTGCAGTCCATCTAAAATTATGTCCAATGAGGCCTTTACATCCCACACACTCCCATGGGAAGCTTCTGTGTAGCAGATGCCAAGTCAGAGGGTCGGGTTCTGAGATGCCAGCTCCAGCACTTTCCCAATTTTAAGTAGCCACTCTACTCACCTCTCTGTGCAATCCGCCTTTAAATGGCCTTATGTTGGAGGAAAAGTCTCTCTTGTATTTTGGTTTAATTAACTAATTTGGAGACAGGGTCTCACTTTGTAGTCCTGGCTGCTTTGGAACTCCCTGTGTAAACTTGGCTGACCTTGAAATCAGTGATCCTCCTGCCTCTGCTGCTAGTGCTGGCATAAAAGGGATTTGCCACAGTGCCTGGCTCCTGGTATATTTTTAAAGGTCAAGGATACTGATTAAAAAAGAGAACCTTATCTTTTTTAATGTTTTCACTTGTTAACAATTTTACTGAGCTACTACTACACATAGAGCGATGTCTTATAACCATAGCCAGTTGACCAACATTTGTCCTTTACGTTTTAAAGAGAAGGTCAATGCAAATTGAAATCAAGTATTAGATAACTACCTAGTCCATTTTTATCCATCAAACATACCTAAAATTTTGTTGGGCCTGTTTAGTATGAATGCTGGTGTTTCTCTCTCTGGCTGAAATACAGTAACTATTGTAGTTTGGATGAAAATGTCCCCCACAGGCCTAGATAACTGAACCCTTGTTTTACAGTTGGTGGAGCTCTTTGGGGGGCTTGTGAGGCGGCAGCCATGCTGGGGCAAGCGCATCCCTGGGGGTGGGCTTTGAGAGGTTCTGGCCTCATACCATTCTTAGCCCACTTTCTGTTTCCTGCCTGCAGTTGAGGATGTGATTTCTTAGTTGCCTGCTCCTGCTGCTCCGCCCGAACTTAAGACCAAATCAAGTCTGCTCTCTGTTACTTTTGGTCATGGTTTTGTTTGCTTGTTTGTTTGTAATCACAGCAACAGAAAAATAACTAATACAAAGGGCAATTCCGATTTCATATTTTGGTTCCTAGGGCACTCAGAATAATTGAAACAGGCAGGCTCAATGCAATAACATGAAAATTCTTTAGTATGCAGAAAACAAGCAAGCAGACAAAATATTTGTATAAGATTTCAATGAAGAAAGCAGCCTCCTTATCTGCCCTGGCTCTTGAATCTATTGCTTTCATTTCTTACTATTATTCTAGTTCAGGTTTTCAGTTTCTTTTACCTGTATTGCTCTCCCCTATCCATAAGATTCTGCTACAACCCTGTGTGACTGTGACATTTACCCTCACCCAGACATTGAGCATCACCTTTTTATCTGTATACAAGCTTCAACTTTTGGGGCTCTCTGAGATTTTCCCCAACTCTTCAGTCTATCCATGAACTTGACCAAGTGCATACCTTTGATTAGACAGGATTCCTCCTCCATTCTGCACCCGTTATGAATTCTTACAATCTATGGGTATTTTCTTAGTTTTACTGCAGGATTTAACAGCTCTCTTATCTGTATACATAACACTCTTTTAATTAATTAATTAATTTTACATCCCAGCCACAGTGGGCTCTCCCTCCTCTCCTCTCAGCCCCCCCCTACCTTCTCTGTTCCCACTCCCCCAATCCAAACTTTCTCTGTTTCTATTAAGGAAATGGCAGGTCTCCCGTTGATACCAACAAAACATGGCATATCAAGTTCCAATAAGACTATGCACCCCACCAGTACATGTATTCAGGCTGAGCAAGGTGACCCAGAATAGAAGAGATGGAAGAGAGAACCTCAGGTGTTGAAGATATGATAGAGGAAATAGATTTATCTGTCAAAGAAAATGTTAACTCCAAAAGAATTCCTAACACAAAACAGCCAGGGCACTATGAAAAGATCAACACGAAGAATAATAGGAATAGAAGAAGAAGAATCCCAGCTCAAAAACCCAGAGAATATATTTAACCAAATCATAGAAGAAAATTTTCCCAACCTAAAGCAGGACAAACCTACAAAAGGTACAAGAAGTTTACAGAAGAATCTGTCAACAATGGAAGAATGCAAAGCCATAAAATATCACTTCTGCCCTTAACCCCAGCTTTTCACTTTGAAATCCAGGGTTAGGAAGGCAGATTAAGAGACCAGTTAACAAGAGTTCAAGAGTTGTAGCTCCTTTATGGATTCACCCAGCGAAAGGTTTTGGATAGTTATACGTCTTCCTCGAGTCTGTGCTTTTGCCTGGAGGCTCATGAAATATTTCCATAAAAATTCACAATGTCTGGTCATGGGGATCAAGGTAGTTCATAATTTTTTTTTTCTGTTCAGATAGCAAGCTGTTCTCTCTCTGTGTGTTTTCTTCGATTCACCACACTCTAGATCTAATCTAAGGACTCCGGGACTCTCACATGTCCTCTGATTGCTTCTGCTGCTCCTGGGAAAGCAGGATTTTCCCTCATCTCTTAGATTTCTGTGATAAAACAAGCTGTGAAATTATTCTTAATCACTTGGCCCAACAAAAGGAATAATGGCTAATCAATGTAAGAGGATTATGACTAAGCTCTCCATTAGCAAAGGCCAAATACATAATAAAATCTGGAAGTAATTATGCTATGCCCTCACTCACCATTTGATGGATGCTGTCCTCAAATGCCACCTTTGACCCCTTTATTTCTACTTCATCTTTCAAAGCCTTCCCAGTACGAAGACAGAAGAATGGAAATTGGCCCCACTCCATATTTCATTTTCTAAAGATTAGAGAAATTGCAAATGCTGGCCTCACAGAAGGGTAGAATTCAATGGCACAGGGTGGATGAGAGGGACTTAGAGGATCAATTGCTCTCCCTCCCTTTCACTGAAGGTCTTGAATCAGTGGTCAGAGCCGAGGGTTTCCCTGCCTTCCAGGTGCACCTGCTTTATCTTACTGGCTATTGAGTTACTATAGCAAGAAAACTCCAAATGGTTTCAAATGTAAACTCAATTGCTTGAGAAAAGGTCCGACTACTGTCTCGTTCAGTGAGTGACATGCTACAGGAGCTGAGATCTCACTGTGTAAATGCACCTTTTACTGGACGTGGGATAAGATATATTTGTATCACAGGAAAGCTGAAATCCTAGTAGGAGAGGTTATAGACGTAAGAAGATGTTTATTTTTTTAGTAGTTGTTGGGAAAAGCCTCAAAGCTTTTGATAAATGAGACTTGTTTTATGCTGAGGGACGTCCAAGTAATTCAAAAGGAAACTATGGAGTGCTTTCATCACCCCCTACTGTCTATCAGTCCAAGCTCTTAATCAACAACAAAACAGTATTACACAGCACTGACGATGCACTTATTCGGCACCAGAGAATACACTCAGTGTTTCCTGTTCACTGTTTGAAATGTAAAATGCCCACATAGGGGGGAAACGTTTACTTTTTGTTTTATACACAAAGAAACTCAGGTTTGTGTATAAGTGGTAGGTAGAGCCAATGAGGTAGAGCTCTCTTGTGATCCTGATTGCTGCTCAGTAGAAAACTAGTGACACAAGAAAGTGATATCACCAAGACACCGGAAGGATGTGAGTCACACTACACTGCTAGTCAGTAGAACATGAGTGGGGTAGGAGTGCTACCTTGACATTCAAACCCTGATGTGTCACTGCCTTCTTCACACAAACGTTCCCCCTCGGGGTGACAAGTCTGACAGCCATATGCTGAGATATCAACAGCTCGAGAGAGAAGGCAGCTGGATTTCTGAGACACTGGATGAAAAAAAATGATTGACCTGCATTAGTTTTCAGATAAAAGAGAAACTTAGAGTGTGTTAGTTAGCAAGGTGAATTGCTTCTGCAGCTCCAGCTGTCGTAATTCCAACAAACACTGTATTTTAACTTTGGGCTGATGCCAATCGCTAAAACCCCTTTCCCTACTGATTTGTCTGCTGAATCACTTATACCTGTTAATTTTAAATCCTCAAATTAACCTTTGAGATATTTAAGACATCATTGAGTAGAAGGATCTCCACGAAGAAGGCCAGAAAGGACTGTGCCAGGCTCCCTCAGTGAATTCTCTGTATGCTGTGTTGCTGCCATTCTGCACTCACTCCTTCAAATAAAGACAGTCCTGAGGCTGTGAGGGTGTGCTTGATCTCAGTACCATGCTTCTATGTCATCTGCGATACAGCCTCATGCTTGCTTGCAGAAGGACAGATAAGTGAAATGAAAATGCCCATGTATAGCTTGATCTATGCTTAACAGCAATGTTACCAACGTAAATGTACTATGCTTTGTAGCTCACAGGAGAGTCACACATATTATGTATTTGTTCCTCAAAACTGGGTAAAGTCGTACATGCCTATAACCCCAGTGTTGGGGTGTGGAAACAGGCAGAAACTAGGGGTTTGCTGGCCAGTAAATCTAGAGGAAATGGTGAGCCCCAGGTTGATTGAAAGAGCTGCCTCAAAGTGACCAAGTAAAATCCTGAGGCTGACATCTGACTCTAAATGCACGCGCATGCGTGCACGCGCTCATACACACACACACACACACACACACACAATCACACAAATTATGAAATAGGCAGCTTCACTATTGTTATTTCTATTTCACGCATTAGGAAACTAAGACTCAAAATGTCAAATGACTAAGGAATTCTATGTAGCATGGCCAAAACTGGGCTCCAAATTCTCCAGATCCTGGTACCTTGTTACTACAAGAAGAGTTTACTGAAGACTCATGGTAATGTTACCACTGTAGAGAAGCGTCATGAGGTCCCGGTTGATGGCAGGATTTAAATTGTCTCGTGGAGACGATCTGTTAGAGGCTATTTCCCTGGCAATGGACATTATTAGCTTGCAGAACAGATTGGGAGGGTGTTTTGTTCTTAGCTGTGCAGGCTGTTATGTCCCATTTAAATGAGATACCTGCTGCGAACACAGAGGTGAAGGGCAGGCAGAAAAATCTAGAGCACAGGAAGATGGTGATTAAATAAAAATGTTAAATAGGGAGGTGGAAAAACACTGATAACTTAGGCGAATTGTAGTTTGTTTAGCTGGAGAAGACACAGATGCAGTCTACACAAGGTGGCCAAGGGGGCTAAGAGGGAGATGTAAGTTACATGCTGTCTCAGTAGACAGTACTGGGTAGCCAGATGCTAATCCTCCACCACAGAATATTTGCAGATAATGGAGGGGAGGGCTTGGTATGCTGGGAGATTCTAGTCTGAGTCACACAGACAGCATGATAGAAAGGATGAGACATTTGAGGCAGTCCATTTTGAATTTCAATCTTGATTTTGTGTGTCCCTAGATCACACACTTTTCTGAGTTCCCATTTTCTTAAAACTAAGTTGTAGATTTTGCTAGTGTCCTTTGTGCTACCCGAACCATTTCTGCATCTTCTTCCCTTTCCTCTTTCCTTGCTTTCCTTCACTTAGAACATCCTCCTTACTTATCTAGCTATGCTATATTTCTCAGGTATCTGCTGAGGTGTTCCTTAGCCTTCCAGGGTGGACTGTCTGCGTAGCTGTGTGAAGATGGTAGCATCCCAAAGACACTCCGACTTTCACACCAAGTGACTAATTGTCTCATATACTAGATGGACTGCATGATTATGAAAAAAGAATGACAGTATCTCTTATTATAGACTTAATATTAGGTTGTTATCTAGACCCTAATATTGCAAGAGTAACGGAAACAAAATAATCATAATCTTCATGTGAATTTTATTTTAAGAAGGCAAAGTAGGCAATAACAAGTAAAAACATTGTCAGATGGGGATAAAACTGTTCATAACAGTGGTTCTCAACATGTGGATCATGACCCCTTTGGGGTCACCTAAGACCACCACAAAACACAGATATTTACGTCACAATTCATAACAACAGTTATGAAGTAGCAACAAAATGTTATGGTTGAGGCTCAGCACAGCATGAGGAACTGTATTAAATGGTCTCACCGCTAGGAAGATTGAGAAGCGCTGACTTATGGTGTTGTTCCTCTCATCTCCATCCCTGTCCCCAACACTGTTTCCATCCTCATCTCCACCCCATCTGCATTTCTATCTTTATCCACCCCCATATTTAGATCTATCCCTATTCCAGTCCCTATGTCCATCTCAGTCACCATCTTCCATCCTCATGCCCACCTCTATCTCTACAGTAGCTACATTTGCCCATGTGACAAAGTGTTATGATCAATTTAGGAATGAAAACATTTATTTGGGCTTCCAGTTCCAGAAGGGAGAATCCATAAAGGCTGTGGAGGGATGGCAGCAGCCAGCCAGAGAAGAAACGAAGAGGTCATATCACAGCCGTGCAAGGGGAGCAGAGTGAGTGACCTGGAAGTGGGGCAAGGGGATAGACTCCCTAAGCTCTTCCTCATTGACATACCTCCTCCAGCAAGGCTCCACCCCACAAAGATTCCACAACCTCCCCAAACAGCGTCATAAACTAGGGATCAAGTGTTTAAACAAATGAACCCATGGTGGACATCTTTCATTCAAAAATCTCCATCTCTATCCTTGTCCTCATTTTCATTCCTATCCCTTATCCATACTCATATTCACCTCTGTCTTTATCTCCTTCATTGTCACCCAAGCATCTTTATCCCCATACCCTTTGCCCATCTCCAGGCCTACTTCATTAGTAGATATTAATCTCTAACTTGAAATTCATCATTCCAGCTCCATCTCCAATAAATGAATGAATAATAAAAAATAAAATTGCTGAATTCCAGTAAAACTCAAGTAGTTTGGCTCATTTAAGTGCTCAATAAATGCTTATCTTCTATTATGCTTTTCCTGATTCAGTCTTATCCTTTATACCTTTATAATCACAGCAGATCAGAAATGAGACGTGATGGTGACATTGATGATATGTAAGGAAAATACATCACGTTCAGCATTTGAACTGTATCTATGGCTGTGCTTTCTCATTAAACATTGAGCGAACCCTCAAATCTAACCAGTGTAATAATCACCCCACTCCCAGAATATCCTAGTAATGTTATGAATGAGAATTAGAACAAGTATCAACCTGCATTTGCAAAGCTGTGGTTATGAATATGAGGAAGGGAGTGCTCTGCCTGCCGGGTCACTCTAAGCTGAATGTGAATGGCAGAGATTATATTGTGATCAGCATAGTTACTACTTGTCAGACGGGTCAGCACAGTGTCCAAAGGGCAGTCAAGCCTGTGGAATTGCAGGTTCAAATCTCTTCATTGCCACTTACTGGCTCTTGAAAAACCACAATCCCCGCACATCTCTCATTCAGTGTATTAGTCTGTGAGTGACATAACAAAATCACCACCTCATAACAAGATAGCGCCACATGGCTGGAGAAGAACTTCTGACAGAGGACATGCACACCGTTAGCTGCTGTGACGGGATTCAGAGTTGAAATGCTACCCCACAGCATTCTCTCACAGCACAGCGGAAGATGCTAAGCCAAACATTCAAGACTTCAATTCTGAAGAAACTATGATTTCTTTCATCTCAATATTTCTCAGTTACTTCATATACATAAAACTGAATACATTTCTTTTTTTAAAAAAAAAATAAGGATTTCATTGCTAGCACTGAATTATCATCTGTGTAAACGACTCCCACCATGGCTGCTTTAAAAACAGACAATATTTTCTTCAATATCATAAAGATTAAATATTTTTAAAAGGTAAAAAGAAATGCTGCTGTCTATCTTTTCCCCTGGCAGATGAAATTTATAGTTGTGATTTCTCTGTGTAATCTGAATTTAATGCATTTGTAATGTTAGTGTGTACAAAGCAAGAAACTATTGTCAAAGCTACAGCTCACTATATGTACATGTCTGCAGTCTTGTATGCATCTGCAGATTAAATATGTACATGTCTGCAGTCTTGTATGCATCCACAGATTAAATATGTACATGTCTGCAGTCTTGTATGCATCCACAGATTAAATATGTACATGTCCGCAGTCTTGTGCACATCCACAGATTAAATGTGTACATGTCCGCAGTCTTGTGCGCATCCACAGATTAAATATGTACATGTCTGCAGTCTTGTATGCATCTACAGATTAAATATGTACATGTCCGCAGTCTTGTATGCATCCACAGATTAAGTATGTACATGTCTGCAGTCTTGTATGCATCCACAGATTAAATATGTACATGTCCGCAGTCTTGTGCACATCCACAGATTAAGTAACATAACTCTGAGAAGTGACAAAATCTAGAAATGTAACTATACAGAAATCAACTGTAAATACTCAGCCTTGCAAGGTGTCTTTAGAATTTCTCAGAAAACAGCTCTCTTCATTGCTTTTTTTATTCATAGATTTTCCTGTTTTACCAGAACTCAATATGTATTTTCTATCATTGGCACATGTAACTTATAAAATTGGGCAAATATCTTAATTTTCAAAAGACTAAGTCAAGAAAAGTTCATGAGAAAATAGTAAGTATTCACAAACCTCGGAAAGAAACTTTCTCGAAGGTACTCTTCCTAACTCACAGTATTTATGCATGTTCCTCTTATATCTGCTCTATCAACTGTGAACATCCAGCAGATTATATGTACAGATTTGAAAAGCTCTAAAAATATATGATTTAGCAATGAGCCATAGAGCCCTAGTGGGATGGGACTAAGCCAGAATTAAGACCGTCCCCCTGGATAATTTGTAGCCTTAAAAAATCCTTTTGTTCACTCACTCACTTCATGTTTTACTCATTTAGTCAACATGTATAACACCGACCACACGGCAAGTACTGTCCAGCTACTTGGGATGCATCTGCAATACTGCACGCCTGCAATGACAGTACTCCAAGGCTGAGACAGGAAGATACTGACTTTAAAGCTAATCTGGGCTACATAGGAAAACCGTGTCTCAAGAAAAGCAAATAGAAGCAAAATAGAAGGATTATGAAATTTCTCAGTCAATAAAGTGTTCACTTCCTAAGTATGAGGACTTGGGCTCAGATCTGTGGAACATCTCTAAAAAGTCATGCAGGCAATACGCACCTGTAATTCCCGCACCACTGTGGGAACCCAAATATGTGAACCGATTCCACTTTGCCTGAAAATAGGAGAGTTTGAGCTTATTTTTGTTTTTTCAAAGTTGTTAACAATAGGTGTGGCTACAGAATAAATATTCTGACCTAGGGTGTGCTTACTTGTTTTGGACATCAAGATGGCCCATACAGGTAGATCTGCTCCATCCTGACTAAAGGTCAGAGAATTCAAGCACACTTCTGCTCCTTTTAAAATAGGAGGTTTGACTTAGGGAGTGGCTGCCTGCAAAATACTTGGTCTAGGGTGAGCTCAGTGCTCCAGACATCAAAAACTTACTCAGGAATTAATGGGTTGATGTTTAAAACTTTGAAACAAGTAAATGTTCTGGTTGTCTTTTGTGTCATGTTAAGGAAGTCTTTTATCTTCTTCCCCCTTTTGTACTGGGGTGTAAAAGTGTATGAAAAATAAACACGGGCAAACTCAGACCTTGAAGATTCAGCATTCAGGATCCACTGAGTGGCCCTCTCAGTACTGTCCTATGTCTGTGTTTCTTTCTGATCTCTGTTCCTCCTACCTAACATTTCTAATCCTCACACCCCTACCCTGGAACATACAACCCCCACAGCTAGGATCATGACAGAAGTCATCCCCAAAAGGTGACTCCTGACACATCAAGGAACTGCATTGGTTAATTAGTCATGACACTGATGTTGTTAATCTCTAGCCTTTATAACCTGTTTACAGAAGTGTGCACGCACACACACATACACTCAAAAATAAAATGACAAAAGAGAGAAGAATTAAAAGGAAAAAGCAGGAAGAGGAAAAAAGATAATGAAATACACAGACAGTCTTTTGGCTGCTTTAGCTGGGTGAAAGGCTTCAGCACAGAGTGAAATAAACAGAACTGGCTGGAAGAAAAACATGGATTTTCATCTGGGATGATGCCTAATGTGATCCCATGACAAGTCATAGAAACAAAGAACTGGCTAATGAGATTAATACTCATGGCTGGGAAATCATAGTCTCAATCTTCAGCTCTTCTGAAGCATGTTAAATACATCTTTTTTCTAGGTACACATGAGATTCATTAGAGGAGAATAGCCTTAATCTTCATACTGTACACATTTAATCTTTAAATCCCATGGGGAAAAATACAATGACCTCACCAATATTCTTCCTTTCAAACTAGAGTATTGTGAAAAAGATCTGTTATTACTAGAAAGATGGAGTTTTATAGGTTTGGAAAGACCTGTACAGGCTGTGTAGGGGGATAGTCATACTGTCAGTAGGTAATAGACTAACAAACAAGGGGGAAAGATTAAAATGCCCCAGTACTGTTTGACGTTTCTTTTTTTATTTGTCTGGAAGGTGAAGATGTCATTTTATTTGTTAAAACTTTCCTGTATTGGACAGATGACTTTCAACTCAATAGCTCTGTGTGACATTTAGATGAGCATATACATAATCACAGTGTCACAGTCCAAGGCCCTGAAGAATAAGGGAACACTAAACATATTTAAGTTGAGCTGCTTTTTTCTATGTGATAGATTTTAATTATCACTCACCAAATAGCTCCCATAAATTTTATTTTTGGCAAAATGCACATCAGAGCCACACAGCATACAAACTACTTTTTTTTTGGTAGAAGCCAGTTCATAAGGTTAGGAAGTTGCTTAAAATACTTAATCATGTTTCATGAACCAAGTGTGGCCAACATGCAGTCAGTGGTTGGGGTCACTGTTATCTAGCAAACTGTAGTAACCAGTAGGCTGAACTCTATAGCAAGATGTTCCAGGGACTGAAATACAGGCTTGCAGGTTATTCAAGATCTGAAAATAGGTACAGGGATTTATAGACTCAACATTGTAACTGGCCTTCATGAGTCAAAATTATCTTTTCCTTGTGAATAAACCTCTCATTTTGCATGTGTTGAATCTTCTTTTGAAATACTAATTATCACCTATAATTGTGAGATCAGTACTGCCAAGGTCTACCAATACAATATTTATTTTATACTGTGATTTTTAAAATCTCTACTGAACAATAAATGATCTATAGAATTCCTATACTTTTCCAAGATAAAATGTTGATTGCACAGATCATAGATATAAAATCTAGGGAGGTGCTGGTGCATGGGGGAGAAAGGAGGGTGGAGGAGGGGAGAAGGGAGGGTGGAGAAGGGGAGAGGAGAACATGAGGGAACAGGATAGCTGAGATAGGGGAAGGACAGAAAGGGAGAGCAAGGAAGGAGATATCTTGACTGAGGGAGTCATTATAGGGCTAACGAGAAATCTGACACTAGGGAAATTCCCAGGAATCAGCAAGGATGATCCCAGCTAAGACCCTAAGTAAGCAGTAGTGGAGAGGGTAATCAGACTGATGACTACCTTAATTGTCATCATAAAAACTTCATCCATCAACTGATGGAAGCAGATGCAGAGATCCAAAACTAATGCTGGACTGTGCTCCCAGAGTCTAGTCTAAGAGGGGGAGAACTGATAACATGAGCAAAAGGGTCAAGACCACAATGGTGATACCCACACTAACAGCTGACCTGACCTGAGCTAGTGGGAGCTCACTGACTCTGGACTGACAGTGGGGGAACCTGCATAAGACCAAACTATGCCCTTTGAATGTGGGGGACAGTTGTGTGGGTAGGGCAGTCTGTGGGACCACTGACATTGGGACCAGGATGTGTCCCTAGTGCTTGAACTGGACTTTTTGAGCCAGTTCTCTCTGAAGGGATACCTTGCTTAGCCTAGATACAGTGGGGAGGGCCTTGGTCCTGCCTCAAAGTGATGTGACAGGCTTTGTTGACTCCCCATGGAAAGCCTTACCCTCTCTGAGGAGCAGATGAGGGGTGGGGTGGGTAGAAGGTAGGGGGAGTGAGAGAAGGGGAAGGAGAGCAAACTGGAATTGGAATGTAAAATGAATAAAGATTGTTCTAAAAAATAAATAAATATGTGGAACTGTGCTACATTTACACACCCCTGTAAGCATCTCTCAGCTGGAATGTACAAAATATCCGGCAAGTTCAGACTCAATTCCCACCTCCTCCATAGGCAACTATTCTAGTTTCTGTCACTAACATTACGTTTAGCTGCTTGACTTTTATACTAATGGAGTAATACTGCATTCTGTGTGTGTCTGGTGTCTTTTTTCTTAGTGGTCTGCAATCCATCTGTGTAACTTCTGGTATTAGTATTTCATCTTTATTCCTGTATTTTCTGTTAATGACTATATCACAATTTGTTTATCCATTTTAGGGCCATAGTGGATAGAGTTGGTATGGACTTCCTCCTACGGGTGCTTTGTGTGTGTGTGTGTGTGCGTGTGTGTGTGTGTGTGTGTGTGTGTGTGTGTGTGTGTACACTCTCGTGTAGGTGGACATAAATATTGTGCCTCAGAGGAGCTGTGTGCTACACTTTCTGGGAAACTCGCAATCTTTGCTTACATGCATTGCTGCTTTCCTTACCAGCAGCAGTGTAGACAATGGACCCCTGTTCTTACCAGGACTTGTCACCTCTCATTTTCTTCGCCACTCTAGTTGGAGTGAAGGGGGCACTCGCTTCAGAATGACTCGGTGTCTCCGTGGTCTGTCCTGAAGAACACCTTACAGATGTGTTTGCCAGTCATTTGTGTGCCTTAGAGGAAGTATCTATTCAAATCTTTCCTCAGCTCTGCTTTTTGCTACAAGGCACACACACTCTTTCAGTCTCGTTATAGAAGATTTTTATGGACGTTTCCATTGGAAGGAAGAGACTTGTATGAATAAGTTACACACTTATAAAAAGGCCAGGAACAAAGCATCCCCCTGTTTATGGGATTACTAAAGTAATCTGAACATTTCAGGGCTTTGTTTTGTAACTTTGAGTGATGACCTGACATGGCATTTCATTTCTTTCTTTTTTTTTTAACTTGGATTTTAATATACTCTCATTTGTGAGGTTTCTTTTGTTTTACACCTCTCATAGATGACCTTCCTGAGAAAAAAAATCTTTGCCAATGTTGGAAGAAGGCTGACTTGTGTTTACTCACAGGTGCGTTCAAGTTTTAGCTTTGACTTTTATCTCTATCTAATATAAATTTCTCATTATAGCATGAAGTGGGAACCAAAATTAAAAATCCAACTTTTCATTGTATAATAAAATTTAGCCCTTTGGTAAAGAATGAATATATATATGTCTATCCATAAATAGATAAATATAAAATATTGACCTATTTCTGAACCATCCTGTTCTATTTTCCCTTTTTTATTTTTACTTTGTAACATTAATTACAATTTTAGTAATTTTGTTTTTATAGAAGTCTTCATGTTTAATGGTATAAATATCACAGCTTTGTTCTTCATGATGCAGCTATAAGGTACCAAAGTGTGTGTGTCT
>JAQHUG010000023.1:7381131-7400766 GCA_028555095.1 Dicrostonyx torquatus | reverse complement strand
TTTTGTCATTTTGAAAGCAGCATATGAACCTTGTGATATTGGGCCTTATGGATCTCTGATTCTAGTTAACTACACTGAGGTAGCATTTTCTTATGTATGGGGCGACACAGTGTAAAATTGGAAGGATAAATAAAAGCCAGGCCCAGGGGCCATACAGTTATGTAGCCAGGGGTCTTTGAACACCATTTTTAAAGTCCTCCCTCACAACATCTACATCCCCATGGTTACAGTGCATGGGATCTACACTGGGAGCTATGATTGCTTAAGCCAGAACTGGTGGAAGGAAGTTCAACATGCCGGATGACATGTTTCATGTGTTAGTTCCCAGGGATTGCCACAACAAATCACCAAGAATTGGATTGCTTCAAATAACAGAAATGTGTTCCTTTATAGTTTTGGAAGCTAGAAGTCTTGAATTTGACTGTCAGCAGGACCATGCTGTCCCTGAACCTCCCAGGGAAGAACCATTCCCTGCTTTAGGTAGGTCCCTGTGGTGGCTTCTGACATCCTCTGTCTGGCTAACAGGTGGGTTGCTGTATTTCTGCCTATGATCATATAGCTCACTGACTGTATTTTTCATTTCTGTGCCTAGAATTACCCCTACTTACAAAGAGATGTTGAGTCAATGAACTTGGGACTCACCACAATCTACCATGACTTCATTTTTACTTGCTTGCGTTCACAAAGACCCTATTTCTAAATGAGGTCACATTTATAGCCACCATGGTTAGGGAGAAGGGAATTCAATCCATTCAGATTAGTGTGCCTAATACTCCATGCTGCATTCATTCTTATAGCTTCCAGTTGGATTCAGGAAATGTGGTGCCCTGGAGAAGGTGGGCAGGGCTGAGAAGAGAATAGTCAGGAGCTTATTTATCTGATCCCTACTGCTTGATACCTTGTGCCTTGTCAGCGGGCTACACGGCTGCCAGCTTTATTTTTACCATCTTGTTCCTGATTCCAGTAAACTTGATCCTATTGCCCTTTGGACTGGGGATAGCATGGCCTCAGTTCTGTCCTAAAATCTATGCTACACACTCCCTTGTAAACAATTTCTTTACTAACCACCTAGTTCTGTCTTAATTTATATGTGTCACCTGTCTCCTGTAGGGACACTGGCACTGATTGACCCTCTGTTGGGCTTCAGTTTTTCTAAACAATGAATGACTAAAAGCAAAAAGATATTTGTATGTCTCTTTTAGGGTCCTCATTGTTTTCTAAGTTCTCTGGGATTGTGATTTGTGGGCTGGTTTTCTTTGCTTTATGAGATCTAATCTACATGGGAAGTAGAAAAAGACAAGATCTCCCAAGTAAATTGGGAGCATGGGGACTTTGGGGGAGGGTTAAAGGTTAGGGAAGAGGCAGGGAGGGGAGCAGAGAAAAATGTAGAACTCAATAAAAATCAATAAAACACCCCCAAAACCCAAAAGTTTGTCATTCACTTACAAAGTACCAAAACTTAAAGCAAAAAATGAAACCATTTGAAGAAACTTTTCAGATATAATATTATGTAATTCTCAAATACATAGTAGTATAATTAACTTAATATACAATTAATAATATAGAACTATTATTATAAATATTAATTTAAAAATTTTTTCTTCTCTTTTTGCTTTATGTTATTCAGATCCATGTTTTGAAACTTGCTTTCCTTTGCTGCTAGCGTGTATATATCCAACTGATTTTCCCTGACACCCAGCTTGTTGCTAAGATTCTTTGCTCTAAGACCTAGAGCATGGCGTAAATGTTTAAAATGCTTACTTTTATATCCCCTGGTGGTCTGAGGGTGTATAATTCTGACATATAGATGTCAATTTATATTGACCTAAAGTCAGTATAATAATTTGCAATAAACTCATGGAGGTTTTGTTTTTTTTTTATTGTCAATCTTTTTCTCTTACCTTTAGAACTGGCCAAAAATTTCACATATTTAAAGTATCCTTGCCCTCTCTGCTCTTTCCATCACTTCATTAAGAACTTGCTTAGTTAAAAGTACTACCAAGAGGTGGAGGAGATAAAAGGTTACAGAGAGCAGGGATCATCGGCTCTGCCCTATGGTCAATATTGACATCAGACTTTAATATTAGAAACTAGATGAATTGTATGCATTTGCTTGACTGTCTTATCCCAGAGAACAAAGACTAAATAATATTTTGATTAGCAGAAAAATCATGGAATTTCAGAGCTGGAATAAAACGGGGTGAACATTAAAAATGAGAGCAATGATTTTACAATGAAAATGAAGGCCTGGAGAGGAGAGAGCTCTGCCCTGTGTGCAGGTGTTAGCCACTTAGCAGGATATATACTGGGCCCACAGAAGCCACTGTGGGTTCCTTGAAGCAGAACCCAAAGCAGCATACCCACGTCAGAAACTTATAACTCCTTCCCACAGTGACAGGCTTGTCCTCGGAGGCTGTTCAAATGATACCCTTTAATATCCTGAAATTTGGTCTATTTTAGCATCAACATCATTACACAGCTCGCCGGGAAAATGTGAAGATGGGATGCGTGTAAACATTCGGGCTCCTCAGTGCTCAGCAGAGAATATGCTGATTCTATTACAGAAGAAGTGCAGTGGGCGACACAATGGCGATCATAAGCGATGCTGGAATACTAATGCAATGCCTGTGTGCACCCACAGCTCCAGCTAATCAGCTAACTAATTGTTTATAACAGGTTCTGAGGGTATTTAATTTGCCTATCATTATAACAACTCACAAACAAGGGCAGGACGGATAAATGGCTCTAATTTTACCTTCGTATTTATTAATTTTTCTAAGCAACTTTATGTATTTATTTCTTTCTGCTTCATCATTATCTCAAGTATTAATTTAGGCCAAGACACTTTGGAGAAACACACATAGTTATGCAAATGCCACTTTTATGCCTTTAAAGCAAGAGATTATACCATCTAAAGAGGTTTCCTTTATCCATGGAGGCCGTATCCCAGCACGCTAACGGGTGCCTCAAACTGCAGGTAGAACTCAATCCTGTGTGAACTCCCAGTGCCCCCATGCATGCATACCCCAGTAAAGCTTAATGTATCAGCCATGCACAGAGACTAAATTGTAAAACTATACTGTAATGAACAATGAGTGAATCTTTTTCTCTCTCTTTCTCAGTCCCTCCCAGTCCTTGTGTGTTAGTCTCTGTCTCTCAAGAGTTGTACCATAACCAATAATTTTCAATTTTAACCACTGTGAACTATGAGGACTGACACTGAGGAACACAAAAGCATGAATAAAAGCATATATTTACTTGATTGAGGAGAGGTGACATCTGTGTTACCTTTTCACCACGGTGACAAACTACCCGAGACAGAGAAACTTAGAAGAGGTTTTAGTACGTACCAGAATTTGAGAGATTGCTATTCCATGCTCATCTGTTTTTGTGGTTTGAGACCCAAGAACATCGTGGCAAGAGTGTGGGCGAAAGTTTTTCCCCTCACTCTGTCTTTGAAGCAGAGGCACAGGGAATAAGAGGAAAGGGTTAGCATCAAGGCACACCCTCAGTGACCTACTTCCTCACAAGACTCTACCTCCTAACAGCTCATTATGCTAGAAACTCTTTAACAGATCACCTCATTGATGATATCAGCACCCTGATGAGTCAGTCATTTCACAATAATACCATAAGCTGGAAACTGTGTTTTCAACACATGAGCTATTAGGGGTCTACTTCATTTTTAAGGCATAACAATATCTAATAACATTGGAACTAGATCATTAGAGGAAAAAGCAAATATGTCAATGGTATGAAGCAAAATGTTAAAAATGTCACAATTTGCATAAATACTATACAGATAATTTTTCATCCTAAGACTCAAAAGCCTTTGAAAAAGCTTTCTCTGTGTAAAGTTTTATTAACTAATCAATATTCTCCATGAATAAATTTCTTAGAAGATGTGAGCTTAGCCTCCTGGCTTGACCCTATTGCTGCTGTCTTTTAAGAGTTAATGCCTCTAAGAGTCTGTAAAGTTGTACTTCTTTAAAGACTTGGAGAATCTGGCTCAATTCATAGACTTTTCCTGGCACATCTGAGCCCTTCAACAGATACTTGATGAATGAATGAGAACTGCTTTGAGTGAGTGTGAGCTGTGCTATTTTCACCCATTACATTTTTTGATTTACATAGGCACCACTCTTGGCTTATCACACAAGCTGTGATGAATATCATCTGCTTCCTACTCCAGATGCCTTCTCCATCCTTCTCCACTTAGTATGTACCCAGGAGATGGAAGCCGTGTCAAGGAATCCATTTCCTGGTGACCTTCAACCAAGACCAGGTCCTGGCAGGAATGGAGAACACAGAAGCCAAGGTGCCTGGTTCTGCTGGCTTTTGTGGTTTTTTTTTGTTTTGTTTTTGTATTTTTGCCAGTGACCACAGCTCTTGCCAGCTGGTTTTCTTCATTCATGCATGCTCCAAAGTGCAGTAGCTGACATTCCCAATTCCTCCAGGCCAAGGGTTGGAACAGCTCTTGCATCCAACAACCCTGGACCACTGTACTATCCCTTGCTGGCCCCTATTTTACAAAAGCTGCCTTTGGTAGCTGCTTCTCAAGTCCTCAGCTTAAGTGAACCATCTGCTTCCTGCTGGGACTTTGACTGATATATGAGAGCTCTAAGCAGTTGCATTTATGCATTAGTGCTACATTTCATATTTTATGTGAAAATAAAAATGAAGGAAAACCACCACTTCACAAATGGTTGTGTCATCATCCAGAAGACAAGAAATGAAGAAAACGGTAAAAATATTTAAATTGTCTTTTTCTGTGCCTGAGATAATCATGACTTTCTCACTAGATATAAGACATGCTATATGTCCTGTACTTTTACAAAAGACGATGAGCTAAGTGTTCCAAAAATGGCTGGTTCATTCAGCAGGAGGCAACCCCATGAGAAAAAGGAGACTCCATGTCATGACCATCTGTGGTAAGAAATGTACAAGACCCAGTATCCAGGAGCTAATTGAGCAAAAGGCAGAATGTTCTCAGATGTCTAACACCTTGCCAAGGAAGCACATAACTGCATCAAAACATCTATTTTATTGACTCCAGTTCAGCGAAGATTATAAATAGACTTATTCTTATACTGTCCTTTCTCAGCAAGATGCAGAAACGAAGCAGTAAATTCTGAAAGTCCCTGGTATTTTTGGTAGAATGCACATGGACATTTTGATTGACAGGTGCAAACCAATTTCAGAAACACTGAAACAGGAGAAAGCCGTTATTGCAAGAGCAAGGGGCCTAATACAAAAGAAATGCAGGTTTTGCTACTGTAAGTCACCACTACCCCACACAAAGGCTTCGAGCCATCTTTAATTTACAAACTTAGAGTTTAACTTTAAGATGACATAGAAAATGCTAAAAATCCTGGGGTTGATTTCCAAATCATTTATTTTAGTGTATACATTTTGTTTTCTGGGGGTTTTTGGTACAAATATTATGAAGAATCATATAAACAAAGGATGATGAGACACTTCTGTATTATACAATGCATTTTGTTTTTGCATGGGAATATTAAAATTAATGATAAATATTCAAACCCCAGTTTTGGTTTTCCAAAGCCATACTTAGATTAACCTCACCTTGTACATTGTTCCTTCAGACAATATGTTCCTACCGGTCATATTAGTACTTTGTTGTATTCTTAAGATAGTGTCTCGCCAGATAGCCCAGGTGGGCTTTGAACTTCTGATCCTCTTGCTTTGGAGTGAGCACTAAGATTATAGGTGTGTGCCACCATGTCTGACTCCACATGGGTCTTTGTTAGTTTTATTTGTGCCTTGAAAACTTAGTCCTTAGTGCCCCCTTGCATATTCTTTGTCTTTGCATGTTTGGTGTCTTCTTCTTGTCATTCAGACATAGACTGCAAGAAATCTCAGAAATCCTTTCCAACACTCTTTCCTCTCCACTTAACTTCATCACTGAGTCTCTCTATCAACCCATAATACTCCAATCTGTAATGCGGAAGTGAAGACATCATTATGCAGCCACATTTCAAGTATTCAAGTTCTTCATGAATTGTGTGACTCCATGAACTTCAAGTATCTCAGCTTCTCTTTGCAAAATGCACAGAGCACTCCCCACCTCCCAGGGATGTTAAGATGGTGAGACCAGTCGAAGTATATCTTGGAGATCTTTCATTCCTTTACTGCTTTGCTCATCCAAAGGCTTCAAGCCCCATGAGGACAAAGAACTTGCTATTTTCTGTTTAATACACAATCTTAAGTTCGAGTAATGTTTGTACAGCAGGTGTTCAGCAACTACTTATTAAGTGAATGGCTGCATGGACTTAAACAAACAAGCAACAAATGCAAGGCAATCAGAAAGGAGAAAGCGTTACCACAGTAGGAAAAACTAGAATTCACGGCTATTCTGGGAAGCTACTTTCTCAAGAAGCTAGTCTTAAAAGTAATGTTTTCCACTAGATTCTACTATTTGCTTCCAACACAAAGAGCCAGAAATAATTTTATCTTCGTTGGTAGGTCTGGAATATGGCCTAACAAAGCTTAAGTACCTCCCAGGGGTCCTCGTGGGGCTCCACAGGAGCTCCAAGTGTGGCTTGCTTATAAAATAAAAAACACACGGTCTCCAAGAGGGACAGAATTGCTTGATGACAAGGAAAAAGTCAGCCAACCCAAAGAAGTAGTTGAACCATTTTTATGCTTTAAGCAATGTTTTTAGCAAGAGAACAGATCCTGTTGCAGCAGATCTCACTGGTGGTTTACTGTGAGGGCAATGTGTCCCTTCTGACCTAGAGCTCAGCGGGACCACTCTGGAATGATGGCACTATGTGAGTTCACACATTTCCATTGAGTCAACTGCTTTATATATGATTTCCTCCCATGTCTTATGTTCAATGTGACATTGCTTCATCACACTCTGTTCTTAGAATGAAGACAAAGAACTCACTGTCTCTGGAGGGCTGAACAGCACATCTGTTTATATATAAATCTGCTACAGAACTCCAATGGCAAAACCAGGTGGCAACCCTCAAAGCAAGAAAAATAATTGAAAACATTAATTTGGGGAAGGTATAGGGGACTTATAAAATCATCCTAAAGATACCTGACTAAAAGTCCAATGCATGATCATTTTACCTTCTTTATGATATCATGAACAATTACTTCCTATCACACATGACTAGATCATGGCATAATATCATCATTCCTTAATAGTCTAATAAATTTTGATTTTGATTCTTTGAAATTATATCTCCAATTTACTGAGAGATTTACATAGCATTCTCAGATTATTTTATTTTACATCTTAAAGACAAATGTTTCAATTGTATTATAAAAGGAAAGACAATCATTACACACACACAAACACACACACACTCCTTATTACTTCATAAAGGAATGACAAGTAAGACAAAGAGGTAGTATTTTGAGAATAGAAAGACATTTATAGCAAAAATATCTAGGTAATTAGAGTATATTAAGATAGATTGTTGCTTCTGAAAACACAGGGTGAGCTGTAGGCATTGACAGAGAGAGAGAGAGGAAAAATTGAGAGAGGTAAACAAGTGGCAGCTAATGACTGGGGCTGTGTTTTGAATTGTAGGATTCTCTTCAGCCCACATACTCTTCATGTGGAATGAGGATTATCCCAGTGACAAGGACGAGAAATCACTGTCAGAGACTTTCTTGCCTTAACTTCTGATGTTTCCTTCCTTGGCAGGAAGAGCTCTGATGGTTGCATTCTGCTCCATGCTGGTCGATTTTCATCACCTTGACACAAACTCAGACACACACTATGGGAGACAGAATTTCAGCTGAGGAACTGTCTCTATTGGATTGGCCTATGGTCATGTTTGTGGGCCATTTTCTTGATTAATGATTCACATGGAAGGGCCAGGCACGGCCACCCCTGGAAACCTCCTAAAGGCCCAGATGTTAAAGATTTAGTTACCAACTTATAATGCTATTAGGCGGCAGTAGGGTGTTGGGAAGATGAGACCTAAAATAACAAGTTGGTGACATTGGAGACACATCTTTGAAGAGGATTGGATCACCTCTCTCTTTTTCTCTCTCTCTATCTACCTCCCCCTTCATCCCTTCCTCTGTCTCTGCTTCTATGAAGTGCAAAGGCCTCTTCTACTTGTGCTCTCACCATGATGTGTCGTGTCAGCAGAGACCCAAAGACTAGACACCAAACAGCTATGAACTTAACCCTTGGAATCGATGAGTTCAAAATTACCCTTTCCTCTTCATAAGTTGATTTATTTCAGGTATCTTAGTACAGCAGAGGGATCTGACACAGGCACCGTGTTCTTTTCAGATCTTCAACTCCAAGTTCCTCCTGAGGGGAAATCATTCAATCTGAATAAGGGGCAGGGAGGAGATGGTGGGGATGTGTTAATTGGCTCCTTCTCTTTCCTAAGAATCCACAGGCATGAACTGATTACGACCTCCTCTTCTCCAGAAATTCCCCTTTAGTAGGGAGTTCAATCACAAGGACGGGGTGTGGGTCTACACATCCTAAGATGCACCATGGGACAGTTTCTTGGTTGGCGTGTGTACACCATGCTTTCCTTTATCCAGAGCCCAGTTGTTCCTTTAACTATTCCTTTGCCTACTATGCCTCAATTCTCAATTTAATTCGGTGATGCAGAAAAAGATGTAGTATTTTATTAGGTCCCCTTTAGTCTCAAACAACAAGTTTCCAGACAGTAACCTGTCCAAAGTAACAGAGCAGAAAGAGATGAGAATGAATTTGCTTTTCATCCTGAAACCTCCGGGAGTTACCACAGGCTTTACAGATTAATGGCACAACTCACAATACTGCCCCCACTTTAGTCCCAAACACTGGTTCCAAAGGCTGCCCATATTTGTTTCTGATTTGATTACAACTTGCTGGTTCTGACAACTTCCGCCTAAGGCTTAGAATGTATAGCATCTCACTGAATTCAGGCCAGGGCTCTTCTTGCTATCATTGGTTTATATAATAAAAACTGTAAAGAGAACACAGATGAAGATCTGGGCTAGATTGCTCAGTAGGTAGAATGTTTGCTGCTCAAGCCTTAGGACCTGAGTTCAGATACCCAGAGCACCTGGAAATGCTGGGTGCGGTATTGAGTACCTAAGATTCCAGTGTTGGGTAACAGAGAGGTAAATCCTGGGTTGGGGTGGTTTTTACTGGATAACCACTCTATACAAAACTGTGAACTCCAGGCTCAATGAGAGACCCTATCAAAAAAATAAGTTGAAGAAGTGATTGAGGAAGATATCTGATGTGGGAAGTCCTTCTGTACATGTGTTGTTTATGGGTTGATGAACAAAGTTTTTTGGTCAATGGTTTAGCAGAGTGAAGCTAGGTGGGAAATCTGAACAGAGATAAAAAGATAAGAGTAGGCAGAGTCAGGGAGACACCATGTAACTGCTGAAGGAGAAGGACACCGGAAACTCATAGGTAAACCATGAGCCTCATGGTAAAATACAAACGAATAGAAATGGGTTAATTGAAGATGTAAGAGCTAGCTAGAAATATGCCTGAGTCATCAGTCAAGCAGCCAATATAGCTTTTGTGTGATCATTTGGGTCTGGGCAGCAGAGAAACGCAAGAGCAGTCTCCATTTACAGATAGTCTGACAAACTCTGGCCTCTGCACACATCTACGTGGGCAAGTATACTTCAACCACACACACGTTAGTGCAAGGCAAACGTGCATGCACGTACAAATAAAAGAAATTCTGAAACAGAATATGGATGAACAGTGACATGAAGGTACAATTGGAATGCAGGAGGTGGTACAGATCTTCCATCTCTCTCAGGGTGCTCTGCCCCTCAACACTCCAGAGTTGTCACTATTTAAGGATTTTTTTGGAGACCCTGTAACCTGAGCATGATGGATGAAATCATTGGCCGTTGACAACTGAAATCAATTTTCAACTCATCTTCCCTCCCCAGTGTTGGGTGTGTGTCACAGTTCCAATGGTCATCAGCTGATAATTTGGCAATCTCAAACTCCATCTTAAAGTTATCTAAGAAGCCGCCAGCCATCTTCTTCTGAACATGAAAGTCACCCATCGGAGTGAGGGGACTTGAAGGGTTTTTACAAGCTCTTGTTCCAGGAAACAGAAGAGAAGGCTAAATATGTATTTATTTTTTCAAAAGAGATTTATTTATGTGTGAGAGAGTATGTGTACTTGTATGTGTGCCTATGAAGGACAGAGAGGACATAAGATTCCTGAATTTGGAGTTTTCAGGCAGGTGTGGCCCCCACACAGAGGCTCTGGGAACAGAACTTCAGTAATCCAAAAGAACATAAGGTATTCTTAACTACTTAACCATCTCTCTAATCCTCCAAATATATAATCCTTAATATGTTACTCAGAACCTGGCAATTCTGCTAATTAAAAATTTGAAATACTGTTATGAGCCAAGTTCAGGGGTCTTGTGCTCTGAAGAGGCCATGGGCACTTCATTGCACCCTCAGGACCTATTTGGTGCCCCTGAACATCCTTCTAGGAAAAAAAAATCCCTGACTACATAGGGAACAGCATGTTAAGTTAGCATCTCCAGGTATAGCACTGCTCTACCTGAACAGCAGCTCTCTGAACCTTGGGAGACTGTATCCTGATTTCTCTTGCAAAGTTTAAGTGATATCTTTGCAGTATCCATGAACCATCTATAGGAGAGCAGAAAGGAAACACCTTCACCATGGTGTGAGAAGGAAGCAACATGGGTGTGTGCTTCAGTCTTAAACTGAAGCTATCAAACAGATGGATCCAGGGAAAAAGCAAGCGACCTCTCTGATAGAATGTGCTCACTGGGACACAGAAGCCTATGCTGTTCACTTTAAACTCCAGGATCAGTGAAGGGGCCTTCTGTCTCAAAGCCTAAAAAAATGTTTAATTCTTCTTGGATACAGACATCCCAAATATACACACTTCACCAGAGACAGATTTCCCAGTTGTTGAAATAATCAAACACAAAGAACATGCTACTTTGACTTGAAGGAAGGAGCAAGTTTACTACGACCTGAAACCTAGTTCACATTATGATGGACATTCTCTTAGTATGTTTGGTTGTTAGTTCCTAGAAGGCTGTCATTTTTCAATGACAGACAGAAAGGGAGTAGATCTGGAGGGGAGGGCATCTGGGAAGGACCTGAGAAGAGTAGAGGGAGAGGAAACTATAATCCAAATACACTGTAGGAGAAAATAATCTTTTTCAATAAAAGGAAAAATGAAAAATATTAAAAACCCAATGAGTCATCTAAAAATTTTTAAAAAGCAAATAATGTAACAATAATTTAAAAAAGAAAAGGGTTCTCTGTCATTTTATTATCATTAGGTTGAGCCATTGTTGCAGTTTAAATATATTCCCCAAATTTGTGACTTGGAAACATTATGCTAAAATTATGTGTTAATGGTATTTGAAGTTGGCCTTGAGAAAGTAACTAGAGCTCTAGGAGTCACAAGGGTGGACCCCATGTCAGCATTAGTGGCTTCCTAAGAAGAGTGTGAGAAGTCTCTTGGGCAAACCCATTTCTTCTCTCTAGACTCACCCTCATCCTACTGTAGCCCATCTGCAGAAATGCCCTCTCCTAGCCTACTTTGCTTCCCTGGGACTCTGTCTCTTGGTGCAGACCCAGCCTAGCTCTTTTCCACGGACCTTCCCAGCCCTCCCCTCTAGCCTACCTCCATTTCTTTGTGAGCACTGATCCACAGGACACTTTTCATCAGGGATCCCCCATGACCACACTAGGCTGGGAAGGAGCCAGACAATTTTCCCTGTCCTTTCTGTCTCTCATGATGCTCTCTCCAAACTTAAGGCTCATTCTGTAGCAGACTGTCTACAGGAGCTTCTCTTTCCATCCCACCTCCACTCCCTGGGGACTCTGCCTCTTCATCAGAACTGATCCACTAGATGTTTCCCACAACTCTGTCAGGTCCATCTCCATTCCTCCATACTACTCCCTGACACACAGAAGCACTCCCCCTACCAGGGACCTAAGACTACCACATACGCATAGGATCCAGAATGGGCAACAGAAACCAAGGAGCACAACATCTACCCAACAAAGACAAGACCACATATCTACACTAAAAAACAACTCAAATAGCACAACTCCAGATCCCTAGATTACAGCACAGAAGCACCAACATGAACACCAGAACAGTATGCCTCCTCAAGAAGTCAGTAAGCTAACTGTAATAGGATCTTAGAAATGCAAGTTAGTTAGCTGAATCACATAACAAGAACTGCAAAATAGCAATAGCAATTATGAATATGTTCAAGGACCTGAGGGAGGAAATGACTTAATGAAGACAGTGGAAACACTAAATAACTAATAAAACCAGTGAAATAAAAGAATGAAAATAGTTCAAGACATGAAGTAGAAATAAAATCACTCAGGAACACATGAATAAAACTGGAATTGAAAATTTTAGAATGTTAAACAATAACTTCAGAGGGAGGCCTCACCAGTAAATTACAAGACATGGAAAAGAGAATCTCGGGTGTTTAAGATAAAGTAGAAGAAATGAATACCTAAGTCAAAGAAACTTAGTCTGAAAAAGGAATCCAGGTACAAAAAGCATTTAGGAAATCTGGGTTACTAAAAAAGTCAAAATCTAGAAATAACTGGGATAGGGAAAAGAAAAACAACAACAAAAGAAAACAGAAGAAGGTCCAGAAAATACTTCAACAAAATAGTAGAACATTTCCCCAATCTAAATATGGAGAAGCCTATCAAAGTACAAGAAGCATATAGAATGCCAGAGAAAAACATATAAGAAAATCTATATGACATAAAATAGTTAAAACACAAAATGTACAGAACAAAGAAAGAATATTAAAAATTACAAGAAAAAAGTCCATATCACATAAAAAGGCAGACCCGTTATAATAATGCCTGAGTTTTCAATAGAGACTGAAAACCAGAAGGGCCTGGGTAGATTTTCTGCAAGTTCTAAGAGACCAGAGATGCCAGTACAGACTATTATTTCCAGCAAAATGACCAATCATAATCAATGGAGAAAGAAAAACATTCCTCTGAAAAATCAAATTAAAGCAATTTCTATCTACCAACCAACTCTACAGAAGACACCAGAAGGAAAACTTACATCTAAAGAGGTTAACCAGACCCAAGAAAACACAAGTAATAAACAATCCCAGACCAGCAAATCAGGCGAGGAGAAAAGCCCCACAACATAACAACAAAATAACATGAATTACTAAACACTGCTCATTAATAGCTCTTAATATTGACTGTCTCAGTTTCTTCAGCAAAAACACACAGACTCAGATTGGATTATAAAACAAGATCTATTTTCTCCTGCTACATCCAAAAAACACACATCATTAAATCATTGATAGACATTACCTCAGGGAAAAAGGATAGAAAATGGCATTTTAAGCAAATAGACAAAATAGCAAAAGGGTGTAGCTATTTAATATCTGGTAAAATAGACTTAAAACCAAAATGAATTAGGACAGATATGGAACGCCATTGTAACTCATTAAAGAAAAGAAAATCTACCAAGACGGCACTAAAATTCTAAACATTCGTGTACCAAATACCAGGGTTTCCAAGTTCAGAGAAGAAACACTACTACAGCTGAAATCACAACCTGACCTTCACACGCTGATTATGGGTGACTTTAACACCCCACTCTCGGCAACAGACAGGTTGTTCACACAGAAACTGGGGAACTGCTGCACTTCAAAAACCTACCAGACATCTACAGAGCAATCCACCCAAGCACCAAAGAGCATATTTTCTTCTCAGATGTTCATGGTACTTTCTCCAGAACTGATCATTTACTTGTACAAAAAGTAAGTCTCAATAGACAAAAGAAAATTAAAATAGCACCCGGTGTCCTATCCGGCCACCATCGTATGAAGCTGGATATTATCAACAGAAGAAAGTAATCAAATTCATGGAAACTGAACAACTCATTCCTGGAAGAAAAAAAATGGGTGAAGGCAGAAATCAAGAAGGAAATTGAAAACATTTAGAATTGAATGAAGATGAAAACACAACATACCCAAGCCTATGGGAGACAGTTTTAAGAGGCAAGTACATAGCACTAAGTGCCCACATAAAGAACTGAAGAAATTTCCTATTAATAACTTAGCAACATACATGAAAGCTCTAGAACAACAGGAAGAAATAATAACCCCAAAGAGTACATGACAACACATAATCAAATTGAGGCTGCAGTCACTGAAACAGACAAACAAACAACAACAACCAAAATAATATCAATGAAATGAAGAGTTAGTTTCTCGAGAAGATCAATAAGATTGACAAACCCTTATCCAGATTCACTAAAAGATGGAGAGAGACTCAAATTAATAAATAATAATTAGAGATGAAAGCACTACATTACAACAAGCATTACAACAGACTCCTATAGAGTTAAGAGAATTATAAAGGCACTTTAAAAAACATCTGTACTCTACTGAACTGAAAAGCATAAAATAAATGGGTCAATTTCTTGATATATACAATTTGCCAAAGTTAAATCAATATCCAGATAATCAAACAGGTATAGTCACTTTGTGAATCAGTATGGCAATTTCTTAGAAAGTTAGGAAACAACCTTCCTCAAGACCCAGCAATACCACCTTTGGGTATATATCCAAAGGATGCTCAATCGTACCACAAGTAATGCTCAACTACTTTGATAGCAGCATTATTTGTCATAGCCAGTATCTGGAAACAACCTAAATCCTCCTCGACTGAAGAATGGGTAAAGAAGATGTGGTACACTTACATAATAGAGTACTACAGAGCGGAAAAAAATAAAGCAATCTTGAAATTCGCTGGCAAATGGATGAATCTAGAAAACATCATATTGAGTGAGTTAACCTAGGCCCAGAAAGACAAATATCATATGTACTCACTCGTAAATGGCTTTTAGACATAAAGCAAAGAAAATCAAGACTATAATTCACAATCCCACAGAACCTGGACAACAATGAGGATCCTAAGAGAGACATACATAGATCAAATCTACATGGGAAGTAGATAACCGCAAGCTCTCCTGAGTAGATTGAGAGCATTTGGATCATGGAAGAAGGTAGAAGGGGAGGGGGAAAGAAGGGAGGGGAGCAGAGAAATATATATAGCTTAATAAAAACAATAAAAAGACAAAAAACAAACGAAAAGCAAATAACAGACTGAGAAAGAAGCCAGGGAGATAGAGCCTTTCATAATAGTCGTCAAAACATAGCTTGAGATAAATGCTAACCAAGCAAGGACAAGACTTGCATAATAAAAACTTTAAGGTTTTTTTTTAAAAAAATGGATGATGACATCAATAGATGGAAAAATTTCCTATGTTTATACATCAGTAATATTAAAAATGGTCATCCTACCAAAAGCAATCTATTGATTCATTGAAATTCCCATCAAAATCAAATACAATTCTTCACATAAATTGAAAATCAATTTTATATGAAAACATACATACAAAAAACTCAGTATAGCTAAAACAATTATGAATAATAAAAGAACTGCAAGAGATATCACCATCCTCACCCTCAAACTGTACTACAGAGCTGCAGTTATAAAGACAAAATGCTACTGGTACAAAACCAAGCTGATCACTGGAACTGAATTTAAGATAAATCCATGCTCCTTTCAGGACTCCTGTTTTCACTGTTCTTGAATTGGTCATTTTAATAATTCTTTACTTTTTTTTGGGGGGGAGGTCAAGACAGGGTTTCTTTGTAGTTTTGAAGCCTGTTTTGGAACTAACTCTTGTAGATCAGGCTGGCCTTGAACTCACAGAGATCCGCCTGCATCTGCCCCCCAAGTGCTGGGATTAAAGGCATGAACTAGTGCATTCCATATAACTTTCCTATTGTGAGATAAGAGAAATCTAATACTTTTTTCTATAGATGATATTTAGGAACAACACGACCAAGAAGAAGGGGCAGGGAATAGAATTTTGAGAGCCCTTCTAGGCAAAAAGGCCCCCTTAAAGATTTATTTAGTTTATTTTATTCTCATTCTCTCTCTCTCTCTCTCTCTCTCTCTCTCTCTCTCTCTCTCTCTCTCTCTCTCCCCCCTTCCTGCACACCCTCTCTCTGTGTATGTGTGTGTGTTCAGGCACCATAGAGGACAGAAGAGGGCCTTGGGTGCCCTGACACTGGAGTTATAGGTAGTTGTAAGCTGGCCAGTATGGGGTGCCAGGAACTGAGTCCAAATCTTCTGCAAGAACATTGTGTTCTTAATTACTGGACCACCTCTGCAGCCCCAAAGAGGCTCCTTTACATTCAGGATGATTGTCCTTAATTAATACCTGTGACCTTAGCTTCAAATACTCATAGCTGAGAAATGGTGTTGACTGTCACCTTCCTTGATAGGGACTTGTGGATTTTTATTCAATGAGATAAATCTTTTTTCTCAACAGATTCCAACCAATAACAATAAGCACTGATGCTTCTTTTCCCATTCTTTTGACACCACAGACTGACAGTGGCAGGTGCTTCTATGACTCGTGTCTGTCATCTGGACCCTGATGCCATCTCTGTTTCCTTATCTGACTTCTCAGAAACCTGGTCCCCACATGGTTGCTTAAGAGCTTTGTGGGTAGTTTCTAATCAGACCCTGGGACACACAACTCTACATATGCCACGACAATCATCCTATCATGTGCTTTCAGTAAACTTGCTTACTGGGGGAGAGGGGAACCCTGTTACCCACATGGAGTACATATTTTTCTTTAGTTGTTACAGATGAAACGCTGTCACTGCCCAAGAGGCACAAAACCTTTCTGTTCTAGCCTAGCACCGGGTGCAGGATGAACTGACTGAGTTTTTCTGAGCAGCACTGTCAACTTGAGTAGGCAACAAATCTTCAACACAGCATGACCCCATATCAGCCTTCCTGTTGAAGCAACCGGGGGAACAGGGACATTTCCTACAGACCTCAGCCATGACCTAGCAGTGGCACAGAACTCACTCATAGGTCATAACAACTGAAAACAGCTTCCTGAAAGCACAGATCATGGGTCAGCCATGTGACATTAATTAGAAAAGAACCATTATGACTAGATACTTTTCCTCATTTTTTATGTGCATGAGATAAGCTTATTTCTCATTAGTTTCATCTTTTCTCCATCTCTAAAACCCAGGGGATGAAATCTGTGCTGTTTCTCACAACATGAGTCCTGTTTAAATGCATTTGAGACACAGACGACCTAGCTTATTCTTACATGCATGTAGGGCTGTATACATTATCACCAATCTGAAAACAAAGATGAAGCCACTCCTGCAGCCAGCGAGAGTCACAGGTCCCCAGATTCAAGGAATGGAACCCATTCCTCTTCTTCCCTTGTTGGTGGGTCAGGACTTGGGATGTGGGCAAGAGATGTGGATGCCAACTGTCAGCCACAGCTGTTTGTACAGCTGAGTAGAGCTCTTCCTTCCTACCTTGGAGCTCCCTGGCTGCATCTCTTTTGCTGATCTTTCCTGTTGCCCGGGGTGGAAAAGCTCTGGCAAGTGGCATCTCCACACTCAAACTCCAGCCACCTCATTCTCACAGAGCTCGGTGCTCCCTAGTTTCTACTCCCACCTCTTTCTCTGCAGTTTTCAAACATACCTGCTCATTTACAAACCCGACACCAGCTCCTCCACCACCTCCAACTTTTACTACCCATTTTTACCAGGTGATAGGCTGGCTGCCCTCTGGCCACGGAAGAAGCATGGTGAGAATGCCACCATGAGAAATAAGGAATAGAGGTCTTTGCTTTGGGTGCCCCACGTCCTGGCATTTCACTGAGCAGAAGTAACAGCAGTAACGTTTTAAGTTGCTAACTGTGTTTGGAAACTGTCATTCAGCCAGAGTTCTGTTCAGCACACAGAATTTACATCTGTATACAATGTTATATTTATCTGAGTTTTCTTTCTCCACTTTCTGCTTAGTTTGGGCATGATAGCCAGTATGCAATTATCAACACAATGAAATAAATAACTAAAAACATAAAAATTTGGGCTCCAACTGGCATGTAAATATGCTGCAAGAAGAGAAAAACAATGAAGGTCTGCAGATGAGGCTGCGTGTCAGGCCGCGTGTGTCCAAACACAGCTCTCCTGGGTGCCAGATGGAGTTCAAGATACATAAGCAAGAAACTCTGATTATCACTTCTTTAAAACCTTAAAAATGCTGTCATAACAATGAAGCAAAAGGTAGACATGGAAAGAATACAGATAGGAAAGAGAGAAATTGGATAACTCCCATTTACAGATAATATAATTTTATACTTATGAGACCCTAAAGTCTGTCATTAAATTCATGGAATTTATAAACACTTTCAGCAAAGTAGCAGGATATGAAATCCACATACAAAATCAGTAGCTTTTCTATGTATCAACAATGAACATGCTGAGAAAGAAATCAGGAAAACAATCCCGTTCAACACAGTCTCAGAAATACTTAGGTATATAAGAGGTGTGTTTACATTTGAAAATTATTATGTATTTATTCTACTCTAACACCAATGCATTAAATAAACAAGAATTAGACTGTGGTGCAGTGAGATAAACATTGTGGTAAAAGACAAAACACAGCCATGTGTTAGCTTACCACAGAAGAAGGAATGCTGAGGAAGGCAGAGAAGGGACCAACTGTGTATGGTTTGGAAAGATGAGAGAATCGCTCAGATGAAAAAGAAAAGGAAAATCAACAATAAAGAAGAAAATCTATCCCTGACCATTTATTGCATATAAACAGCCAACTTGTGCTCCTAAAACCCTAGCTGGCGGTCGCTCATGCTGCCGTTCTCTCCCCGCCATGATGGACTCCATCCTCTCACAACCCTTTCCCCCTCTTTAGAGCCTTGTTATGGGATAAGAAGCTGTTTTTGTTTGTTTGTTTTAATTGATTCACAGGAGTACGGTGACTGCTGCCACAAACTCGACCATGTGGTTCTCAGGCCATCGGGACTTGTTTGACAGAGTTGGTACATGTGGGCTGAAGAGACCCTGGAATCTATACAAGGCTAACAGGCTGGTCTGGAGGGACTGTGGAAGGCCAGAACCGCAATCAAAGTGCTGACAGTAAAGGCTGTGCTTCAGCAGCCTCGGGGGAAAGCACTCGAGCTCTATTCTGTCCACGACTTGAGATTTTGAGTGTGGCTGAATTTAAGTTTGGACAGATTTTGTTGGAGAACACTGTAAGACAGCATAGCACCAAGTATGGTACGGATGGTTATTTCTCTCCACCAGGCTTATAATAAGAGAACAGAGAGATATAAAAGTGCAGTTTTGTGAGTTTGGTGACCTGGTATTTGAACACTTGGTCCCCAGTTGGTGCAAGAGCTGTGGCCTTGCTGGATGAAGCGTGTTACTGGAGTCAGGCTTTGAACACTTGAAGTCTTCCAGTTTCCTCTCTGCTTTGTCCTCATGGTTGAGGACGTGAGCTCTCAGGTTCCTGCTCCAGCCATGCCAGCTCTTTGGTGCCATAACTCCCCCACCATGATAGACTCTTGTAAGCCAAAACCACCTCTTTCTGCTCAAAACTGCTTTGTTCATGGTGTTCTATTACAGCAGCAGAAAAGTTAGTACACGAGGAAGGAGGGGTCATGGACAATGTGAAGGACGCAAACAGAAGAGTACCACGAGGAAGGAAGGGTCATGGACAATGTGAAGGACGCAAACAGAAGAGTACCA
>JAQHUG010000023.1:7334548-7355920 GCA_028555095.1 Dicrostonyx torquatus | reverse complement strand
TATGCTTATGGCCCTATCTCTAAAGTCTTGTAAGTGGTCACAATATCAAAGTCAAAGAAGTCATGATTTGAGTACATCATTGTCAGTCTAAGTCAGGACAAAATCACAACACACATTACACAGACATACGGGACAATGGCGCCAAACAAATCAAAGACAAAGCTTCAAGCTGCCCCATGAGTGTGACCCGCCCTGTTATCAAAGTCAGACTGCTATTCATGCATGTCTCTACAGAGAACTGACCACACCTCATGTGTCATACCACAGAACTGAGAAATGCCACCTGCATATCTCACCAGAGAACTGAACACGCTACCTGTGCATAAGACAAAACAGAAACTGATGACATAAGACAAAGGCTAACAAAACCTAGATAAACAAAACCACTCCAGAAATACAGATGGCCAAGAGGGCATATAGTCCCTCCAATCCAGGAGAACTTCCGTGTCTTCACCGGCACCCAGACAGGAATCTTCCAGGTGTCCCTGGGGTCCCTCCTCTCCTTCTGCGACATCTCCCAGGGTGGCACTCGGTGATCTCCTAGCACGTCTGCTGATCACTACCTCAGTCTCCTCCTGAGAGGCGAGCAACCGCAAAACTGAAACCAAAAGTGCAGAACCTGTATAGAACCCAAATTTAGCCAGCATGGAAACACAAAGACACAGACAATGTCTCACCTCCAAGTGGGTCTCCGGAGATGAGGGTGGTTACCAATCCCAGACGAGCCCCCAAATGAAAGACCCCACCAGAGTGGGGGGACTCAAGTCTCAGGATAACATGACCCCCAAAGAACTTATGAGAGACCGTTCTTGCTGCAATCACACGAGGTTTATTGACAAGAACCAGCTGGGGCTGAAACTCATTTCCCACTCAGGGGTAGAGGAGTTTGACCCCAAGTAGCTGGGAGAAAGGGTATTTAAGGGAAGAAACAAAACCACAACCCAAAGGGGGTAGAGAGGGCATCATTGAAAAATTCTAAAAATACTAGTGATAATCACAAGGGGGTAACTTCCCGTTTCTCAAGATTTTTCTCAAGATTATAATCTAACTTTATAGTCAGCTAGTTCCTGGAACAGTCACTGAACCAGCTAACCTGGATTTTTGGTTCTTCTCTCCCTGCTAGATTTTTGGGTCTATTTTTTCCTGCTAGATTTTTTTTTTTTTTGCTCTATTCCTTCTGTTAAAGGGGTCTGGATTTATCTGAGTCTTTCACTAGCACAGACCATACATCATTTGCCTCAAAGCTTTACCTAAAGTTGTATTTTCATGCTTGTTTTTGCCTTCTGGATTCTTAGGCAAAACATATCGCTCTGTCATAACTCTGTGTAGTTGATTAATGGTAAGTCACTACTGGAGAAGGGAGATCCCTTAGAGATTCAGTCCTAAGATTCAAATTAAATCTTGGACTTGGAATTTTTTTATTCTAACATTTCTGAACTTTGCAGCCTTTTTACATGAGTGTGGGCCTGAGCTCTCAGGCTTAGGCTTCAGTTCCCTTCACGTCACTATATTTTGTTGTCCAGAGGAGAGTAGTGAAGATGTGTTAGATGAAAAGCCAGTCGAGTTGAACATGGCGGTGAAGAACTTTAACTAGCTTATGGCAACAGATAATACAGCAAAAACCATTAAGGCAGAGGGGACAATGAAACTCAGCCCCAACCCTGCTTCCCTGCTTGCTAACCGTGGAATCTTGAACTGGCTACTCAGCATTTTTGTTTCTAAACATTATTCGTTGGAAGGTAATTACAATTGCTTTATAGATGTGTGGTAAATATCAGTTGGAGGCAATAATCTGTGGGAAGCTTTTCTAGCCAATATGAAGTAAGCATTCAATCCGTTGTAACAAAAATAAAATGTGATGGCTCAAAGCCAAGTGAACAATGATTTTTGAAGATAAACTTAACAATTATGAGGGCCAGTCATGATAATCTAAGTCTGGGCAGAAAGGAAGTTCTTTACTTCCTCCAACCATTATCACCTGGGACTCTGGCCATCAATAAATTTAAATGGAGTCTGGAGTCTCAATACCTAAACTCCACCCAAGAGCAGACCATTCAAAGGAAATTCCTGGCATTCCAAGCACTGTAGATAGAAACACCTGCCAGCACCTCACCAGGACACCCTTAAACAAATGTCAGCCAATCAGGGGTCCTGAACCTTAGAGACCTGTCACCCCCACCTTTACTACTATAAAAACCCAATTCTAGTTGAGCTCAGGGCTCTCCGGATATTCCAATACATTGGACATGTGGAGAGACCGAGTTTGCAAACTTGATTAAAATAAAGGCTCTTTGCTTTTACATATGGGACTCAGTCTCCTTTGTTGGCTTTTGTGGGGACCCATGGATTTGGGCATAACACAATCGCCAAACTACTTTGGAAAATTTAAACACCTTCTACTGTAATTCCCACAGAAACTTTATGATGCTCTTTCTTTTTCCTCCTCATGGAAACTGGCTAGGTGCATAAATGACTTCTTTTGCATCTGAGCAAACAGAATAGAAGAGATCAGAACATACCAATACATGGCCATTAGACATAGTATCGCTGACATTTAAATCAAGCCTTGATCTAACTGACGACCAGGGTCTTCATCCACAGTATCTCCCACTCATGCCTCTCCGTGAGGCTGCTGCCATCTAAATCAACACCAGAGGTTTCCTAAGGGCAGGGCACGAGCTCTTAGAGAAGGCTGGCCATAGAAGCACAGGTCAAATGCACACTCTCCATGAGAACTCCATGAAGTACACTTTTCTCCACTTGCATTTCCAAGAGGGAGATGCAATTTTCATCTCCTGATGGGCAGGTTTGGGGTTACAAGTCTGTCTCCCTGTGTTCCCTGTAGGCCTCTAAGAACGGTGGGGCAAGAGGCTTTTTACAGTGTTACAGACACACTTTCTACAGTGTTACAGACACACTTTTTACAGTGTTGCAGACACACTTTCTACAGTGTTACAGACATACTTTCTACAGTGTTACAGACACACTTTCTACAGTGTTACAGACACACTTTCTACAGTGTTACAGACACACTTTTTAAAAGGGGCTGCTCAGGGTTGGTTTCTCACCTACTTGAGCATCCAGTTATCATTTGTGCTAATGCTCTGTGTTCTGTGATGTGGTGCAGAATTCATTATTGACTGAAACTATGTCACACTTTATCTCTGGTTTGTGAGTAGTAAAATCCAGACGCTCCATCACCAATATCCCAGACAGTAGCAGGATGCAGTGCTTTTCCCTGTGGAGACCATCATACTTCAGGAAACTCTTGCAAAGGTACATACATTATGACTAAGACATTGTGAACAAGGTTGTTTCAGCAATGTTACCAACAAGCTGCCCATGCCACAATGAAAAAAGTCCAGCTAGAAACCTGAATGGAGAGATAACTTAGAGAATGAATACATAATGGAATGATCGGCAGCATCAAGAAATAATCAGCAATAGCTACACTCATCAGCATGGTGTACATCTCAAGCAGACCACTGACTCCGTCAAAAGAAGGCTGCACACAGTCCACAATGAGGAGGGGATATGACGTATGCCCTGGCAGAGATTAGTCTGAGGACATGATGCTGCATAAAACAATGACAGAAAAGCTAATCTCCTGTGGTTCTAGCTGTACAAAATATATAGAGTAATAATATGTATAAAGACACAAAATAGAAAGGATGTTGCCAGGGTTGAAGAGAGAGAAACAAGAGGTACTATTTCATTGATATGACATCATTTTGTAAGAAGAAAAAATATAATATTTGGAGAAGAGTAACAATGCATATGTTTGATACTAAACATTAAAGAAGTGGATGAGATGGGAAATTATACCATGTGCATTTTGTTACAGTTAAAAATATCTTAAATTAAAAATTATAGGAGAATTGACATGCATAATGAGATATTTATGAATCACAAGCATCTCCAGATGTTCTGTATAAAATGCTTAGAGAAACCAACATGGCAATGTGACAGTAGAATAAGGTGATGTCCGAGCCACAGGGCACATACAGGGATCTTCATCTATGTTCTGACTATCAAACTGAGTACTATGTGTTGTAGTTCAACAGTTGTACATACATAATGCACATATCTTATAAACGTGTAAACATTTTTGCCCAAGACACAAAGTTCTGATGTGAATATCAGTGTTGAGGTCAGCATGACGGAGTCAGAGCAATCAAGTTGCAGGTTAAAAAGTCACTGTGTTTGCAGCGCACTGTTTTCTAAGACTTCCTTAGCAACAGCTAAGTGCTGGTACCAGAGCGAACAGCTCTTGGCAATTTTTTTCTCTAGATATTATGAATTTAACCCACAATAGGAGTCTACTTTTAAAGGAAGGGAAATTGAAGATGCAGGAAAAACTTTTTTGAAATATTTTTAAATTATTTACCATTAAATAAAATTATAATGTATCAGATTATTTTGAGAGTTTTTATACACTGAGTGTTGCAAGGAACTGCTTCTTCATCCCAGTTGTCCAGAATGGAAATAACCACACAGAAACTGTATGAATTAAATCACTGCTTGGCCCATTAGCTCCAGCTTCTTATTGGCTAACTCTTATATCTGAATTTAACCCATTTCTATTAATCTGTATATCACCACGAGGTTGTGGCCTACCCAGCATTTTTCAGCACATCTATCTCTGGCAGCGGCTCCATAGCATCTCTCAGACTCTGCCCTTCTTTCTCCCAGCATTCAGTCCTATCCTACCTGCCTACCTAAGTTCTGCCCTATCAACAAGGCAGTTTCTTTATTCATTAATGGCCAAGGCAGTTTCTTTATTCATTAATGGCAATCACAACACACAGAGAGGACTCCCATGTCACTGTAGATATGTAAAGATATTTTTATATTTAAGAAAAAAAATATTTTGGTTACACAGAAAATAGTGCTTTGGTCTCATGTCAAATAAAAATTAAGGGCTAGTGTGATGGGTCAATGGATAAAGGCATTTGCTACCAAAACTCCAGGACCCACATGGTGGAAGGACAGGACTGATTCCTGCAACTTGTCCTCCCACAAAACCCAACACATGTATATAACATAAACACACACACATGATAAATGAATAAATGTAAAAAAAAAAAAAAAGATCAACATCCAGTTGTCATTCTAAGTGCAGTGAAGATTGCAGAGCATGCATGCCCCTGACAGCCAAGGAGGTTTTAGCATCCTCCATTTCAGACAGGGCCACTAGTCTGATAGAGACACAGTCCCACCTGAAACGGCTGTGATCATTCCAGGCAGCTCTACAACACTAAGGCTATGTCTACTTTACAACCTCAGCCTCCGTCACATAAGAACTCCCTTTTACTTGAGATTCCCTCTTAATAGGTTTTCTGTCACAAATAGTACAGTTCTCCACTGACACAGTAAGCCAGATCAAGCCAAACTGAAAAAGTGTAACAATAGGGTTTTTGAGAGCAAAGCAACTCTTGGGCAGGCTCACTGGTCTCAGAGATGGAGTCCAGAGAAGCCGCCCACTTGATCCAGGGAAGGAAAGTTTTATAGGTAATAGGTGAGGGGTGAGGACCCACTCACCACAAGCTGTGTTTGTGACCAAGTTTAGTCAAAAGCTAAGTGGGGACTTGAATGGCTGGCAACTTCAGGTGGGGAGCTACAAAAGCTGTCAACAATGTGGAACTGGCCTTTTGGCATCTCTTGTTTATTTGGAAACTCTCTGAGCAGGCAGGGGTTGGAGAGAGACAGGAATGGGGCTTCCTGGTCCATTCAGGGGTAAGCCAGAAGATCCTGTCGAACACCTCTTAACAACAGTGAGCATCAACAACCTCAGGAAATAATAGTTCAGCATAGAGCCAACACCAGAGAGGTGAGGCAGAGACTAACCAAAGGGAAAACTCAAAGCAACAGTTGCCAATGAGAAATTTTTTTTTTCTACAGAGGGAGACACATGTAGTGGTACACAGATGAAGGTCTGAGGACATCTCACAGGTGTCTAATCTTGCTGGTCCAAGAGGGCTAATTATGACGATGACAGCCAAACAGGACTGTCAGATAAAGAATACATGGATTTTTATTTTGATTTACAGCACAAAGTTGCTAAAGACATTGATGGGGATCTCAAGATCACAGGCCTTACTTGGTGAGCTGCTAAAGCCTCCACCAAACTTGTTTCTGTTGCTAGGGTGCAGCATCGGATCAGCAGTCCCCTCTACCAACAGAGCAGTCCCAGCACACGCGGAGATGGATTTACCTGCATAATCATCTAAGAGCTTTGCAAGTTGGGCCTTTCAGAAGGACACCATTTACTTCAAGAGTATTATTAAGCAAATGTAGTGATATCTCTTTCTAGCATTTCACTTACAGCTGTCTCCAAGCGGACCGAAAGCAGCCATTAGCTTAAATTGAGAGTTCCAAAGTGTGCACTAAGAACTTCTAATATCTAGAACTCGAGTGTGTGAAGAAATTACCATTCATCCCTAATTATATTATTATTATAAAAGGTCTCTTTTCACATGGTCCAACTTTTAAAATCAAACAAATTGTAAATCTGAGAAAAATGCCCAGAATTTTAAAGTAAAACTTTTAAGAAAACATAGTTGAATCTTAAAGAAGTCAAACACCACTGTAGTTGGTCACCCACGGATCCCATCAGACTCCTAAGAGATGCTTCCTCCCAACAACCTGGTGCAGAAGTGAAATCTGAGTTTGTAAAAGTCTTCCTGTAAAGTCCCCACATGACAGATCCCCCAACTGTAACTTTTGCTACAGGCATTAGGAAGTCAAAGTCAAATTTCAGCTATGACCCTAGAACAGTCAGAAGTGAGAGACTCATCCACAGCCTGAAGCTAAGACATTACAAGGTGATGACTCCATTGAGGTGAGGTTAGAGGAAGAAAGGGGAGAAGAGAGCAGGAAGAACTCATTACAACAGGTGGAATGAGCGCTAATAATCGCGGTGAGAGAAGGTGAGCAAACTCCTCTGGAATTCCCTTTACCACCTGGAACAAAATCTAAAGATGTATCTAACACTGATTGGCTTTTGTGGACAGTGATTATGAATGATCAGAAACCATAAAAGCCATTTGGAAAACTGATAAAAATGATCTTGTAAATGGAAAGAGAAATACGAAGCCACTTGGAGATGGCCCTTCTTTTACTTCTTCAAGAGACTTTCATGCCATGCTATGTTTTCCACTCTGTAAATCAGCCAGGAGGAGGAGGGAAGGCTATCACTACGTTTGTTACAAGTTCATGGTTTTTTAATGATGCCATAGTATATTGTAAGTTCTTTTTTTTTCAATTCTATAGAGATTCTTAACCAAAACATCATTTCTTTTATTTATAATAAAGAACAATGAGCCTCTCCAATGTGTGACTCTTCAATAAAATTTACAAGTAAGCCATGCTATGAAAAGATGTTTTCCACAATAAATAAGGCACATTGTGCAAATTGTCTGTGAGATTTCTCTTCCCTGGAGGAAGCCATAGCTGATGCTAATGACTGTCATTAATAACTCTTAATTCAAAGGATGCTCCAGCCACTCGAGAGGCCAAAGTTAGTCAGCTTGCTTAGAAACACACACTGAGCATACTGCAAAAGACAACTCACTTGGTTATCAGAGACATCCCATAAAAAGTTTTCTGGCACATGTCCCTGGGATCTATACATAGCTCTCCAGCTTCTTGTAATAATTTCATTCCCATTAATTAGAAGAAAGAGGCTTAAGAAAGGTTTCATGAAAGTATTGCTTGCTTAAATACGACCTGTGCTTTCGCAGAATGAACCTCTTCATATATTACCTGAAAGGCAATGGTTATCTCATTAAAGAACACTTTAAATTAGATTTTCTTTGATTAGGATTTTCTCTTTAGAGTTTGATTAATAGTTCATTGAGGTGAATAACATATACTTTCAAGACATTAAACACCAAAGGGCTAGAAAATGTGTATAGTATAAAGTTAGGCAGCTAGGTGGACTTAGCAGCCTTGGGTGCCATTGAAGATAGATGCTTCTTTTGTGATTGACTTTGGAGTCCATCTCCTGATTCCCAGGAAACACAAGAAAGGGAAACATCTCAACTGCGCATTAGGATTTAAGCTACCACGTGAAGAGGTGGAGGTTTAGCTTTGTTGAAGCAGATTTGAATTTGCAACCCAAAGGGCATTGTCTGAAAATATTTCAGTTGTCATTGCTAGGGGGTGCCAGTGACATCTAGTGGGTGGAGGTATGAGATGCACTCAGCATCTTCCAATGCACAGGACACCTGGGTCAAAATAATGAAAACTGAGTACCACCTCTGGTTTGGATAGAGACATGGCATTCTGATCTGCCCCAAGGATAAGAACATTACATAGGATCATTTTCTCACTTAAGAGTTAATCCAGCCATGGCTGTTATTCACCTGGTCAGGTGATTACACTTCAGGAAATTCAGTCACCTGAAAATACACCAAGGAGTTGGGAGGAATAATTATTCCCATAATGAGACAATGCATTCACCCTGCCCAGAAGCTCCTCCTCCCAGCCTACCCACTTACAGAGCTGTCCATGCAGCACCGCCGAGACTGCCTATGTTACCGAGTTCTAAATCAGAATGTGTAAATGCTTTTCCTCTTTCTTTCTCTTTTTCCAGACAGTAGCCAAAAGCCTAAGCATGCTTTCCCTGGCAGACACAATGGTCTTTCCCAGAAGTGCCTCCCCCCGCCATTTCCTCCATGCAGCTGCTTGCCATCCTCTATTGTTAAACATGCTTGACTTTCTTAGATCCTACCTCCAAAAGTCATGTTTTGCTCCTCTTTCTCTTCCTCCTCTCCTCCCTCCCTTTCTCCCTTCTCTCTCCCCTTCCCTCTTCTCCATCTCCATCCTCTTAGAAATGGCTAAAATTTATTGCTTCCTATCTTGTTCTTATCTCAAATCCTACCAAAATGGTCTTAGAGCTTCCTTCTGAGTCTGTTTTTAAATTATTTTTTCAATGAAAAGGGAACCTGTTTGTTTCCCTGATTGTAATAACATGTAAAACAATGGTATTTGTTATATTTGCTTTTGTCACAAGAGAAATAATTCCATGAGTATACAAGTATGAGAAGATTATGTAAATTAATATTAATTATACATCTCAGAGATACAGTTAGATATAAATTTATAAATACTTCATATAAATGACCTTCAGAGTTTTATGAGCTGAAACACTTTGATGTTCTTAAATACTTCACAAGTATTTATCTTGACAAAACATACATTTTAAGTGGGTATTTTCTGTGGTTTTCATCTTTAAAGTGAAACAAGAATTCAGAAGGAAATACATTTTCTTATTACTCAGCATAAAATTCAAGAGTCCTGAGAATAGAAAAAACTTAAAGTAACAAGAAGATGAACACCTGAGAATTTAAAAAAATAAAAGGATTAAAGGAATATATGAAAATAAATTAGGAAAATTAACTGGACCTTGTAACATAGCAACTGGACAAAAATAGGTGAGAAAATAATTTCTAGGTAATGGACAGCAGGAAGTGTAAGAGTGCAATGCTGGGGCTGGAGAGATGGCTCAGCAGTTGAAAGCACTGGGTGCTCTTTCAGGGGACCCAGGTTAATTCCCAGCACCCACAGGTGGCTCCAGCACCAGGGTCTTTAATGTCCTCGTCCCTGGTCTCTGTGGGTACTACACACCTATGGTACACAGACAGACACATAGGTAAAACATAATAAAATAAATTTTAAAGACAAACTTTACAAAAAAGAATGCAGTACTCAGAGAACTCCAGCAGCTGAGACCCACAGTTCTCTGGGAATTCATTCTAGAGACAGTGTTCCGACTCTGGCAAAGGGGTTACCATCCAAGCTAAGCCCAGCAGTTCTGCTGACCAAAGCAGACAGAGCAAACAAACAAGTCTGAGGTAGCTGAAGCCTTGAAAACCTTAGTTGGATTGATCCTAGGGAGCAGAGAGTTGCCCGAGCCTGGGAAAGCAGTCAGAAGTTTAAGCACATGCTCCGTATAGATTTTTGCTCAGTCTCCCACTGTGTGTGTACAGAACAACACATAGGTAACCAAGGATAGGAACATGCTGATTCATTCTGGTTCTTACTGATTAAGGACAAATCAGTTATGTTTAAATCCCCCCTTCCCTGCAACATAATACTTTATTAATTGTTTAGAAATTTTCTACAATTGTACTCCATCACATTCCCCAAAAAACAAACAAAATGAAATTTCCAAAGTCCAATTGGTGTTGCTCATATATTCACTGGAGCATGGTCAAACTTCCAAGGACTAGTTGCTTCAAGAAAACTGAGTACACCCCCGCCTCCTTCCAAAAGTATCCGTTCTGAAGAGCTGTGTCAGCATCTTTAGTATAGTTTTTTTGCTTGCTTGCTTGTTGTTTTGGTTTTTCAAGACAGGGTGTTTCTGTGTAGCCTTGGCTCTCGTGGAACTCACTCTGTATACCAGACTGACTTCAAATGAACTCACAGGCATCCACCAGCCTCTATCTCTCTAGTGTTGAGATTAAAGGCATGTGCTACCACTGCCCAGCTTTGTCATGGTTTTTAAGGACTCTCTTCAACAGCTTCCTGTCTGGATTCTTCCTTCCTTCCTTCCTTCCTTCCTTCCTTCCTTCCTTCCTTCCTTCCTTCCTTCCTTGCTTCCTCCCTCCCTCCCTCCCTCCCTCCCTCCCTCTGTCCTTCTCCTTTCTTTGTTCCTTCCTTCCTTTCTTTTTCTTTCTTCTTCTATTTTTTTTTTTGTAAAGGAGGGGTGTAAATTCTTAAAGCTTGTCCCAGGATTCAATGTCAGGCAGCTAGTCAGCTGTCAGCCTCAGAAAATGCCTCAGAGTTTAGAGGGAGCTCCCTGTATCTAGCCTGGCTATCCCATAGGTGGAAATGTTTGGGAAGCTTCTCCAAACAGTCCCCAACCTGGGTTGCATTCTGTTTTTTTATCCTGTTTTATTTTCCTGGCTAAAAAAATAGTGTTTATGAATTGTTTTCCATATGCAGATAATGCTCCTTTTATGAAGAAAATTCCCCAAGTTGTACTAAAATTGTATGAAACTTGTATTAGTCACTTGTTTCTTGCTGGGATAAAACACTATGACCAAAAGCGACTTGCAGAAGACGGAATTTATTTTGGCTTACGGCTCCAGAGGGAGAGTCCGTAATGCTGAGAGAGACATGGCAGCAGGCAGCCTAGAGGACGCTCAGCCACAAACATAAAACAGTGGGAGAAAACTGAAAGTGAGAAACAGCTGTGAACCCTCAAAGCCCACTCTAGCATCATGCTTCCCTCAGGCAAGCTGTGCCTCAAAGGTCCATGACCACTCCAAGCAGGGCCACCAAGTGAGACATGGTTTAAATACCTGCCCTCATGGGGGCATTTCACATGTGCATCACCGCAAGACCTGATGACATGAAATCACAGAGGACACTAGCAGGTAAGAAAGCCATGCCTCACGCTGGTCAATAACCGGGCATTTTTTTTCATTCAGTCCAAAAGAGAAACATGTCTAAGTCACAGACAACATTTCTTGGTTAGTTTTAGCTTTGGTTTCTTTCACAGGACAATTGAATTCAATGCCCCAAAGTTAGAGTTTTATTGAAAACAAAAAAAGCAACAACTAAGAAAATAGGCGATAAAAAAGACAAATACAGATGAATAACTTATAACCTGATTTTTGCCCATAAAAGCATTTAAGAATTGGTTTAGTATTCCCAGATGGACTTTATCTTTTTTCCTCTGTGCCTGTGGATATGACTCCCCAGGACACACAGGGGGGCACTTACACTCTGTCCACAGACATTCTAACTCACCCTAATAGTTGCCGGCAGCTGTGCCTATTTCTTCCCTTTGTTCCCGTCTCTTATATTTTTATAATTCTTTGCTGTAAAACCATCAGAATAGAACATTTTCCAAAGAGTGTGATTTAGAGATTAGAAATAAACACCATGGCTTCTCTAGCATTTCTATAACATATTTTTCTGCACTTATGTTTTTCTTAAACATAAAACACTTATGTAATACTTTAAATCTTTTGGAAATACTCTGACATATTTTATTGCATATAATCACCAAGAAAAACTGTCATATACTCTTATTATTTCAGGTTTTTGCTTGTTTGTTTTTTACAGTTACCCAAACTGAAGTTCAAGGGGTCAAGTTAGGAAAGCCAGATAGCAGCAATTCCAAATATAAAATTTAGGATTCCCAACTCGGTAAATTTTCTTGCCAAATGCAGTTGACTCTCTGTATCTGCGTGTTCTCTATCCATGAATTAAAACAACTGCTGATCAAAAACACTTTAAAAGCCACCTTGAGTCTGTACTGAACACATTGAGATTTTTTTCCTTGACTGTTTCCTAAACAATGCTGTGCATTTGCATAGCATGTCTATTTGTACCAAGTAGTATAGAGATCTAAGGAGTCTTTCAGGGGATGGGGGTGGGGGCGGGAATCTGCATGAGTTGTATGGAAATACTGAGGTATGTTATATAAGGGACTTGAACATGAGACTACAGCTAAAAGTATTTATATTTTTAAATTATGTGTATGTGTGCACATGTATGTCTTCGTGTGAATAAGCTCATACGAGTGCAGGTGGATTTGAAGGCCAGGAAAGACTATTGGATTACCCTGAGCTGGAGTGGCCTGAAATGGGTGTTGGAAGCTGAACTGGGCTCTCTGAAAGACCAGCATGTGTCCCTAACCACTCAGCTTTCCGTGCAGATCCTTGAAGCAATTTAATTTAGGTCCTCAAATATTTTACACTGTGGCTAGATACACAAGATAAGGCTCAGGGAAAGGTATCCTCTATAGCTGTAATTGTTGGAGAATTTGATTTCAAAGGTCAACATGACTAAAATATTAGCTATACATCCTTTGAAGAATTTAAAACATTAAAAAATCCCAGTTCCTAGCACTTTAGTAACTACTGATATTTTATCAAGTCATGTTTTTATGAACAAGACATACCAAATAATCCACCTACACCACTCGTGTGTATGTGCACTCATAAGAATATGGTCGGCACACCATGGAATACCAAATAATCAATCTACACCACTCGTGAGTATGTCCACTCGTAGGAATCTGGTCAGCATGCCATGGAGATACAGAATGCTCATGTTCCCTAAAGCACACTATTCACAGAGATCAAGATGCAGAGTCAGCCTCGGTGCCTGATGACTGATTACATCAGTAGCTAGATACAGGATGTATCTACATATATTGTATATGCATAGTGGAGCTTATTAGAACATGAAGAAGAAGAAATTTATAGCAGTTTCAATGCATTGGGTGGAAACAGAGATCAGTATGTTGACTAAAATAAACCAGATGCTCAGAAAGACAAGTATCACATATTTTGTGTTATATTTAGTGTATATCTATTATCTAGTGTGGTTTACATATTAACATATATCTTTAGTATGTCAGTTTTGTAGCCAGGCTGTGGTGGCTGCCTTTAATCCTAGCAATCAGGAGGCAGGAGCAGCAGATCTCTAAATTTGAATCCAGCCTGATCTAGAGAATGAGTTCCAGGACAACCAGGACTACACAGAGAAACCCTGTCTTGAAAAGCCAAACATACACACACACACACACACACACACACATATACATAAATATAAATGTAAATATAAACATACATATTTATATATAAACAAGGGGAGAAGGGGAGGGGGAGGAGAACTTGGGGGAACCGGATAGTTGAGATGGGAGAAGGACAGAGATGAGAGTAAGAAAGTGGTATCTTGATTCAGGGAGTCATTATGGGCGAGCAAGAAGTCGGGCACTAGAGAAATTGCCAGGAATTCACAGGGATGACCCCAGCTAAGTACCTGCCAGGTAGTCAGATTGATGACTATCTTAAATGTTACCATAGAACCTTCATCCAGTAACTGATGGAAACAGAGGCAGAGATCCACAGCGGAACATTGAGCTGAGCTCCCAAAGTCCAGTCAAAGAGTGGGAGGAGTGAGAATATGAGCAAAGAGGTCAGGTCCATGATGGAGACACCCACTGAAACAGCTTATCTAAGCTAGTGAGAGCTCACCAGCTCTGGCCAGACAGCGAAGGAACCAGCCAGCATAGGACTAAACTAGGCTCTCTGAATGCGTGTGACAGTTGTATGGCTGGGGCAGACTGTGGGGCACTGGAAGTGAGACCAAGATTTATCCTTACTGCTTGTGCTGGCATTTTGGAACCCATTATCTTTGGAGTGACACCTTGCTCAGCCTAGATATGGTGGGCAGGGCCTTGATCCTGCCTCAAAGCAATTTGCTAAACTTTGTTGACTCCCCATGGGAAGCCTTACCCTCTCTGAGGAGTGAATAGGGGTGAGATGGAGGGGAAGTGAAGGGAATGGGAGGAGAGGAAGGAGTGAGAACTGGGATTGGTATGGAAAATTAGAGAAATGATAGGTTTTTTAGAAAAATAAATAAATATAAATATATATTTGTTAACATATATGTATATGTGTGTCCTGAAAAATAGGAGACTACTTGGGAGGGAACTTCCAAAGAACAACAACCCCATTTGATATCTCTTGCTCCTATATCAGACTGGCACGATGAAAGCCATGATTTTCGATATTTACTAAAACAAAATAGTAAAAAAAAAATACTTTCAAAATAGAGTAAAGATCGTCACCACCCCAGAGTCTAGACACATGGTCCTCTTCTGAGAATGGCTATGTGTAAGATGAACCTGGAGGTGAACTTGGCCCCAATCAGTTGTGCTTAGCTTAAGGAAGTCTCTTGCCTTTCCCTGGTTGAGCAACAGAATTGGAGAACACACTCAACTCGTCTCTCTGTTGCACCCTAGTGAACATGCTAGAAATGCATGGCCTTGTCCAAAGCCCAGCAGGTGCTTCTGTCCCCTGGTAAAGGGCTCCAGCATTTGGCTGCCTCAGCCACTTCTGCAACCTCAGAACACTTAAACACTTAAAACAGTGCTTTTGTCTTTCAAGAAAGACTTTTTTTTTTTAAGGCAACTCACCGGTAAGGTCAGAATTATGTGCACAGGTGACAATCCTGAATGACTGGGGAAAACAGACTTTCAAAGACATACACATTTAGGGGAGAAGTGAAGCTGTCTAATTTGCCATCTACAAAGTAAGCATTTAGGGATGCCTGGCCGCCCGAGTACCAGGAGGGCAGGTCAGGACAGTGTCAGCTGCTTTCTTTTTACGGTTGTTCCTGAAGAATGGGCTGGTGGTAAACACGAGCCAACACGAGCATAGGGATTTGTCCACTGTCAGGGCAGACCTCCCGGCCACTCTGAAGGCTGTCACTGAACCATCACCCCCAGGGGCGAACTGGAAACCCACCGAGGGACATGTCCAAGAGCCTACAACCCTTCACCTCTGAGAGCTGGTATGGGAAATAAACATTTCTTGTGGGCACCTTTGGTCCAATCCACTGATCATGAATCATTTGTTCCCCTGTCAATGTTCTGAAAGACAGCTGGGTTTAGCTGATTGTGCTAATGGCTTACATCAGCACACAGCTTCCAACAGAGAGGGGCCAGAGTTATCTAAGAGGAAAAACAGGAATGAGAAGCCTTCATTTTCACCTTTTTGCTCTCCATCACCCAATTATTAATGATGTAATTCTACTCAGTCACTGGATGATGACCTTGTGTCCCAGGTCCTACTCTGTGTGGCTCTGCCCAGGTCAGCTCCACAAATATTTATCAAGTACTTCCTAAGCACTAGACGCTGAAGCCACAATGACTAACTGCCACTCTTGTCTTGGGTTTACAAAGGTCAATGCTGAAAAAGAGTTGGAGAAAAGAACACTTGTTCCCTGGATTGCAACCTCCAGAGACTCTCCCTGAATGGGTTCTCCCAACTTCAAACCCACTCTCCACCACTGGCCTCATGTAGAAGTTCTGCTTAGCTGCTCTATGGGAGAGGCATTGGCCAAGGGTAGTTTCAGGTAGTAGTAGGAATAAAATTTAGGGCATAACCCTGCTTGCTTGCTAGCTTCTGAGGCCAGGAACCAAAGAGCGAGGGAGCACATGGGTTAATGACTTGTCTCAGTGGCTTGGAAGTTGGACTCAAACCGAGTTTCCCCCTAACTTTCTCCCCTCCTATCTCATCACACTGTCCTCTGATACCTATTGTTAACGATGCTGCACTGTATGTTGCTAGGAAAGTAGACCAAATGTGTTCTTATCACATGTGTACAGAGAGACTGTGAAGAGATGCAAGACCACAGTGGTCACCTCACTAAAAGTAGCAATCTTAAATCTTGTACATCTTGAATTTTTTTTTATTAAAAACAATAGTGTACTGTGGTCTCTAAACCTCAGAAGACCTTTAGTTTCTTTGATGAGAGAAATTAACAAGGTTTCTTTCTAAAAACAGCTATTGAAACCCTGGCTAGAAGAGAACTGGGTGGTGTGGACAGGAGAGGACAGCTGCTGTCCTGCCCTGTTACACAGGCCAGGAGGTGAGATGTATGTACTAGTGATAATGACCAGCTGCAGAGAGACACCAGTGACTGCTCTGCAAGTGGCATGGGCTGGGGAACCTGCCAGGCTGTGCCGTTTCCAGAACAGGATGCATATACTCCAGGCCTGAGGAACTGCCTGGAACCACAGGCAGTGAACCCTGAGGATAACTACACTAATTCCACCATGTGGCGATGCCTGTGACTGGATAATTAGTGAGACAATTCGAGATACAAAGGATTATATTTTACAGTGGCTAAATTTTGCTTTTCTTTGGATATTGGCTGGCTACTGGTAAGAAACAGGCCACTTTCAAAAATAATTGTACTCTTGAGATTATTGATTCAACAGTGGATTATTGGCTAAGCTGGTTGAAAAGACAAGGAAGACATGAACTAAGTCTGTGACTTGCTGGCTTGCTGTGCTGAGAAAGGCCAAGCAACAGTCACAAGACTAACAATAAACTTCTCACGACTGCTGGGGGCATGCGTCCACAGTCTGGACATCTACAAAACATTTGTGGGCTTCAAAATAATGTTCTGAAGGAGAGCTATATTTCCAACAATGGGTAAAAGAAATACCAACCACATTACATGTCACCAAGGAAACACAAATTAAACAAGGTGACAGCACCATGCACCTATAAGAACAGACGAAGTCCAGGGCACAGCCAGCAATATTGCTAGCGTCTGTGAAGACAGAGAGAAGTAAGGACTGTTGCTCAGGACTGGTGGGAGTTCAAAATCACAGCCATTTTGGAAGACAACAGTCTGGTTGTTTATTACAAAAGTCAATATACTCTCTCATCGTGTGATCTAGGCTTCATACTCCTTGGTATGTAAAAAAGAGTTGAGAAACTATGGCCATATAAAAACCTGCATGAGGTGTTGATAACAGCCCTATCTATAATTGCCATCTCAGAAGTAACTAAGATGGCTATCAATGGGTAAATGGGTAAACTATGATACATTCAGACAAAGAAATACTATTCTGCACTAAAAAGAAATGTGCTATCCAGTTATAAAAAGACACGAAAGGATTTGTATTACTAAGTGACAACATCCAGTAATAAGACTGAATAATGTTAATGCTATGCATTCTAGAAAAGGCAAAAGTACGGTGATCGCCAACAACTATTAGGGAGGGAGGAAGGGAGATTGGGAGGAAGGAGCAGGTCAAGTATAAGACTTATGTAGCATTAAAATTATTCCATATGGAATCACAACGGTGGATAGATGTAAGTACATACTTTTAAAACTCACAGAAAGAGTAATACTGAGAACAAACCCTATGATGAACTCCAGGCTACGATGATGTACTAACACAGGCCATTGATTTTAAGATACCACTTTCATCAGGGATGCTAATAATTGAGGAAAATAAATGTATGTGGAGGCTAAAAGAGTTTTAATCTACAAAAATGATCCTTAGACAATCAGAAAAGTCAATTGACATTTTTAATTTGTACATGTGAACCAACAATTAAGTGCAAGGAATTTTTAAATTAAATTAAATTTTCAAGGTGTATGACAAAAATAACTCCCTTGCAGTCTATCTTTCATGTAAAACAATGCAAATTTTACAAGCTAGTAATCTGAGCAATTATCTGGTGTCATGCCCTCCCCTTAAGTTGTATGGTCTTAGACCAAGAGTGTTTGGGACCCTGACTAGACCTAGAATCCAGCTCTTAACCCTCTGAGCAATGTCTTATCACAGAGTTTTCCCTGTTCCCAAAGACTGTAATTGAGCACATAGTCAAACGCTGCTTACCGGCCAAGCTACATCCTGAGAGGTGGGTCATGAGTGGCATGTCACAGGCCGAAGATTCTAGAATATACTTCCACAAACATGACATCTAGGTCAAGCTACCAGACAGTTTCTTGATTGTATAAAGTGACTTTGTAAACATGCCATGTATAAACTTGCTGCTGACATATGTTCTGCCTTATCACAGTGAATACTTCAATAAGAGGGATACATTTATTCGAGAAGCTGAACTTGGAATCTACAGGAGGCATGACATATTGTTCACACAAGCATCACCAGATGCATGTGTAAAGCACTGCCCTGTGACCTTAAGCTGTCTGCTACATACCTGGGAAATGGTGACTTTTCAGTGCCATTAGACTCCTGTAGACTATCGTCGGCCACCATATCCATCACAAATGGAAACGCTGGCATGTGGTGCAAGCTGGGATGATTTGGTTGGCTCTTGAAGCAATCGTTCTTCAGGAAATATATCCACACCTGACTTCAGTCCTTTGATTTGTGATTTTAAAAACTCGAATGTGAACTAAAGCAGCTACTGCTATAATGGAAGGCACTGGAAGGGACATAACTTAGCCATAGAATGGAGAAATCTGTTCTAAAAATATCAGGTCTCCAAACACTGTCTCCTCGCTTCTTCCAAGGTTTCATGGAGTGTTTTCCAATTAATTGGCAAATTATGGCATTGGCCACAGTTTTCATCCTTTAATTTATTTACATATGGAGTGGAAGAAATTTTCCATCTCTATGATGCTTCACAAAGAACAGGCCTTATTAACATGCTTATATCCAATGTGAAATAGCAGACATCCCAGCACTGAGACTTAGTAGGAGCTCCGAGCCTGGAGGACTCTTAGGAGCAAGCCATTTGCTGCCTTGAGTGATGAATGCAGTTTTTCAAATTTTATTTTAAACTATCATGGCAATTGATTTCTCAATTGATAATCAATCAATAGATGAGCATATGTCAATAAAATTGTTACAAACTAGGACGCCAAGGGGAGATTAGTATCTTCACCTACATGAAGAGGTAGATGCGAACATGTTAAAATGGCATTGTAGTTCATGATTGCTCAATAGCAAGGGAGAATGAAGCTCTGATGCTATGGATGAGGATGATGATGTCACACACCTCACACCTCTAGCCTACACTGAACACATATCAATACGAAGGTATTTAATTAGAAAAGAACAAAGTTGAGGGACACGCCCCAAATGCTGAAACTTAGTGAAAGGACCTTTGGGATTTAATTTTGTTCTCTGTAGAAACAGGAGTCTGTCGTAATATATATTTGTTTTAATTTTCCCATGTTTGATTTTCATGTTTTCAGGAGTGTACTATATTGAAAATTGAGCATTGCTGGTAGCTCTGTTTCACCATAGTTTGAACAGGAAAGCAACGCTGCTTGTCTGTTAGGATGCTCAGATGGTAGGCCTGCCACTAAGCCCGAGAGCAAGGCAGAAGGGTTAAATGCAGTCTATCTGGGATTAGCTTCGTAATTACACCCAGGCCAAAAGAAAGCTCCTTTGGGCTTGAGACTAATCACATCTGAAAGTAAAATAATTTGGTTCCTCTTGACCTCAGAACTTTAGGAAGGAAAGTGAAGGCTTTTAATTTAATCTGAAACATGTGCTGGTCACACAGATGAGGAAATGGAGCTACATAAACACAGAAGCTGCAAATTTCTCACTGAGAACCAGACACAAACACAGACATTTGGCCTGGGGAATTAAGTCCACCTAAAAACCAGAGACTTTTCAACTCTGCTTTCTTTTGCCTTGAAATTTATTTGAAAACTTAACCTCAGTGGTGTTGCTAAAATGAAAAAGTTCCTTAGACAAATTACAATCAGTAGAATTTGTCTGAGCAAAAAACCAAACCAAGACAAACTGTGACTCGGAGAGCCTCTGAGAACTGCAGTCAGTAATGCTATCAGACAGAATTTAGAGACAGGTAGACGAGAGGCACGGGGAACAAATTGATCAATGACAGTTTAATCAATCAGCCAGGTAGTTGCCTATGGCTCAGTTAACTGGCTACAAGACCTTCTAAAATCAGCATGCTGTTACTATGACTAGACTCCTCACGGCTATGGTCTGTCAGCATCCAGCGTGCACTCATGGCCTCCTATAACTATTGGTTAACTATGCCAAAAATAATGGTAAAATAGAGAAGGAAGATGAGCACAGCGGGAGAAAAACAAATAAAACACTCCCTCCCACACACAAACAAAAACTTAGCATGTTGGCATGAAAGGCCATTATGTCAGGTCCTGGGCGGCAACTCCCCGTTCACATCTTGCAAGTCTGAGGTAGACTGGACAGAATTGTATCAGAGCCAAGTACTTTGTAGTTTTGGCGTCTGTCTTAAGTAATATAATTTGATCAATTAGATTTTCAAAAGTTCCTTAACTGCAGCAAATCCCTTTCCAGCAATTTAGGGAAATGAAAGTGATTTCCAGGATAGGCAGAGAAACGAATTATGTTGTCTGTCACTATTTCCTCAGACCACTAGGATGGCAAAGAAGAGGGATGGCTCAATTCTGTCTTTTGCAATTTATTACTTTAGATGAGGATTACTGAAATGTAGTCTAGCAATCACTAATTGTTTTTAGATTATACACTAATATATTCATTTCATAATTGTAAGTGAAAGAATGCATAGCAATGCTCAAAGCCATGGTCTTTTTGTACAGCTTAACTAATTTTAATGGGTGAAAACTTAATTAAATAGATTCAAAGTGCAATCAGCCTTTGGTAATGAATATGCCTACTTTTTATCAAAATAGACAGCTGTTTCATGCCACAACGAACACCAGAACTGCATCTTCAGCATCATGAGCCTCTGCAGACTCCACTGAGTTAATGCTGCCCCTCTCACTATGCATGGTCCTCTTTCTCTTACTCCCCCTGGCTAGCATCTCTGCTTGGGCTCATCACTAAAATGACTTGGTTCCATTGCTTTTAGCTTCGGGTCTAGGGCTCACTTTCCTTCATTCTGTTTACTTGCCAGAAAAGTAACGAACCTACGTCTGGCAATGCTTACTCTTCAGGTCCTCAGTACTAGGAAAGCAGCTGAACGTAGCTGGCACACATCCATAGGACTGCTGACCTCACGCCAAAGCTCTGACCTCTGACCTCCCAACTGTACAAACTTTCTATGCTCATTTAATCTTTCATTTTTCTTCCTTGTCTGTTGCATG
>JAQHUG010000023.1:7316527-7332091 GCA_028555095.1 Dicrostonyx torquatus | reverse complement strand
TAGATTTTGGAAGTTGTTTATTTCTTGTTTACTTAGGTAATATTATATCCTTCTGAAGTCTTTGATAGAGTTGAAGAATAGATAGTTATAGTTTTCCTTAGTTATGTTAAAAGATAAAATAGATCTAAATATTGTAACTGTAATTCTTGCTTGACAACTGTTTTGTTATATGTAACTTTACTATGTTAAAATTAAAACCTTTCTTTTTTGTTTAAACAGAAAAAGGGGAAACGGTGTAGGAGGGTCCTTCTGTATTTCTGTTGCTTTCATTGGTTGAATAAAGAAACTGCCTTGGCCTTTTGATAAGGCAGCCCTTAGCTGGGCAGAGTAGACAGAACAGAAGGCTGGGAGAGAGAAGGCACTGGGGCAGACGCCATGTTTCTCCAGCCTGAGATGGACATAGGTTAGGATCTTTCCCGGTAAGCTACCACCCCATGGTGATACACAGATTACTAGATATGGGTTAAAATAATATGTGAGAGTTAGCCAAGAAGAGGCTAGAGCTTATGGGCCAGGCAGTATTTAAATGAACAGTTTATGTGTAATTATTTCAGGTATAAGATGGCCGCGGCAAGACACAGCCCTCTGCACCTCATACAACAGGAACTCAAAGAACTGACTTACAAAAAGTGCTATTTACCTCATGGCTGAAGAGATTCCAGTCTAAGGTCTGGTGGTTTTCAGGACTTTGGGTCTATGGTGAGCATACAGAGGGTAGTGAAGGGATGTGGGTCAGAGCAAACTGGCTCATAAGAAAGCAGGAAGCAGAGAGAAATGGGTCCCATAAACACCCTGTAGGGCACATGTATTAAATGAACTAGGAACTTCTTTTAAGTCCTACCCCCTAAAGATACCACTGTGCTTCAATAGTACTGTTTAGGGCCCATCCCTTTAACCTAGAGGCTTGTGGAGGCCATTCACCATCCAGACAATAGAGTGGGTTTCATACTTTGCTGAGTAGCTACTTTCCTACTTCCTATCTCCTGTTTTATCTGAAGATGTGCTTCCCAGAGATACTTCTGAGAGAAAATGGAAGGAGTCCCAAGACAGCATCTTCAAGCTCCTCTATGCAGATATCTGCCTGCTTACAAATGGCCTGTGTCAAGTCTTCACTACTTCATTCTCCCACCTAGAGTGATGCCTCATTGCACACATGGTCCCTTTCCCTGCTCAATACAATCATTAGCCATTTCTTCCTTCTTCTTCCTCTGTCATTTACACCCCTGATGTACTGGATTACCTCCTAGAGCTTACACATGTACCAGTGTTTCCCACCTTGAAAAATATGGCCTCTGGTTCCTGCCACAACTCCTGATAAGCCTCTCTTCTCCATTTCCAGTGGTGTGGGACCATGGTCTGCATTCTGTCAATTATATTTTAAATAAACGCTGATTGGCCAGTAGCCAGGCAGGAAGTATAGGCAGGACAACCAGACAGGAAGTTGAGGTGAGTCAAGGAGAACAAGAAAATTCTGGGAAGGAGGAAGCCCATTCCTCATTAGTTGTGACCAGCCACAGAAGAAGAAAGATGTGACTGCCTCGCTGAAAAAGGTACGGAGCCATATGGCTAACATATACTAGAACAATGAGCTAATATAAGTTATAAGAGTTAGTAAGAAGCCTGAGCTAATGGGCTAACCAGTTCATAGTTAATGTAAACCTCTGTGTGATTGCGGGAACTGGGCAGGACAAAAAATTCAGTCAACACATTTCCTTTTGCTGAGAAGTTCACCAGAAAAACTGAAGCAACAGGGTCCTTACTGATCTCTCTTCTCCCATTCTTTCTTGAGTCTACCCCATCAAGCCACCAGATTATTTTTATTTTGATCAAACCATCTAGTTTATTATTTTTCAGAGGCTGTTATATAGCAAATGGTCAAGGGGGAGGGGAGGTGTGTCAAGTCTGCTGAATTCAGGCCTGGAGACACCCCTAGCTGATAGGTAAACACTGATGGTCTGTGATTGTTGACTAACAAAGGAAAATGCTAATGTTTTCAGATCTCACTAGGATAATGTCCTAGGTCCAGAATTTGCTTGCAAAGGTGAATATCTTACTAATGAACTTAAGATGGCTGTAAACAAAATACAGATCTCAAAATACAGGTCTTTGCTTCTGACACATCCACCCTTTTTAAGTATTAGAATGGGGTGAGTTAAAGGGCATCTGGTAGATGAGAGGGCAATAACCAGTGGGGGGGGGAAGCAGAGGCCCAATCCTCCCATATTTAATTGGTGGGGGAGAATTCTTTCCAACTTGGTGGAAGAATTTTCTTTTCAGAGTTACAGAAGTCTTTTGGGGGAGGAGAGGGTCTAGGTTTTTATATCAGTACCTCTGGACATCAACCTCTATGCAACCAGGCATGTTCCTCAGGAGACCCAGAGACAACGCATGGTCTTCTCCCTGCAGTTTTTCTCTCACCCCTTGCTGGTGCCCATGTCTGTCATGGACAGACACACATACCTCTGGGTTTTATGTGGCTCCAATAGGAGAGTCACTCTCAAGGGGCTCTTCTAGCCCTCCATCAGCCAGATCAAGCCGGTGATACCTGAATGAAGCCACCAGATCATGAAAGCACTGATGCTGCTACTGCAAATTCACTGTGGACAACACTTGACTAAGTAAAGTGGCCGATTCCCAGTTCCCATTGATGGCATCTGCTCGTGACACTTGATACAATTAATCACTTCTTTGTCTCTAACAGGCTGTATCTAGATTTCAAAACTTTTTCCCCCATTATTTTCTTCTTGCCTCATTGTAGCTTTCCCTCTCAACTGGTTCTCACTCATTCCTGTACCCTTTAGGATGCCCTGCAATCCACCTTATGATTTCTGCTGTCTCCAGCCACATTCACTGTCTAAGGGAGAAGGTAGGCATTGGAGAATTGCTGCCTTCTTGCTCTCATCTAGCCTCAGCTGTGAATACTGCCCGAGAGCCAACGCCCTCCACTGTGTGCCTTCATTAAAGACCATTCCCCTGAACTCCAGGCTTGAGTACCCACCTGCTGATTGATTTCTGCATTTGGATGTCTAGTAAATATTTCCACCTTCTTAGTTCTAGTACAGAACCCCTATTTCTCCTCTCTCTACTTTTGGTTTTGAGGTCTTTTTGTTTCAGTATGTGAGAACTCCTTCTGTCAGATGTGTGTTTCAAAGACTATGGAATCATCTCTGTCATTTCCCCACTAGTATCCCATTTCCAACACGGGACAAATCCTCACTGCTTCTATGTCCAAAATAGTCCAAGAACCTCTTGCTGTTCATCACTTCTGTTAGATTCAAACCGCATCACTTTCTCTGAGAGAGATGACCCTTTGCTCTCAGTTCTGTGCATCCACTGCCCAATACTGTACATCCAGTGAGGTTCTTTTCTGAATACCTTGCTCAAACAGTCCCTTATCACTATGTGACTTGTTCATGCCCTTGGATTTATTTGACTCCAATACATTTATCATCACCTGACACTTTTCAGATTTTTGTTTGGAAGTGCTAGGCCCTGAGCCCATGCTAGGTAAGTACTCTATCACTGCTACAATATACCAGTACCACTTACATGTTCATTGACTGTGTCCCTCCATTAGGATATATACTTAAAATAGTCTCAATTCTGAAAGAAAACCTGTTATATGAACTGACTAGATGCTCACTCACTATTTACTGCTCCAATGATCCACTCTTATGTATGCTAACCTACAATCTCTCTGGAAATGAAATTGTGAGCCGGGCGGTGGTAGTGCAGGCCTTTAATCCCAGCACTGAGGCAGGCTGATCTTTGTGAGTTCAAGGCCAGCCTGGTCTACAAGAGCTAGTTCCAGGACAGTCTCCAAAGCTACAGAGAAACCCTTTCTCAACCCCTGCCCCCAAAATAAATAAATAAAAAATAAAATAAATAAAATTGTGTATATGAGCCTAGAAAAGTGGCCTGACCATTTTAAGCAAAAAGGAAGGACTGACCAAATGTGAAGTTGGAATACCTCTGTTTGATGCTATCCACTGCTAGTAGTCTAAATCCACAGTGGTCTAAATGACATTATGGTATGTAGGTAAACTTCCCTGCATGAAGGGCAGGGTGAAACGTAGATCCATTTGGTACACATCACTCTCTCTTGCCTTGGTGCACTTTAATGTCATGTGCTAAGTAGGTCTTTTTGTTTCAATTAGAGACTTCCTGTGAGAGTAGAAAAAGCAGAGGGCATTGGCAGGCCTTCACTGTGACAATGTGCATCTGTGCCACCTGGAAGCTTCTCTGTACCAGCTATTGGGCTGGTGAACTGTGTGCCCCAGGCCAGTCTAGCTCCCGTGGTGCCTCTGCAGGAATTTGACAAGAAACAGCAGAAAACCAATGTCTCGATGTGGCTGCAAGTCAGGATTTTCTGTGTCCGTAAATGCTTCACTGTGAGCATCCATATCACAGGAGGAATTTTTTACGAACCTCGGTTTATTCCTCCTATAACAAACCAGATGCCAGCCAACTAAGACAAGAGATTTGAAAAGCCTCTCTGGCATTTGAGTGTCAATTTGTATCTCATACAATTTGTATCTCTTTCATTCTACGACAGTGCAGATTTATTCCAAAGCTATCAAAGAGAATTAACTTTTTGATTTTTAAAGACACAATTGTGTAGATCTGACACAGCAAAAGAAATATGGCTTATTAAATCTATAAATACAATTATAAAAAACTTACTAGAAAATCTATCAACTTCTCAAGGTCTCAAGGCAGATACACCGGTAATACAAACATCTTCATCATCAAGTTGTTCACGCACCCCATGGTCAGTATTCCTTGCTGGAGAAAGAGTTCTGCTCATGGATGGATGAAGTCAAACCCAGGGCCGAAAGGAGGAAACCTAGAGAAATTAGAAATAATAAATGAATGTATAGTACCAGGACACAGAGAATAAGATTTTTCCTGCCAATTGAAAAAGCCTGCTTGAGATTAAAGCCCAACAATGAGGTGGAGCATGGTCACGTGGGCGGGGTTTTAGGTACTTTGATCTAATCCTGCTGGGCGAAGGGCAGTGGGCACTCTGTCTTGCCAGTGAGCACACTGTCAATGTCTTGGAAAGTTGAGTCTCACTTAAAGAGGAAAATGGGACAGCATTTCTTTGTTAGCTGAAGAGAGCAGCCCGTGACTCATGAGCTGAAAACAGCAGAAGCCAAGAGGCCATTGTACCATACTTCCTCACTTGGTTTTTAAAATGGCAGTGAACTTTAAAGGTTAAGAGAAGCTGACAGGATCAAACCACTTGGCAGGAATGTGGTGCTTGTTTCGAGACTGAGGGCCCAGAAACCAGTTCCTCAGCACTGGCTACCTTTCACCCCAAACCTAACCCATCATAAGTCATCCTTCATGACTGCTGTCAAATGGAGCTGGAGCATTTCATGGCATCTCGGTCTCAAGCCTGTGCTACTTTAAGTCACAATCTTTTCCTTTCCTTTGGAATAAAGGTAAAGACTTACAGTCAAAGCAAAAGACCTAACCTGTAGATTTCAACTCCATGCCACAAGATCCTTTCTGAAGAAGCAGATTGCAGGAGACGAAAGAGATGTGCATGATAGACTAGAAAAAAATTCTAACAGATGTGTGTCTCAAGTTTCGTAGAGAGTTCCACCAAGCAATACTGACTCCAAAGTAAACTTTATAACTTTGCACTATGACATTGGAGGTACACTTTCAAGGCTGGAAACTAAGAAAAAATTGAAACACTTGTTCAACTGATAAGCAGCTACCCTCTCTCTTGAGCAGTATTGAATTCAGCAAGCAGAGCTTGGAAGGACAGCATCCTGTGTTTTGCTTATCATAGTGTATATGTGTGTGTGTGTGTGTGTGTGTGTGTGTGTGTGTGTGTGTGTGCATTTCTAGGGATGGAACCCCGGGCCTAATACAAGCCATGCCATTGAGCAATATGTCAATTCTCTCTTTTATTTTCCATTTTGAGACATGGTCTCATTAGGCTACCCAGATTGACCTTGAACTAGCTTTGTAGCTCAGGAAGGACTTCAACTTGTTATCTTCAGGCCTGACTGACAGTTCTTTCATAACGTGCTCCCAAAACAATGCTGCCATTGATTATTTTCCTTTTACCGGGCTCCTGCCCTCTTGTTACCTATAAAGATAGATTGATAAATAAACGAATAAATAAATAAATAACAAATAAGTGTGTGTGTGTGTGTGTGTGTGTGTGTGTGTGTGTAATGTCACCATTCCTTCTGCTGGATTATTTGTAGTATCAACTGGTAAAGGCACCAAAATAAAATCCAAAACACCCATGAAGAAAAATGTTGCTTCCTTCTGGCTTCACACTGAAATGCACTATAGAGCATTTTAGAATCTGATATTTATACTCCACCCAAACTCTTACCAGATTGTAGTTGGGTCCCAGTACCTGGTGTTTTAAAACAAAACATTTCAAATGCTTGCACATTAGGGAGGAACTTAGAGTGAGGGAAATTCCCAAGAATCCACAACAATGACCCCAACTAAGACTCCTAGCAATAAAGGACAGGGTGCCTGAACTGGTCTTCCCCTCTAATCAGACTGGTGAATGCCCCAACTGTCATCACAGAGCCATCATCCATTAGCTGATGGAACCAAATGTAGAGATCCATTAACAAGCACCAGGCCAAGCTCTGGGAAGTTAATCAAAGAGAGGGAGGATGGAATATATGGGCAAGAGAGGTCAAGATCATGATAGAGAAATCTACAGAGACAGTTGAACCAAGCTCAAGGAAGCTCATGAACTCTGGATTGACAGCTGCAGAGCTTCCATGGGAAAGAACTAGGCCCTCCATATATGGGAGACAGTGGTGAAGTTTGAACTATCTGTGAGGCACCAGGCAGTAGGACCAGGATCTATCCCTGGTGCATGAGCTAGCTTATTGGAGCCCATTCCTGATGGTGGGAAGCCATGCTGAGCCTTAATACAGGGTGGGAGGGGCTTGGTCCTACCCCAACTTAATGGGCCAGACTTTGTTGACTCTCAATGGGAGCCCTCACTGTTGGGATGAGTGGAAGGGTCGTGGGCTGGGGTTGGGGGAGGTGAGGAGGGAGCAGAGAAAGAAAATCAAATATTTACACAGACAAGTACAGCATCATTCCAATCTAAGGAGACATGGGCATAGACTATGGAATCTAGAAGAAGATAAATTCAGATACAAAGTAATAGCTTGTGGAGGTAGAAGACATGTTAGAAAGTTTGCAGGGACCCTCTTCTAAACTTGTGAGGAATAATGAATGGGCAAACTAAAGTTCTAGGTTTGGCTAATGGCAGAGACAGGCTTGAAGTGTTGTTCCCAGTCCCTGAGAGAGAATTTGAAATGTAACTAAATAAAATGATATCTTTGCTCTGAAAATAGAAAATATTTAATAAACAAGGAAAGAACAATTCAAGGATGGATTATGAGACAAACCCATGATGGCAAATAGCAGAATGTGGTAGAAGGCAGGGCCTTAAGGTGTCCAAGTCAACCGGGATGAGCCAGGGTCAGAGTGGAAGCACAGCAGGATCCGACTCGTGTCAACAGCATCCAGGATAACTGGACTATAGAAACTGCGCATGACACACTGTGTAAGTTTTTACCATGTAAGCAAAGTGTATATCAGGTGCTTTATCTAGTGCTTGGTCTAGTCCAGTTCTATTAGTGGTAGGAGCTCTTTCATCCCGCCATGATAATGATCATCATCTAACCATAAGAGGGTGACTCTTTTGTTTCTCCTCAACTTTGGAGATCTGTTTCTTATCCAGTTTCATCCTGGCCCATTCTTGTCCTCTCATCTGACCCCATGAGATTTTTGCCCTTTGTAAGGTTACATAGTTCACTTTTCTATGCTCATTTTGTGTTTTCCAAGCCCCCACTCCCGTTACTCTTCTATCTCAATAGTTCATGACCACAGAAGCTTATAGTAATTCTTCCAACATGGGGAGTTGCATGCTTTGTTGATTTCCTCAAACAGGCAAATGCAACTTATGACAAGATTATCATTTGGTAACCTAACCATCTCAGGAAAGGTGAGTAAAGCTGGAGAAGATGCGCCCATATGGGTAAGGGGAAAGCTATTAGTATTGGGGTCACTGTTTGTACACCTGGTACTTAGTATAGAGTCTGGAACACTGGTGATGTGGAGCACTTGCTATTTTCAACAGAAAATGTTAAATAACACATTGGTTATGCATTTCCCATTACTTAGTTCCTGTTGCTACTAGCAATGGCTACTGATTGCTGAGATTTCATAGGAGTTGGTGAACCCTGAATCAGGCTGAGGCTACGATTATAGCCTTGAAAAGAACAGTCCTATGGATGGAGTGGTAATTGACATGCCAGTCCCCACACTCAGAAAGCCATCAATGCCTTAACTCCAGAGGTGGCAATAGAGAGGAAGATGTTTGACTTGTACCTAGCCAGTGACTAAGGATAAATGACAGACCTAGTCCAAGGAGGGAAATTGACCTCTCCTGAGGGTTGTTCAGTGGTCAAAGAACAAAGTGGCAGTCCCATCAGAGGCTTGAGTAGCAACCAAGCACTAGGACTTGCAGGACCATGGGTGGGGCCGGAAGGGACCTGTAGCTTCATGAAGCTGCCTTAGGTTAGCAGTTTTGCTATTGCACAACTCACCTGAAAGGTGGGCAAAGAGACAGGCTCCCCTGTAAAGCTTGGTTCTGATTGGCTGTAGACTGAAGGGTCAGAGCCTGAGAGCTAGTGGCCATTAGCTGAGGGGCCAAGGATGCTAGACATGAATAGTCTCTTATTGGAATATGTGTTCCAAACTGTAGGGCAAATGCACTATAGGTGTTCAAATCCTAGCACTGGAGAAAATGACCAAGATAGTAAGTGAAAAGATGAAAACACTTTGGTAGTTTCCATCAGATTCCTCCACTTCAAAGAAAATATTATGTGACAGACTTAAGTATGTGGTTTGATGGCCAGAAAGGCCTAGGTTCAAATCCCTGACTCTTCACTGCGCATTTTTAGTCAGACACTTTGTCTCACTGGATTCTCAGATCTACCCCCGGGATAAGCAGAGTGGGTTCTAAGGTCAGTTTTGTGAAAATAGCTACTGCAAGCCCATTTACCCAAAGGCACTGATAACATGGCAGAGGAGAGTGGTCAAGCCTTGCTGTAGAGCCAAGCTGTCCAGTCTGTGTGTCACCCAGTTGTCCCCAGGTACTGAGTTATTTCATTCATCGGAGCTCAGGCATGCTCAATTATAAAGTGTAGACATTAATCTTACCTCAGAGTATAATGCAAACTAAGTGAATAAACACACATGAAATGTAGCCCTTGGGTGGTGCTCAGGAAGCAGTAAACAGGCCCTGCTGCCATCAACTGCCCTGCTTGTTCACCATGGGTTTTCTTTAAGTGGGTGTGTTTGGCGATATCACCAGGAGGCCATCCTTTAAGGTTGTATTTAAATTTTTTGTTTGTACTCAATATTTTGTACCTTTGTTAATGTATTTTGAAACTGAGACAATTTAGACTATAAAATCATGAAATTTGAAATTCAGTCCCCAAACCTCAGGTGATTGATTGCAATCTCCACGCGAAGCAGGGAGCAGCAAAGTCAGAATGAAAAGAGCAGGAACATTCTGGAGAGCCTCTACCTCTGGATACCTTTTTATCCCGAGATGTAGTCATTAACTGTCTCCTTGTCCACCTCTCTCTGCTTGTAAGAGGGAGCAGAGAAGGTAGAGGGCCACAGGAAATAGAAGGGAGAGATCAGTCCAAGAATAATTTCTTAAACTTGAGACCAGTTGTCAACAAAATATCAACAAATATTTGCTGACTAGTAAAACAAACTGTCAGAACCTTACTAGAAACAGCATCCCTGAAAATATTTCATGGGCATTTAAATAATGCAATCGGTCATTTGAGATTCTTGGTGTCAGCAGCATGTCCTGTTCATAGAGCATTAGCTGTGACCCTCAGGATTATCTTTTTTGTTCATACTAATTATTATTTGATGTTGCAACCATAGCTCACACTTTTTCTTCCTTCCTCTGTAAAAGTTGGCAGAAGGTGAACTGGTGTAAACGACCTCTCAGGGTGAAGCTTCCTCGTGTTGCAGCCATGGCTCATTTACAAACATCAGACTTCATTTCTTGTAGCAGTAAGGATTTCCTTCTCAGGCAAGTGAGACACGCCAATGTGCACGATGCTACAGTTTAGAACTTCTGTCTAGTATGGTTCCTTCCTTTAGTGCTCAATCAAAGTGAAGCTCAGAGAGATTTAAATAAATTGGTGGGGGTCACACATCCAGCAAGTGTCATTGGGTCACCCACTCAAAACCTTATCAGTTGACTGGAGTCAAAAGAGCCCATCTTACAGGGCACATCATCCTTCTCCCCGTGCAGGCCTAATGTTATTCAAGTGAATAACAATTTAGTGGCAAATATGACTCAACTTTTCAACCAAGACATATGCTATCTTCCCACAGGGAAGAGTCATCTATTCCCCATTTAGCCACTGGACTGCTTTTAACAGGTAGGTGGCTGCACTGCATTTTCAAAATATCCAAGACTCATTCTAAGACCAGCATTCATGATCACACATTCTACTAACAATGTATGGACCTGGGACTGGAATGCATCTATAAAAATGAAAACCAAACCAAACCAAACAAACAAACAAAACAAAACAAAAAAGCCAACCCGGATTTACCATTGCTTAGATACATTTGTGATTTTATGAAATTATTTATTCCAGCAGAGAATATTTAATTCCAATGATGAGAGTGCCTGGAGCACTTTTAGTCAGGCAGAACACTGACATTAGAACAAGCCTATTTTTATAAAAGATATTCTCGTTTTTCCACAGGAACAAAAAATTTTCAAATATTATTTTAAAATACATGCAGAAAGTATAGCCTCAACATAGGGTATTAAATGATAATTCATTAAGTTTTTTCCAAATTAACCATTATATTCAATGAAGAGCTCTTGCAAGCACGCTGGCAGTACAGCAGGCATGGGAGCTGGGAGACTGCCAGTAAGACAGATTGGCAACTTTTATGAGAGAGGTCATAATAGAAATGAGTAATACTCTTCTTGAACGAATTGACATCTATTCATTCGCTCAGTAGCTAGAATACAGATATTAGAATGTGCCAACCTTTAAATGGAACAAGGAACTAACTGCTGCTTCTTGACCCAGGCTGACTGCCAGGAGAATCTTGGTTTGGTAACAGATGGAGAAAATAATAAAAAAAACTATACAGATAAGTCAGAGATTTAGGCAAATCCATTTCTTGCTCATTCTTTCTATAGCCCCAGGCCCAGTGCCAACAAGAATGGAGAGTCACCATGTCCTTGGAGCAAGACAAGCTTTTCAGAGGCTCTGTTCAGTCTGTTTTCAGTTGGTCTTCCAATCCATCATGCCAAACCTGGTTTAACCAAGTAGCCACACATTTGGACTGTTTCCCAGCCACAGAAAAAAAACATGTGGCCAGGAGATATGGCAAGAAAGGGTAACAGCAGCACATGGGCCAGAGCCAGAAGGAAAGATGTGGAAATGTGTCCTGGGATTGTGCCAGGGACAAGAATGCGTAATAGCACAAGGCTTTGGGATGTGAAGAATACAAGGGCCTGAAAATAGTTCTCCTGGGCCAAGAATACCAGATGAGTAGGCAAACAAAGGAGAGAGGCATTAGAGAACTCCAAATTCAAGAAGACTGCAAAGTAAGGTCCTTACGTTGTCCTTAGAAGGCAAAGGTCCTTAGAAGACAGGAAACTCTCAAGGGTAAATGGCACTCTTGATCCTCTGGGCTTGCATGAGGGCAGGGAGTTCTCACTCTCTCAAATAATAGGATACAATGAGCAGGCTTTAAGTCCAACTAGATAGCTCTTGATTATCCCTAAGCTATACGTACCTATTGAACCTCTAGGCATATCTTTCTGAGATGGTCATTGTTTTGCAGTCATCACAGCTGGATAGATCTGTTGATTCCTTTCTCCCATATGCATCCTTTCTGGTCCTATGAGAGCTAGTTCTCAAGGAAGAGGCTCCCAGGTCAGTTCCAGCTCAATTCTTCCAAGGTCTCTGCCCATTCATCAGTTGAAGAACGTTTACATTGCCCTTCTACACTGGGGTAACCAACGGTTAGACCTAAGACCCACTTAGCGGGGGGAATTTATGCCTAGTGCTGTAAACCTAGCCAACTACCCACAACTAAGGAGACTATAGGACCTAAAAGAGAACTCCCTACTGCCACTTTCTTAAACCAATTCAAGTCCTAACAGTGTTCTAAGTACTGATACCTGCGCATGTGAAGGTAGTACAGCTCTCATCCCTGATCAACAATTTAGCAGATGGAGACCATACAGAAAGTTACAAACTGGCCAAAATGCAGAGAACAACTGGTCACAGGATACCCAGCCCCAGCTGGTACATCTATAATATATAACCCTATATCTACAGCTTAGAGAACAGCATGGAAAAGGGGTTGGAAAGATTATAAACGCCAGAGGACCAGGACATCTACTGCAAGACTGTGGCTTCTATGAATGATGGGCACGTTACACTCAGGAAATCTCAATAATATGGTCTCCTAGATAAGACCTGAACAATGACATCACAGGCTGACATGCCAGTGTGGATGGGGGAAACCTCACAATAAGTCCCACCTTTAGAATGAATGCTCAGAAAGGGAGAACTGGTTTTCTCCAGGGTTGATCTCCTTAATTGGTTATTTAATACCACATGATCAGCCCTAAAAAGATACATATGAACTACAATAAATCAACTCGGCAGATTAGATTTATATTTATTTGTATGTATAAATTTAACAGTCATAATTAAAGAAAAAAGGAAAAAAGCAGGGAGTAGATCTGGGAGGAGCTAGGGAGAGGACCTGTGTAGGGGATTAAATACGATCTAAATACATCTTTGAAGTCTCAGAGAATTAATAAAAAAACATTAAAAACAATGGCCAGGCAGTGGTGGCGCACGCCTTTAATCCCAGCACTCAGGAGGCAGAGGCAGGCGGATCTTTGTGAGTTCGAGACCAGCCTGGTCTACAAGAGCTAGTTCCAGAATAAGCTCCAAAGCTACAGAGAAACCCTGTCTCGAAAAACCAAAACAAACAAACAAACAAAAAAGGTACAACGAGAAACAATTTGTTTACCTACAAAAGAAAATTTTGCTGTAATATCAAAATTACTAAATTTTCACCAATTTTTCATTGGTTTTTAATCAATGTGCTAAAATTACCTATACCAAACAGGCTTGATGAACTTGAAACAACTAGGCACATAATGATATTTGCTTAGCAAATAAGCAATTTCTACTAAGATGAGAAGATCTAATACCAAGAAAGCACAGCAATGTGTCTCCCCTAAGTAACAAGGAAATTTAACAGGGGAATGACTGGTAAGTGCTGCAGTCCACAAAGCCCACAGCATTTCTGTAATCAGGCCAGTCAGCTCAGGAACAAGATCAACGGAGAATTCAGAAAACAACCTAAGTACTACCGTGACCTGGCAGTGACAAAATAGTGCGATTTATAGGAAGATGGATGGCTTTGTGTTTTCTAAATTAAAATTTGATAAAGTTTAATAAACTTTTCTGCCACCAGTGAGGGAAAAAATGGTCCTCATCTCCTGCATCAAATACAAGAATAAATTCTAAATGAATTAAAGATTTAAATATTTAAGAAATTAAAAACAAATGAAACAAGAGTCTTTAAGCAAAACAGGAAGCTCTGAAGATATGCAGGAGAAAGCATTTTTACTAAAAAAAAAAAGGTAGTTTAAGAAAAATTTAGAATGTTAAGTAATTCTAAGACAAGGACAAAAGATAAATGACAAAAGGAAAGAAGTACAAACCACATGCGCAACTGAGAGTTAAATCCCATAATTTATAAATCATGGAGCAAAAGCCAAAGACATGTTTTTGATTGGGTGGGAACTATAATTCAGTTGCTTAAGATGTAATTCACAAAAGACAGTTCTATAGGTTAAACAGATGAAGAGATGCTCAAATTCACAAAATGTAAATCAAGGTACAAGATGTCCTATCTCAGCCGTTGGATCAATAGTAATTAGAAAGAGCTCTAACAGAGTATACAGTGGGCTGCTTCTCTCACACACTGCTAGCGACAGCAAGGAGGATGCTGAGGTTCTGACGTGGTCAAGGGATACCTAGTGAACAGTGAAGCTGTGGCACCATTTGTGGAACTCTGACCCCACAAAGAGTCCTGGTGGAGTATCTGAATACTCGTAAAGACTGATTAAATTACAGGATGCAGTGTTATGTAAACTAGGAAATAGACAGCTTTCAAGGATGAGTTGTATTAGCCAATTGTGGTGGTGCACGCCTTTAATCCCAGCACTTGAGAGGCAGAGGCAGGTGGATCTCTGTGAGTCTGTTGCCAGTTTAGTCTACAAATCAAGTTCCAGGACAGCCAGGGCTGTTACACAGAGAAGTCCCATCCCGAGAAACAAAAAAACAAACTAGCAAATAGGCGAATGAGCTGTGTTTGTAGTCACTGATACATATGAGCACCGAGTACCTTTTACTGTGTGTTTTCTTTTGTCTCTATACAAGGTCTCCCTATATAACCTAGTTCCTGATCCTTCTGCCTCAGGCTCCAGAGTGTGGGGATTATAGGCCTGTGTCATCATGGCCAACTTCCTACATTATTTATATCCTCTGAGTTCCAACTGTCTTATTTAGGAAGTAATACCTACTTCACGTCCTTCGAGATCACGTGGGAAGCACTTATGCCTCCCCTATGCTGGTGTAGAACAAACACTTGTATTTATCACTAGTGTTTCTGGGCTATAGGGACTGGAGACAAGCGAGGGTCCCAAAGGACAGTTAAGAGGCTCTACAAAAGTGTGTGAAAAGCCATTTGTGGCTGGTTGAGGACTGTAGCAGAGTGTGAGTGAAGGACAGTCCCAAGTGAGCTGCTGTGCCCGTGCTTCAGGAGAAGAAGGACAGGCAGGAGGGGTAAGAGTGGGGGAGGTTCAGAGAAGAAAGCTTGATGTTTCCTTCTCAGGGCTGACTCTGGTACTGTAGGCTTATGGTGTCTCAGTACTTCTGTGAAGCAGGAACAGAGTCACAGCTGTGGGCAATTCATATAGAATAGAACAGAACCTTGTTTCTCATGGTCCGAGAACCGGGATTTCCACCGTGCAGTCCAGGGCATCTGGTGCCCATGAGAGCCTTCTTGCTGGTCTCCACATGACCGAAGCAAGAGAGAAGAAGGTCTGTGCTATCCCACAGCAGAGGTGAAGAGCAACTGAGTGCTGAGAGGTCTCTCTGAATGAATGTCACTCCAGTGAAGCAGGAAGCAAGGCCCCACCTCTTAACCCTGTCACACTAGTCACTGCACAGAGTGACTGCTGTTGACGGAGGAGTAGGATCAGAACCTCTTAGGGGGTAAAAGGTCCCTAGGATTTAGCGAAGGCTTTTTCTATAAAACTGTCACTATTGTCGCAGGACAATCTTACACCAATTTGATTTTAAAAAAAAAGGGGTATTTTATTGGAGGGGATAAAACTTACAGATCAATGTCCCAAACCACATTCCTCTGGTCGCAAACAGGAAACCGAGTCTAGCAGTCAGCACG
>JAQHUG010000023.1:7292734-7315722 GCA_028555095.1 Dicrostonyx torquatus | reverse complement strand
AGAGAGAGAGAGGTTTATTAGAGCGGCTTACAGTCTGTGGTCCTGCTAGTCCAACAATTGCTCTCTACCACCAGCATGTCCAAGAATCTAACAGCTGTTCCGTGCACAAGACTGGATGTCTCAGCTGGTCTTCAGTGTACACCGGAATGAAGTGGTCTCTAATGCTAGTGAAGGAACAGACATGCAAGCAAGAGCATGGGCCAGAAGGCAAAGTACAAAAGAACATTTTAAAAATGCAATATTTTGGCCAGGTGGTGGTGGCGCATGCCTTTAATCCCCGCAATCGGAATGTAGAGGCAGGTGAATCCCTGTGAGTTCAAGGCCAGTCTGGTCTACAAGAGCTAGTTCCAGAACAGCTAGGACTGTTACACAGGGAAACCCTGTCTCAAAAAAACAAAACAAAACAAAAATATTTCTTGATGTATATTTTGTCCCAAGGAAATTGAAAGCAATCTGTAACAATGCCTAATTTTTCCTGTTTCTATAACAATTCCTTATTATGAATATTGAAGAAATGTACAGTTTCAAAGAGTAAATGCTTATGTGTAGCATAATCATCCTTAGCTCCAAAGTTCTATTTGATTGACCTATTTATTCCTGTTTGGTCTTCTTGCAAGTATTCTGGCAATGTGTCACGCTGCCATTTCATGATGTGCTTTTTGAAATGACAAGGGAGTCCTGCAGCTTCAACGGGAGTTAGAGTGTGGAAATCAAATTGAAGGGGGCAGACAAAAGTCACGTGGAGTAGCTTCTACATAGGTTGGAGACAAGAAGCAATGATTTTAAATTATCAACTAGGAAATCAGAGATATAATTAAAAAAATATTTCATCACCAAGGCCAGTTCGAGCTTAATACTAAGATTCAGAACAATTCCTTTACCTCGGAGACATCAAGAAAGTGACTGAGAACAGAGCGAACAGAGCAGCAGGCAAGGCAGGCCCTGCTGGTTCCCAGGGTGCAGAGGAGGCTAAGGGAGAAGCCAGCTCATGGCGGCGAGGCTGCTAGGGCACATCCATCCTGCTCACCCTGTCATACACAAGTGACAGCGTGCATGTGGCTGCAAATGCCCTTCTCCATTGAGTACAGACTGCAAATACGCATGTCTTTGAAGGTCTGTGTGATTTCCTAACTCACCAGGGAAGGTCTCGGTAGATGCTTTTGTCACCAACTGTTAAGTTAGAAACAGTTCCAGTCAAGTTATTTTAGACACTACAGGATAAACACAGTGATACTTCCACAAGCCTAACCAATCCGTCTCTGAAAGGATCATGTTTAATCAGAAATACTGTGGGAAGCACAGAACCTTCCCATGCGTCGACTTTGATTTGTTCTTTTATTAAAGGCGTCATAACAAGACGGACTGCAAACTGAGGTGAAGTTCAGATCTGAACGTGAGCAACCATTCGCATGTGGAAAAACCCCATGTTGCCACTGCCACTGTGTCACGTCTGTCCTCCAGCCAGTGACCCTATGGCACATGGTGGGTGGAAGGTGAAGCCACTATTATTTTTCCAGATATGACACCAACTATGTTCATTTCACGCTGGGTTAGAGAAATAGCCAACCTACAATGACAATTCCATCCAGAGTTGCTTTTCTTAATTGTCTGTAAGTTCTAGAGAGTTCAGGGACTATTGTTGGAAGGCAGAGTTTGCAGCAGCTGTCTGTCAAGACCAATGGCAAAGACCAAGCGGTTCCATCAACACTTAACATTAGGATGGGGAGAGCACAGAGTTCCTGTAGTCTGGACACGCCTACCCACAGACTCCAGGCTGCTGTTCTAACAAAGGGGCTGTGAACCTGGACTGCAGTCAGTGCTTTATGCTCTTCCCTTTCTGTCTCCTTGTTCAGAATACGCAGCCGAGAGGTGCCAACATTAAGTCACAGCTGGAACAGAAGCCAGGGGTCAGCCAAAAGAAGAAGAGAAACTGGCCTTGGAAAGAAGATGCCTATTCCCCATACGTCTGGGTCCGATCCTACTGTCCACATGTGCCATCTCCCTCAGGAGTTCCCCCGACTTCATTTAACAAGATCGTAACTAAATGCTTAAGATAGCCTTTCCTTTAGGCTGGTTTCCAATCATACCTCCAGCTTTCTGTGTAAATACAGGCACACACACATAAACGTAAGTTGTTTTCACTTCTGATATGTTATAACTATTATTTATGATGATCTAGCCAAAAAGTCATTATACCTTCCTCACGGTAGAGAGCAATCTTACTAAGTGTTACCAGAAATAGCCTAGTTTACGGTCAACTATGCATCAGAAACATTGTAGGTGTCTGGGTCTTGGTCCTGAATTTTTATCTATGTATTTGTATTTAAGTGGTGCTGGGATTTGAACCCAAAATATTGTGCATGCTAGACAAGCACTCTACAATTGAACAACAACCCAAACACTAGTTTTAGCCTCTTTAATGTAGACTTCATATTCTCCAGGAAATGCAAGTGTTAAGGCAGGCCAAGGGACCTCTGTTCTGAGGTATGCAGGCAAGGAAAAAAATCTATAAACTCTTTTAATTACAGCTAAACATCATCATTATTAATGATAGAATCCTTCTTCTATCAAGTGCCCCATTAATTGGCCATTTGATTCCCACTCCTGTCTATCTCTGGTTTCCTACTTGGTCTCATCTTCTTCTACTAATAAACAAAGTGACCCGATGAACTCTATTAGATGGGGGTGATCAGAAGAGGGACAAAGGAGATTTTGCTCGCTGAGAAATAAAAGTGACTGATCTCTGAAATCCATTCTCAGTTAAAGCTATCTGAGCTGATAATTTATTAATAGAAAGTACTGTCCAGACTCAGGGAAGGTGGCCACATGGCCTGAGACTGAGCCCATGAAGGGTATATAAACTACGTCTTCTTTCAAGAAGATTGCAGTTGAGTAGCAAGGAGGAAAATTATTCTCCTCCTATTTATGTTTTTGCTTCTGGCTTTCCCCCTGTGGTGGCATTGTCAGCTGTCATTTTTTGGAAATTCGTATTAAAATGACAGCATTAGAAAGAAATAAAAGAACTGAAGCCATGATTACTCTTTCCAACACTATTCTGGGAGACTTAAAGAAATGAAACGGAGGAACTCCTAGCATTTTCAAACAAAATGACCTGAGCCTCTAATGGCCAGCCCGCTCTTGTGCTAGGGTTAATTTTGTCTAGAGGATGTTAAACATGGAAAGAACTATTTTGTTTCCTCCAAAGGCTGCTGAATGATCCAGCATGCTTGAACAATGAGGCACCTGTGGGTTGTTCTTTTTAATTAAAAACTCCTTAATGGGATGGACTTTCAGGCACTTATTTGTTGTAAATGCTAGAATTCGGTCTACCTCATTTTCCAAAGTCCAATTTGAAAATTATGTTTAAAAATAGCCTTCTGGTTTGAGAAGAACACAATGAAACAGTCACAGCAATCTGTGAAGGATGGATTTATAGGTTGTTCACATTTGAGAAGAAGCATGATTGCAATTTATCTGGCCTGCAGATGATGTCTGTAAGCAGCTGGAGTTTAGAGAGGAATTCTGGGAAGGTCAAACAAGGACTTTCGTATCAGGAGACCTTATCAGAGCTGAGAGTGAGTTAGAAGGGAAAGAGTCAGCAATGCAGGGATGAGAGGAGAAGCAGCCAGAGCTGGACAACAAAATCCAGCAACAGCAGCTGTTAATTAGTGAGGTCTGAAGCTCAACTGTGGGATTTTGTGTTTGTTTGTTTTAATTTTCATTTTTGTTTTTGTTTTTTTTTTTGAGACTTTGAGCCTGCTAACAGTTCCAGAATGTTTCTCATGTGGCCAGACAAGGGCTATGGAAGATTTCAGCACACACATCTCACATTCCCGTCAACACAGATACAGGGTCTTTGCCCCAGGGAGCTGGAGAACAGAGACCATGTCACAGGAAAAAGCTGCTATCCACTGAAGCATCCTCCACACCGGAATTTGCGGGTGTGTCTGCTACATCTGTGTCCCTGGGAGAAACAACCTAAGGGACAAAGGTTTGTTTTGCCTCATGGTTCCAGTAGCTCACTCAATTAAGGTTGTGAAAAGGCACAGTGGGGATCCTGGCAGGGAGGATGCAGTCGTGGATGCTGGCATGGTCTAGACCAGGAAGTGGGAAATGCGTGCTGAACCAGGTGCAGGCACAATATGGTATTCAAAGTCCTGCTCCTAGGGATATTCTTCCTCCAGCCAGGCCCTGCCTCAAAAAATGAGCCAGTGGCATTCGATTGAAGTCATGACACGGTAACGTGTAAACAAGGATAAAGATTGGGTCATAGAAAATACAACAGCCACGTCATTTCCAATAGTAGTCACTATCACTGCGTTCAAGACGGTCTCATTTAGTTTCCTGTTGCTGTGATAAAAAAAAATGGCTAAAAGCAACTTGGGGAGGAAAGGGTTTATTTTATTTTATAGTTTGCAGTCCATTATCCAGGTATATCAGATCAGGAACTCAAGGCAGGAACCAGAGTCAGGAACTGATGCAGAGTCCATGGAGTAACATTGCTTGCTGGCTTGCTCCTCGTGGCTTGCTCAGCCTGTCTTCTTGTATCACCCAAGAACACCTGCCCAGGGGTGGCGACATCCATTCTAAAACGGAGCCTTCTCATAGCAATCATCAGCCAAGAAAATGCAGCTCTGGTTTGCCCAAGGGCACTCTAGTGGAGGCCTTTTCTCAACTGAGTTTCCCTCCTCCAAGGTGCTAACATGTCAAATTGATACAAAAGTAGCCATCATAAACGTGAGTGTGTGTGTCTTCGACTTACAAAAATCTTACCAACTATATATAAAAAGTGTCATTTACTCCACTATTCTACCATTATTTAAGCTACGAATTACTATAATCAATAATAATCAACTTATAATATTCATTCAACACATTTCATTTTAGGATTTTATTTTTTTTTAAATGCACACATTGTGTGTGTGTGTGTGTGTGTGTGTGTGTGTGTGTATCTGTCTGTCTGTCAGTCTTTCTGTCTGTGTGCATGTATAAGCATAGGTGCCTGGGAAGCCCAAAAGAGTGCACCAGCTCCTTTGGAGCTGGAATTCCATGTGAATGTGTGGCACCTTCCCGGGGTTCTGGGAGTCTGACTTAAGTCCTTTACAAAAACAGTAAATCCTCTTAACAGCTGAGTTATCTTTCTACGCCTCCACCCAACACATAATTATCTATTACATTTCTTTTATTGTGTGTGGAGTTGAAGATGCTTGTACACCATGCTTTTTGTGCAGAAGTCAGAGGTCAGTTTGCCAAAGCTGGCTCTCTTCTTCTACCAGGTGGGTCTTGGGTGCTGAGCTTAGTTCATCGGGCTTAGTGGCAGGTTCATTTTTCACAACGCCATCCCTCTGACACCATTCAACATGTTTAAAAAACAAAAATTAGTTTCTATTCCTAAAATGCTGTTGGATTATAAAGATACAGAGAAGGAAAACAATTTCTGCATTAATAGTGCTAAAAATTTAGTGATGGAAGAGGACATTAAGTTAATAACAGAGAAATAAGTAATTTCAAATTGTGACATCAGTTATGATGAGCTAAATTATGCTATGACTACAATCTCAATATCTCATTGCTTTGTGACAGAGATATAGTACACAAGGTATAGTCATATGACTCTCCAGGGAAGACAGTAATTGCTTTCCTAATGGCAGCTCTCTGTACATATTGGAAGGTAAAATAAAAAGAAAACTGTTTGGTTACATGTGGTCAAGAAGAGGGTGATTTAACAAGGTGAATAAAAGATGATCCATTCATTCAAATATAAAGTGTTATTTTGGGCAGATGGGATGTTATGGGTGTTACAGAAGAGTCTAGATCAGTTTTTAGAAGCATTGATTTTTGAGGTTTACTTAAGGCTGGTGAGTACACAATACACACACATATCCATGAGGGTGACCCAGGCTAAAAAAAAAATGAAGTAAACCAAAAATAAAACAAAAGACATGATAGTTGGAAGAGGACTTGCTGGGAGGAGTAGAAGCGGCTGTGGAGGTGTGAAGGGAACAAGAGAGGATGAGTGGTGACGGAGACCAGACATATTACATGTGTGTACGAGTGTAGTGACAGACAGATATGCATTGTGAGTGTGCTGAAGCAGAGTCATTGACTGCTATTTAAAGCTGGCAAATCAGCGTGCGGATACAGCTCAGAGGGGGAGAATGCTTTCTGTGCAAACCTGGAGACCTGAGCTTGATTGTCCGGAACCTACATTAAAAAGCAGAAAATGGTCCTGTGAGTGTCTGTAATTCTATGTTGTGGGGACAGGAGGATCGATGGGGCTTGCTGGCTGCCAGCCTAGCACCAGGTTCAGGGAGAAACCCTGTCTTCAGAGAATGAGGTGGAGCGTGGCAGAGCAGAATGAGGGGTAACCTCCTCTGGGCTCCACGTGTCTCCAACCTACCACCTCTTTTTCTTCAACTAATGAGTCGATCCAAGGCGAGGCTTGACTGAAGCTCAGTCAGTTAGGACTGCCACTGTGAATCTGCAGAGCAGCCCAGCAGTCTGTGGAACAGACATGACCTTGGGTGCTGTTCCAGGTGTCGTTACTCCTGCCAAGTAGAATGGGTGAAATCTGGTGTTCAGCAAGAGGGACTAAATCGATTGTATGGAGAAGAAGAAGGAGGGTTCCTAAACCATGGGTTAGCTAGAAACACATTCCTGTCTTTTATGGGACATGCCATTAAAAAAATAACATCTAAGCATTAACTTTTCATTAATTAAGGCTGCTTTCTGCTTCCTGTAATTAAGAATCATAATACTGACTGGTACATAATGAATACAAGTTACTGTGTTTTAAGAAAACAGAGAGGTTGAGTTCCAAGGCACACAGACTGAGAGACAGTTACTGCCGGGCCTGACACGTGAATACAGGCCATCTTAAGGCAGAGCATACACCCTTGGACATCAGTCTACCATGTTTGGTTTGAATCTAAAAGATCCCTCCACAGGCATAGGTCTTGAATGCTCAAGCCCCAGTTTATGGCATGAATTTGAAGGCTGTGGAACTTGAGGAAGTGAACCTTGGCTGGCAGAAGTACATCCCTAGAGGAGACCCTCTGAAGCTTATGTCCAATGGGAGATCAGCTGCTCTGCTTCTCGTGTGTTTCCGTGAGAAGACCAGATTGCTGCCCAAAGCTCCAGGGACCCCAACCTGAACTGCTCTTTAGACCACTGTGGACTGAAATACTCGAAAGCAATGGATCTCAAACTGCAGGTGGTGAACCCTTTGGGTGTCAAGTGACCCTTTCACGGGGTCGCATATCAAATCTCTTGCATATCAGTTATTTACATCATGATCCATGGCAGTAGCAAAATTATAATTATGAAGTAGCAATGAAAATAATTTTATGGTTTGGGGTCACCACAAGATAAGGAACTGTAGTAAAGGGTTGGAGTATTAGGAAGGAGGAGAACCACTGAGAAATCAGGAAGCAACAGAAGTTGCCCCCGAGGCCCCCCATCAGGTATTCTGTCACAGCCATGCAGAGATAACATATACAGAAGCCTACCTATTCAAATGGAATCTGGCAAAAATGTAGCCACCAACTGGGTGATAGGAAGAATCAGCCTGTCAGTTCTATTTACCCTCTCTTGCACAGAAACCCCATATATTTTATAGTATCTTAATGATGATATCTGCTCCTATACATTTTTTTAAAGATTGAAGGTGATCTGTAACCATCAGACATTAGAGAGAAAATGACTCATACTGAATTCTTCATGATATAAAATGCATTATAAAGAGATCAACAATGCTTCTTAAATGAAAAAAAATTCTTTATTCAATACTTTTTTCACTTGGCCAACATCATCACTTTTAAAACCGTATTCCATTACAAAGAAAGCTACTGCCCTTGTGATTTGAAATGACATGTCCCCCTAGACTCATGCACTGAGGCCCTGGTCCTCACTTTGATCAATTCCCCGGGTAAGAATCTTATCAATGGGTCAATATATTGATGAGTTTCTACACTGAATGGTCTCTTAGAAGCTGGAGACTGTTGGAGGAATTAGGTCACGAGGTTATACTTTCAAACGTATAACATGTCCTTGCCCTTCTTTCCCCCTCCTTCCATCCTTCTGTTCATGTTTTACTTTCCCTCTTTCTTGTCCACCATGAGGTGAGCCACTTTGTACTCATGCTGTCTGTCCAGAATCAATGGAATCAAGGGACTATGGGTTGAAAACTTTGAAACCACAGACCAAAATAAGTCCTTCTTGGAGACTTTTTCTGACATCTTATAACAGCAATGAGCAATGACTGAGACCCCTCCTTGGATGGAGAGAGGTTAGTAGTGTCATTTCCATTCTTTGCTACATTCCCACTGAAATAATTCCCATAGCACTAAAAAGAAGGGGGGGGCAATTACAGGGCCACCGTAAATGGAAATGCTGATCATGTCGGATGTACCATACAAGCATTAATAGAACATCAGTCAATTTCTGCTACTGGTCAAGGGGCAGAGCAACTATTTCAAGTTTAGCCATCTCAGGGTTACCTCAGAGGGATTTTCATTGGTCAAAATGAGGAAAAGCATCAATTAATGTGAGACTTGTATTTGCAGCAGCTGGGATCCCTTCTTGCTCATTTGTACCAATAAAAAGTGTTTTTCATTTTAAATTCCCACTTGATCAGGTATGTTTTCAATAGAACTTACTAGGAAGAAAGATTTATAATATGGGATTGATCCCATGTTATAAACTCAATTGTACAATGAGAAGAAGGAAGAGGAGAAAGAGGAGGAGGAGGAGGAGGAGGAGGAGAAGGAGAAGAAGAAAAGAGTCACAAGAGCCATACCCATCAAGGAGGTGATAGCTTTGCTTTCACTATTTCAAGAAAGGGATGATCTATGGGGATTCTTCAGGGACTCTAAAAATAAATTCTTCACATATAGATGATGACAGAGCACAAAGTCCTTTCTCAATGCTGGTACCAGACTCAGAAAGAAGAGAAGGGTCTCTATGAAGTAGCCTGAGCTCCTGCAAAAGAGATAGGTTAGGACTGTAGCCAAGAGGATTGTGAGAAATCACAAAGACAATTCAAAGTCAATGCATTGTTAGACTTGTTCTTCTAACATTAGTCTCAGATTACAGGTGGTCATCTTACTGCATTGTCACATGACTGCATTCTGTGTCTGTGTTCTAACTTCTTCTTTTTCTAAGGACACTAGCTAGATAGGACTCCGGGAACCCTAATGTCCTCATTAAAATGCCTACTTTAAGACATCCTATTTCCACATACCGAGGTCCTGGGTTTCTTACCTAAGGAGTTTCAGCACATGAATTTTTGAGAGGTTTTACCCAGACCATAACAGAGGGTTACTGTGTAGGTTAACTTTTGTCAATCTGACACAAGTTGGAGCAAAATATGAACTGAGGAATTGCTTCAATCATGCTGGCCTGTAGGCTTGTCTATGTAGCACTTTCTTGCTTAATAATTGGTGTAGAATGACCCAGCCCATCAAGAGGGGTGGCATTCCTGAGATGGAGGTCCTGGGTTATAAATGAAATCAGGCTGAGCAAGCCGTGTGGAACAAATCAGTAAGCAGCACTCCTCTGTAGTCTCTGCTTCAGTTCCCGCCCCCCAGGTTCCTGCCTTGACTTCCATCAATGATGGACTATGATCTACAAGATAATATAAACCCTTTCCTTTCCAAGTTGCCTTTTGGTGATGGTGTTTATCACAGTAACACAAAGCAAACTAAGATAGTGAGCGAGGATGTAACATGTGACAAAACAGAAATATAGTGGAGGCATACCAAGTAAGATGATTACAAACAAAGGAGAGATGACTTTTTGTGACAGACTTATAGGCTGAGAGAGAACTGTACCACCACCCCCCAGCTGCATTTGGAGTTGGATAGAAGAGGGCTCACCATCTAGAATGCCACCCAAAAGCCACAGCCTTGGAGGTCCATCATGGTGAGCCAGGGAAGGCGAGAGGATAAAAGAAGCATTTATTGAAGAAGATAAAGTTGTAGAAGAAAGAAATTTCAGTCAGACAGACAGAGCACAGTCATACTCCCCCACTGCTACTACCAATGTAATCAAGCAGAGAAGGGGGGAAGTCTCTTCGGGCTTTGAAAGAAATGAATGTCACTTTGGGTCAGTAAAGTGAAGAAACACCAGTGTCTAAGGCCACAGCTCTGCTGGGTGCTAACGCAGCTGCTGGTTGGTGGTGGAGCGATCATCTCCTGGGAGCAAATACATTGTAAATCATGGGAGATGCTCCCTGTTCTCAAGGAACCTAAAGAAAAACCACTCAGTTTTAATGACGGTGACTAAGGACCATTATTATGCATGATTCGTTATTTTCATAGTCACCTTTTTAGTGTTAAATATCTACTCTGGCTTACAATTCTCCCCTCTCGAAATGCTTTCTTTGGTTATCTTTTTGGATGCCATTCTATCCTCTTTGTTCACTGACATCTGTTTCTCCATCTTTTCTGGCTCCTTTGCATATTTCTCATCACTGAAAAAAGTCAGGGCAGGAGCTCAAACGACAGGAACGTGGAGACAGGAACTAAAACAGAGGCCATGGAGGAGTGTTGCTGACTGGCTTGCTCTCATTGCTTGCTCTTCGTGTTTTCTTCCAGCACCGGGATGACCAGCTCAGGCGTAGAACCTCCTACAGTGACCTGTGCTCGCCTACCTCAATCATTAAACAAGAAAACACCCCACAGGTTTGTCTATGAGCCAATCTGGTCGGGGAATTTTCTCAACTGAGGTTCCCTCCTCTGACATAGGACGCTAGCTTGTATGGAGTAGACATAAAACTAGCCAGGGAACTAGACTTTTAAAAAAGAGCTTGTTGTATCTCCTCAAGTCCCCCACTTAAATTATCATTAAAGAAAGAAGTCAAAATGCATAATCAAAAATTAGAAAACTAAGGAAAGACAAGCAAGGTCCAGGCCACTAGTAATACAGGAGTGATTGAGGTCTGGTCTTTTCTGATCATAGGGATCCTGGTGTTGAGAGTGGGAGCATGCTCTGGGCATGGTTTCCTGTGATATAATTTAATTCCTAAGCTTTTCGTCTAAAATTATGTCTTCTTTCCTCATGATTGACATTCTGGACCTTGAAATACAGCCCTTATGTTTCAACCAGCTGCAACGATTCTGTAGATGAGCTCGATGTTTTTATGGGGATAAAATTCAGGCATCAGGATGGACTTTTTAAATACTCCAGTCGCTTGGGAAAGAGTCACTGTAGATTCTAAGAGAGTTAATTTCCATCCACTCCATCCCAAATTCTAAAGCTCAAACTGTGCTTAAGAAACATTTTTAATGTCCAAGGTATTGTACAAGTATTCTGGCATATTCCACATACAAATCACTGTGCTTTCCAGGGGTTTAGAGAGATTTGATACTTAAGAATATTCCTCATTTCCTTCCTCCCTCCCTCCTTGGCCCATTCCTCCCTCCCATTCTACCTCCCTTCCAGTCTTTTTCTTTCTTTCTTTCTTTCTTTCTTTCTTTCTTTCTTTCTTTCTTTCTTTCTTTCTTTCTTTCTTTCTTTCTTTCTTTTTTCTCTTTTGATCCAGGGTTTTTGTGTAGCTCAGGCTGTCCCTGAACTCAAAATACTCATGCCTCAGCTTCTTCGGTGGTGGGTTAAGAACACAGGTATGCACTATAATAACCTGCTTTTGTTTGTGTTTTAATCTAATGGTTTGGACCAAAACTGCTTTAATTCTCCCTTTATCATGGTGACAACAGAGTTTGATTCATTGCAGCAATATCTACTGACACTTTCTAATAACACCACTTCTTCTACTGGAATTCAAAAACAAATTTTAGTGGTTTATATACAATTGAATTCTTGTAAGTGTCCAATGTCTCCAAACTTTTTTCTATATACCCACAGGCAAGGTATGTATGGGTTCCTTGGGGCCTGGTTTAAAAGCCACTTTCCAAACCCACACCCCACTTCTCTGTGCCCCAGTAGTTCTTGGGAAACCCATGCTTACTTCTCATCATGACTACAAATAGTAATTAGGAATATATTTCAACTCTTGACAATATTACGTTCGACTTAATACAGCCTCACTGTTTTTTTTTTCTAGCCCCAGGGTCTGTTTGCAATGCTACGACAGATTGGGAAGGTATACACAGCAGAAACTCAGTGACTAAAACATTGGCTCAGCAGTTAAGAGCAATGGTTGTTTTGGAAGTTCCAGGTTCAGTTCCCAGCACCCACACTGTGGCTTATAACCATCTGTAAATCTAATTCTAGGGGTTCCATTATCTTCCTCTAACCCTCTGTGGACACCCGGTACATATGTCACACTAACATTCATGCATATAAAATAAAAATAAATACATCTTTAAAACAAAATAGAAACTAATTCCGAACTGTTCTGGATGCTGTGAAGTTCAAGCTTAAGGGAGTAAACAGATATTTGTGTTTCATGGACAGTACCTTGTTGCTGTGCCCAATCATAGTGGATGTGCTGAAGGATTCCTTCAGTGACCTCGCCTTCAGTTTTTGGCAGATCCAGGCCTTTGGACGTTCTAGGCAAGTCCTCTGCCACTAATTTGTATCCCCAGGCCCTCCTGTGCTTACAGGGTGCCTGATGTCATTCACAAATAGTCCATTCTCATGACCTGCTCCACCATGGCCCCACCTCTTGATTCTACCATTTGACGCTCAGGATTTCAGTACATCCTTGAGGAGACATGGACACCAAGACCATAACAGTCAGAATTTACATGGTGCAATTTTAAGTTATAGTCATTTGTATCATTAAAATATTATTTCAAAAATTAAGCTGTATACTCCAGGAAATGTTTTCAGGAAGATAGTTTTTTTTTAACTAATGGCTGTAAATCATTTTTACATCTTTATTATGGCATTTCTAAAGCTGCTGGCTACATTGAAGCATTTATTTATTTTGACTTCCATGATGGCACAAAGAAAGCAGTGTGTATATTGACTGCAGAGTTGTAAAGTCGGTGGAAATAATGTGCCCTACCATATCAAATACATATCTGTAAGTTAATACAGAAAATGACTGAGAACATCTCCCAGTTTGTCATCCCACTCAGAAAAGAACATTGTAACATAACATTGACCTTTACTGTCAGGGAAGCTGAGCCTCGTACAAAGAGAAGTGGCCTGCCACAGAACACTTTCCACTCAGAACGCCTTTCAAGGCCTTTGTGCCGCTTGATATGATTGACAAACTGTTACTTACACTTTGCTGCGTAATAAAATATTCTAGAGTGTTACAACAAATTTCCTTCCATGGAAATTTTAAAGTTCACTTAGAGGTGAGCAAGTTGATAGCTAAACTGGACGAGGGAGAAGATGAAGTGACAGCTCTGTGGGAATTCAGTCCTTTCCCCAGGCCTCCATATTGTAAGGTTAGTGCCCCTGCAAAGTTTCCTAACCAGAAAAGGCATCCTCCTACCTGCTGTGTTCTCACAGGGGAAAGTTGGGCATCAAATCAGCAGCTAACAATGGAACGCACACCCTGTGCCAGGGTTAAACACTTTGAATGGTCTCATTTAATACTCATAGCAACCCCATACAACAGGTGCGAAAATTATCCCAATTTTTCAGTATGCTGAAGAACCTAAATATAATGCCTATGCTCGATAAGATAGACATACTTGAGTATATTAGTAAAGTGTGTGTTTGTGTGTGTGTGTGTACATGATAAAGAGAAAGATAGACATATGGGAGATACATATGTGAGTGTGTGTGTGTGTGTGTGCGTACATGAGAAAGAGAAAGATTGACAGACATGTGGGGGATATATGTGTGAGTGTGAGTGTGTGTGTGTGTTCAGGAGAGAAAAAGAGACACACAGAGAGAGAGATGGGTGTGTGTGTATGAGAGAGAGAAAGAGAGACAGAGTGGGGGGATACTAGTGTGAGTGTGTGTGTGTGTGTGCATGTGTGTGTGTGTATGAGAGAGAGAGAAAGAGAGACAGAGTGGGGGATACTAGTGTGTGTGTGTGTGTGTGTGTGTTCAGGAGAGAGAGAAAAAGAGACACAGAGAGAGAGATGGGTGTGTGTGTGTGCATGAGAGAGAGAAAAAGAGAGAGATGTGTGTGTGTTTATGTATGTGTGTGTGTACATGAGAAAGAGAAAGATAGACAGACATATGGGGGATATATGTGTGAGTGTGAGTGTGTGTGTGTGTGTGTGTTCAGGAGAGAGAGAAAAAGAGACACAGAGAGATGGGTGTGCATGTGTGCATGAGAGAGAAAAAGAGAGAGATGTGTGTGCACGTGTGTGTGTGTGCGTGTGTGTGTGTGTGTGTGTGTATGAGAGAGAGAAAGAGAGACCGAGTGGGGGGATACTAGTGTGAGTGTGTGTGTGTACATTTATTGCTCTGATTTCGGCTCCTGGTTTCCCCCACATAGCTCCTGGAACCCCTGCAATTGCTGGATTGAACAAACCTCTTTTGCAAGCTAATGAGGCCTGGCAGCCGGTGGTCTCTGGATTTCTTTAGAGTGAGGGTTCTATTAAAAGGAGCAGAACTTTGATATGGCCAGGAGTCCTCTCCAACCTCCAGGAAGGTCAGAGTATCACCAGAGACCAACAATGAAGCCATCACACCTATGATATGATAACTGCCCCCTCACACAAGCACAAGGTTTCAGAGATCATGCAGACTGGGGAACTGTTGAAGATGCTGGGAACATCCCATTTCTCCATACCTCAATTCCATCACCTCTTAATCTGACTGAGATTCTTGGTTAAATCCTTTTTAAAAAACTATCAAATGTTAGCAAAAAATTTTCCTTTGTTCTATGCACTTTCCTGAAAACTAAAAAAGCACCCAAGGAGGGCACCATGACTATCGTGGCTTGTGGGAAATAAATCCTTATCCAGACCAATTTCATAGAGATTCCCCATATTTCTTCCAGTAGCTTTATACTTTCAATTTTATAGTTTTTAGTCTAGTTTTAAATCCATTTTAAGCTGATTTTTACGTCTGGAGACAGAGGTTCCATTTCTGCTGCTTAGGAAAAGTAACAAATCATCAAAAATCAGTCAAGAAGACAAGTTCTAGAAACAGGTTAGTTTATCACACAGCTTTAGAGGTTCCTAGCCCTTCCATACCCCCTCTTAAACTTCTCCGTGAACTAGACACATTCGATGCCACGGACAGTTGAAGATGCTTCTCGTCTTGATACAAAGCAGGCTCTGTGAATGAGCATGCACACATATGTCCTATTACCCATCTCTCTTTAACCTATCATCTCTATCCATTCACGAGTCACCTTGTCGCCAGTTTCTAACTTAATACTTCATATGCCTGTGCAGGGGGAGATGTGACCACTGAGGTCGGGGGCTAGAAGCTGAGGCAGGTGATTCAAGTGGAAAAAGTTTTACAAAGGATAATCCTGGACCCGTTATCACTGCAGCAGGCAAGGATCCAGGCTGTTAGAAAGCTGATTCCACCATGTTTTTCTGAGGCTGGATCATTTCAATTATTGCAAATTTAAGCACTCATGGAATTGTCGCGTGCTGCAACTCCCTCTAGAGAGAGTTGTCAATGAGAACTGCGTTTGTGCTCCAGCCCAGGGCTTGCTTGGCAAAATGTTGTACCCCCAAATGCACTGGAGTGTAGAGAACTCTTCTTTTTAAGGGAGCAAAGACACCTGCTGCTCTAAGATCTATAAATCGACAGTCTACCGCACAAAGTCACCAAACAAGGGTGGGACATAGGAGGTGGTGACTATTGAATCATTCTGTTGTTAAATCAATTACTGCATCTGATTAGCTTTTCAGTAACATTTGGGAAAGAGAAAATGTTGTTGGCAAAATAGGAAAAATCTGTCAGCCCTGAGAATTAAGCATTAGCAGCCATTCAGAAACAAACAGAGGCAACTTAGTACAACAGAGAATTCTTTGATCTAATTGCTTCCGCTAGTAAACGCTACCATTTTTCTTCCCACTGATTTATTTAGCCCCACAGCATGAGCTCAATTAATTTCCTTTTACTAAGAGGTCATGTAATTCTGAGCCTTCCCTATAAATACACAGAAATGCCCAACAACTGTGCAATATTTTCTTAACCCCTTCGTATCTCAAAGTACCACATACAAAAAGAACACGACAGCACCAAGTGTATAGAGGACATGCAGCCACGTCTTATTCAGATATGAAATAACTAAATCACACCAAATGTCCTAAAGATGGTTAAGAGTTTAGACATGAAATCACCGAGATGTTGAGTGAGCAAACTTAGGACATCTGGGTTTGACATCAGGTCATGCACCAAGTTGTGAAAGCACAAATAGATATTTTGAATAAAAAGGAGAGAATATCTAATACTTATTCTTGGGATTCCAAACCACCACTTCCACAGTTCTTCCTCTCATCTAGTGAGCTCCACACACCACAACAGTCTCTGTATTGCTCTAAGGAGTTGACACCTGCAAATAGAATTCACAGAGCTGACAGGTCCCTGTCCCTCCCTGTTTGAAGGTCCATTAAATGACGAGGTGCAGATGTGGACCAAACTCTGATAATAACCTAAGTGCCAGGGGAGGTTAGGTGATAAAAGAATCAATCCAGTGAGTTATATTTCATGTTTTCATAACTCAGTTGAATTCCTGTTCACCTTCCCAACTTTGTTTTAGAGTCGGCTTAGAGCCACCAGTCACATTTTGGGAAAACCCTTCTGGGAGTAGAATAAGCTAACGGTCAAGCCCAGTGCATGCCAACTTGAATACTTGTTCACTTTCTTATATCTGTGTCTGAATTCTTGTGCCAAAATGTTCAGTACTAGAGAGAGATATCTTTTCTTCCTTTTTATTCTTGGTATTTTATTTATTTAAGAAGTTGTTTTACATCAACTCCTTCACAAAGCTCCAGCAGAAGCTGTGAGATGAACAAGGTGAGAACAAAGGCATCAACTTCCTTCCCCGCGGAGACTGGCATGGGTACCATATGCTTCATTCCTATAGCAACACACACCTTAGTTCAGATCCCAAATCTCTCACTTATCAGCTCATGATCCATAAAAAGATGTGGTCATGTTGCCTATCTGAGGGTCAGGTGAGAGAGCAAATGTATCATGAGAAGCAGAGCGAAGTTAGGAGCATGTGAGGCCAGGTGACCACTAAGTAGTAAGTAGTTATTCTCTCTCAAAAATTTTTTTATTTTGGCATATAGCTTATACTTTTCCTTAGATAAAAATCAGAGTTCCTTGTTTCCTTCCTCACAAAAGGCATAGGGAGGTTTATAGTATAACCGGTCATCAGCTAAATAAGACTAAGGCCAGTGGCTGTGACATGCTGGAGTCTCTTACAATCCCATCCTCCCAAACCCTGCTGTCTCCTTCTGAAGCTAGCAGGGTCTTGAAACAGGATGTACCCACCCCACCTGCCAAGGCTGTGTCAAGGGATGTGTTCATGACTCCACAGCTGGATCTCTGTGCCTTTTTCATGGAGGTGTGTAAATTAGGTGTGAAACAAAGAAGGTCACTCTGTTCTCAGGAAACTTGTAGAGCTTGGCATCACTACCAGAGAAAAATAAAGTGCTCAGAGCCAGGCCCAGGAACATCTTGTTCCTTAGCAGTTCATCACTCTCTTCAAAAAAAATCAATGGAAGTTAGTGAGCTTAAAATTACCAAAGGTCGTTCACAATCTGGCCTCAGGTCTCTATCCTTGTGCTGTGGCATCGAGTCTTCCTTTTGTATGATATGCTCTCTGCTTGCTCTCTCCTTGTGAGCAAATGATCATTGCTCACTATATCCAGGGGATTCATGCTCCCAGAACACCTCCTGGTTTCCCTGGGAAACAACTTTTCCAATATGGTTCCCACCACAATTTCCACCCAGCTCCACCCTGCCACTGTGGCTCTGTGTATTTTCACTTGTGGTTACAGACTTCATAGTCACAGCTGTCATCTTGGAGAAGCCCCCAAACTTCAAAGGCTGAGGGAGGACCAAAGAGCCTGGTAAGATGCTCTCCAGCACCCCCTGCTTCTGTTGTAGGGAATACTGCAGTGACAGGGACACTGAACACCCGCGCAGACATGGCCTACCTCCTGCTCCAATCGCACTGCTCAGCGGGTTCTAAGCAGTACTGTTTTCACAATTCCAAGAGATAAGATGCAGTTTGGATGAAAAAAATTCTTACGACATAGGTAGCACTGCAAAAAATGTAAATCTCAATTACCCTAACTGAAACCCTGACCCACAATATTACACATTACAGTCTGAAAAATGGTGTATAAAATAATAACCAGATCATTGGATTTGGAGTCATAGGCTTGTAACCCTACCCACAGAGGGAGCTGAGGCACCAGCATCAAAAGGGCAAAGCCTGCCTGAGCTTGAGAGCAGGTTCAAGACCAGCTTAGTCAGTTTAGGGAGAATTTTTCTGATGCTTTATTTTAAAAAGCTAGAGAATGTAGTTCAGTAGTAGAGTGTCTGTCTAGCATGCTCAAAACCTAAAATGTATCCCTAGTAATGCTTGGGGTGTGTGTGTGTGTGTGTGTGTGTGTGTGTGTGTGTGTGTGTGTGTGTGTGGTCAGCACAGCACCACCTCATCACCACCACCGAACAACCCAAAGTGACCAGGGACATGATTGCTTGTGGGGCAATTGGCAAACACTGCAGACTGAGCAGAAGAACATGTACAAATAATTGAATAATAACAACAACAGCAGCATTCCTATGTACCCTGAATGGGGAATTGTTTTCCTCATATAGTACATCCTGATTACAATTTCCCCTCTCTCTCTACTCATCCCAGTTCTTCCCACCTTTTCTCCAATCTGTATCCACCCCACACTTCTGTCTCTCATCAGAAAACAAACAAACTTCTCAGGGGTGATAATAAGATAAAATAAAAGCTAAAACATTGGAAAAGGACCAAACAAACAAACAGAGGGCACAAGAAACAGATACAGTTTTAGAGACCTACTCCTTTGCACACACTGGTAGTCAGCGCCTCGGCCTGATTGTCAGCACCATGGACAAAACCTTGGGGATGAGCCAGAAACCAGGCAGCAGCAATGCTTGAGAGTCTGTGCTCACCAATGCCAATCAAGACTAGGTTGGGGAGCAAGGAGGTGTTAAGACTTTATTTCAGGTTGAAGGGGGGAAGGGAGAGGCAGGGAGGGGAGCAGAGAAAAATATAGAGCTCAATAAAAATCAATAAAAAAGGGAGAAAAAAGACTTTATTTCAAAAAAAAAGTAACATGAAAAAGATTTTAGTGCCTTAAAGAACAGTGACCGATGCTACATTCTTCCTGGTAAAAATTTTGAACTTGAAGAATTTATTATTGAAATGCCAATGTAATAGGGCTATTGTTTCTAGGTCTGTCATAAAATATAAAGTTTCTCATCTTTTAAGAAAGTATTTTATATTATTGCTTTGGAAAATGATTGTATGAAATACTTAAAACTCCCTTAGTGAAGCTTATTACACCTGAAGGTATAATAGAAAAAATTTCAGCTCTAATTAGAATGATTCAAGAGGATGTTAAATTTAGGCAAATTCCTCCAGCACAGAATGATATTTGAGGTTAAGGTTGGGTGAGGGGCAGAAGTGACACACTGACTGACATTTGCACATGGAGAGGCTCTGATAGCTCATCCATTTCTGACTCTGGGTACCAGAATGTCTGGTAGGTATTTCTCATTAAAGTCAGTCTGCATTACACTTCCATCATCTTTGGGCTGCTAATGGTATCATAGTTTTTGTCCATAAAGAAAGTAGTCATTAGGAAAAAATGAGCATTTTCTGGGGTCACATGGCACCTCAGAACAAAGCTGGAGTTGAATCACAGTCCACCTGACTATGAAGGTGACATTTTCACCTCTCTGCCATGCCATTAGACCACAGTGCCACAGGCCATTTTTATCTGTGATAAATTGGTTAGCAACCTAATTCACTATGTTCTAAATGCATTCTGGTCCAGAATAACACAGACACTGTTTATTAATTATCTGTAGGGCACGAAAATTAGTTTTACTGAAACCAAAATTGAAAATATCTTATAATGAAATAAACATCTCTGCTGATATTATAGCTGTGAGGCAAGTGCTTTGTATGTAACTGAATAACTTCAAGCCCAGATACACAGTTATTCAAAGCCAGAGGGAACCTTGCGTGAGTCAAGTGGTCTTTCATTTATCAAGACTGCTTCTATATGTGCCCATCCATACGGAGTAATTAGCAGGCAAATACAGATGAAATTTCTAAGAATCTAAGTATTTAAAGAGGGCCCAAATGATAAGAAAAGGCTGAAACTTCAATGCAGAAAACCCCAGAACACACATTTTGAGCTAGCACCTAGGAGATAAAGGGTTTTCATTTCCCTCCCTCTAAAAGCAAAGTGTCACATTAAAAATTATGTGTTATATGATGATATATTAAGAATGGAGAAAGAGAATTGTTTTAAAAAATAAACACAGGCATTTTCCAGTTCCACTAAAAGAGCTTACAAACTGTGAATGTCAAAGATAAATATAAACACGAGACACATTCAAGAATTAGAAACCTGATTTAGAGACCCAAGTCAATCCCTAATGAATTTCACACATTGTTCAGGATTCTGAGACCAACCCATGTATTCTCATATGTCCCTGACTACAATTTAAATGTGAAAAAAGCAGATAGTTAGGTTTTATATTATATAATCTTTATGACCGATAGATAACCCCCATTCTTATTTGTCTGCCTTCTTTCTCTCTAGTTCCTTCTCTCCTAGCTATTGTATCACTTCCATCTTATCAAGTACATCCCAGCTGCCATTTACTGGAAATTACCTATTTGTCTGTTTATTTTGTTGATGCAATAGTTTTACATTGTAATAGAATGTCATAGTTTTACATTTGTTGTGTTTTGACTTCAAAAGAGGTTAATCAAATGTTTTGTATTTTATTTTTCTACAAGGTATTTTCATAGTCAGAAGGGCATAGAAAACACGGCTGTGTCTTAATCCATGAGACAAGAGTTTTTTAGATCACACAGTAAAAACACCCTGAGATATGGTTTGTAAGAGGGTTTCCTCAGTTAGCGCTGTGGGCCTACTCTACTTTCTTGAGCCCTTAAAAATGAAGAGATTTCTTTAGCTAAAGGCAGAAGAGAAGGTTAAAGAGATTAGAAGGATTTAAACTTTTGCTGGCTCTGAGCTAGACAGGATTATGTGACCAAGAGGCTTTGGACAGAACTAGAGAGCATCAGGGAGCTGAGGGGGCTCCAGCTCAAGCCTGGCAAGGACTTGGACCTCGGCACAGCAACCTAAAAGAGCCGAATTTGAAGAAGAATCTCACAGATCTTGGGAGAGAAATTCTCTGAGAGTCCCCAGGAAGGAGCCCAGTCCTGTTAGCACCTAGCTTTTAGTCTCCCAAGATTGTCAACAAAAGACCTGCATGAGACATGTAGTATTTAAAACATTTGAATCACAAACTGAGAGAGGATAATGTTGAATCCTGTCTTAATCTGTCAGTCTGTGGTAATTTGTTACAGCAGTGTGTGTGTTATTCGTTTCAGAGCCATGACAAAGTGTTAGACCTAAATAGTCTTTAGAAGGAAATGTATATCTTGATTCCCACATTTGGAGACTGCAGCCCATGGTCACTTGGCCCCATGAGCCTGGCAGATTATTTCTGCAGCAGAAGCAGCACACAGTGGAGGTTCTTCATCTTACTGAAGACAAAGAGAAAGGAAGACAGGAAGAGGTCAGAGGCCTCAAGCCCTGTTTATAGCGACTCAACTCATCTAAATAGGTCCCAGCTCCTCCAGCTTCCGGAGCTCCCAAGACAGTATCAGCAGCAAGGATCTTGGTGCTAATACACTAGCTTTTATGAGCATTTTATATTTAAGCCCTAACAAGGAACAATGGAAAATGATATAACTATGATTTCTATTTAATCTTGCTTAAATTTAGGAGACTATGAGTTAGAAGCTCCTTAAATCTCAAAGGAGAGGTCACCTTTCACCTTTTGGCTAAATGGTATTTGTGCTGATTTTTAAAACATGTTTTCAGATGAAAGAATAAATTTACCAGTCCACGGGGACTCAACCTGAGGCATGTCCCTCCACTGTCAGTACTTTGTTCATCCTCGGGATCCAACTTTTCATTTGGTTTTTAATATTACCATATTACAGTTGCCTCCTGAGTATTCTCAAAGTGTCAGGTGTTAAAACCTGATCCCTAGCCAAGTGGCAAGGACTTTCAGAGTGAGGTACTTCAGGAGGAAGTTCGGTTATTGGGGTATGCTTGTGACTGGGTTCTGGGATCTTGACACCTTCCTATCTTCCACTGTATCCTGGTCACGAGTGCACGGTTTCGCTCTGCCACATGTTGCCTGGCAACAAGTCAAATGGAAACTTCCATAACTGTGACACAAAGAATTTTTCTCTTCATTATTACAGTAACAGAAAGCTGTCCAAAACACCCTCTGCTCTATCTTCTTGGAGACCTGAGAGAAAAATCCTGCATTTTCCAGCTATCACAAGTTATACTATTCTCTGCCTCATTATCAAAATAGGACAAAAGCTAATGAAACTGTGAGTGGAACATGAAGTTGGTACGTCTATGATTGAGAAACAAGTTGATTCTGCCTATTGACTCAACTTATCAGTTAAATGGACCTGAAGATAAGTGTCACACCTTGTAACACAAAATGACAGCATCAACACAATTAAAAGACCCAATCATACAAATAATCTTCAACAAACAGCAGTGTTGAAAGTGTAACAATACCTGACCTCAAACGACACTACAGAGCCATAATGATCAAAATGGTATGGTGCTATCATGAAATAGACACTGAAAGACCCCCCAAAGTGGTCTTAACGCCAAGGAGCCCCCAGACTCAATAACCAGGCCATCAGATGCAAACGCATGAGGTGGTTTATTTCACGACTGCAATTGGGCACAAAGCTTAGGGATAGCTAAGCACCCCGAGTATCCAGGCAAGCAAGCTTTTATAGACAAAAATCACAAGTTTTCCATGAATTATAATATGGGGTACGGGAACAATCGGGATTGGTCCAGACATACAAGCCA
>JAQHUG010000023.1:7217632-7292529 GCA_028555095.1 Dicrostonyx torquatus | reverse complement strand
GCAACTGGTCCTAATAATTGCTATCCTCCTGCCCAGCTGGGAAAGGAAGAACCTGCTGGTCAAACCTGTTTGTCACATTCTGCAGTTTTTCATTATCTATCCTTCTAGGCAGGATTGGTTGGGTCCTTTCAGACACAAGCCTGCAAAGTAGACTAGAGGACCCAGAAACGAAAGCACACAGCTGCAGTAATCAGTTTACTATTATTAATGATTATATCATTTGACAAAAATATCAAAATACATATTAAGAAAAATGCATCCCTTTTAACAAATGGTGCTCGGAATATTGGATGTTTGTATGCAGAATATTGAAATGATATCTCCCACTCTGCATAAAAGTCAATTCAAAATGGATCGAAGGCCTTCATATGAGATCTGAAATACTGAAGCCGCTAAGGAAAACACTTCAAAATACTGACAAGAGCAAATATTTTCTGAAATTGATATCAATATCTTGGGAAAGTTTTTTTAAATTAATTAGTCAATTAATTAATTATTTTTTTAAAAAACTATCTTTTCTCATTTTACTTCCCAAATCCAGTTCCCACTTCCTCTCCTCCTCCTGCTCCCTCCACTGTCCTCTCCACCCCCACATCCACTCCTCAGAGAGAATAAGGCTCCCCAGAGGAGTCAGCAAAGTCTAGCATATTGCTTTGAAGCAGGACCAAGACCCTCCCCACTAAATCTAGGCTGAGCAAGGTATCCTTCCAAAGAGAATGGGTTCCAAAAAGCCTGAGCAAGCAATAGGGATTATCTTGGGAAAGTTAACCACACGAATTAAGAAATAGGATTATGTTAATTTAAGAGGCTTTGACACAGAAAAAGAAACAATCAGCAGAGGGAAGAGAAAGTCCACAGAACAGAAAAAGTCTTCACCAACTGTACAACAGACAGAAAACTAAACAAGTAATATATAAATAAAGATAAATTTAAACACCTGAATCCAAAATCATCTAATCAATAAATGGGCTACTGATGTAGATAGACAGTTCTCAAAAGAAAAAAATGCAAATGGCCAATGAACTTGAATATCCTTAGTCATTGGTGAAATGCAAATTGAACTGCTTTGGGATGTCATGTCACTCTGATCAGAAATGCTGTTATCAGGAAATCAAATGAGAACAAGTGCGGGCAGGGATGCAGGGGAGAGAGGAGCCTGTTTTTGCAGCTCGTAGGAATATAAAGTGGCGCAGGCCCTATGTAAATCAGTGTGGAAGTCACTGAAAAAATAAGTAAAATAGAACTGCATATGATTCATGTATACAACTCTTGGGTACATGGCCAAAGGACTCTGCCATGGAGCTATCTGCACAGCCATGTCTAATGCTGCACTATTCACCTTAGCCAGGACGTGGGACCAGCCTGCATATCCATCAAAACGTAAACCGATAAAGAAACCGATGTGTGTGATACATGCACACAATAGAATTTTGTAGAACCATAAAGAAAACTGAAATCCTGACATTTGCAGGAAAATAGATAGGACTGGAAATCATTATGTTAAGTGAAACAAATTAGACTCAGGACGCATGTTTTTTATCATATGAAAAACCTGAATTTAAATTTGTGATGTGTGCACACGTGTATGCACCATGAGTAGAAAGATAAGGGGTGGTTAGCGGAATTCTTCTGGCATGAAAGAAGAATGGGGTCTGTGAAGGGAACAAAGGGACAATCATCAAGAGAGTGGCAGGGACACATGAAAAAGGAGTGGGGGAAAGAGGATCAATAAGAACAAAGTGCATAAGAAATACAGTGAAACTCGTTTCTTTGTATGCTTATTTCAAAATACTAAAATAGGAGACACTCTTTACCTTGAAATGAACTTAAAGATCAATAAGAAATTAAAACAAAAATTTAAAGCTTGGCAATTTTCTATTGATCAAAAATTCACATTTGTCCCTACATCCACAAATTTCTCCATCTTCTTTTTAATGCAATTTCAAGATACTCCATTCAAATACAAATTTGTGTCTTTTATTCTGCAATAAGAATGAGACAAAATAGGGAAAAGAGAGCTTTAATTTTCCTAGATAGCATTTTTGAGGTCTGACTTTCTCAAAAATTTTAGGTTAGGTGTTTTTTTGTTTTGTTTTGTTTTGGTTTTTTTTGTTTGTTTGTTTTTTGTTTTTTGTTTTTTTGAGACAGGGTTTCTTTGTAGCTTTGGAGCCTGCCCTGGAACTAGCTCTTGTAGACCAGGTTGGTCTTGAACTCACAGAGATCCGCCTGCCTCTGCCTCCCGAGTGCTGGGATTAAAGGCATGCGCCACCACTGCCCGGCATGGTTAGTTTTTCAAAACTTTTGTTTTTTTTTTTTTTTTAAAAAAGAAAGCAAATTATATATTTTCATTTTACATACCAATCCCAGTTCCCTCTCCCTCCGCTCCTCCCATTCTCTCCATCTTTCCCCCAACCCCAACCCCATCCATTCCTTAGAGAGGGTAAGGCACATTGCTCTGAAGAAGGACCAAGGGCCTCCTTACTATAACTAGGCTGAGCAAGGTATCCATCAAAAGAGGATGGGTTCCAAAAAATCACTACAAAAGGTAGGGATAAATCCTGGTGCCACTGCCAGTGGCCCTGCAGTCTGCCCCAGCCATACAACTGTCACCCATGTTCAGAGGGACTAGTTTAGACCTATGCTGGTTCCTTCCCTGTCCGAGTGGAGTTGGTGAGCTCCCATTAGCTCAGGTAAATTGTGTCAGTGGGTGTCTCCATCATGGTCTTGACCTCTTTGCTCATATTCTCACTCCTCCCACTCTTCAACTGCACTTTGGGAGCTTAGCCCAGTTCTCCTCTGTGGGTCTCTGCCTCTATTTCCATCAGTTATTGGTTGAAGGTTCTATGGTGACATTTAAGATAGTCATCAATCTTACCATAAGACAAGGCCATTTTGGACACCCTCTCCACTATTGCTTAGGGCCTTAACTGGGGTCATCCTTGTGGATTCCTGGGAAATTATCTAATGCCAGGTTTGTTAGTCTCATAATGGCTCCCTCAATCAAAATATCTTTTTCCTTGCTCTCATCTCTGTCCTCCCTCCATCTCTATCCTGTTCCCTCAAGTTCTCCACCCCTTCTCCTTTCCTCTTCCCCTTCCACCATCCCTTCCCCCCCCACTCACACGCTATCAGTTTTGTCAGGAGATCTTATCTATTTCCCCTTCCAGGGGGATCTATATATGTTTGTCTTAGGGTTCACCTTCTTACTTAGTTTCTCTATGGCTTTTTATCCATTGCTTTACGGCTAGTACCCACTTTTGTGTGAGTACACACCATGCTCGCCTTTCTGGGTCTGTGTTATTTCACTCAGGATTTTTTTTCTAGTTCCATCCATTTTCATGCAAATAAAAATTGTATGTTTTAGAATCAAAAATGGAAATGTCCAGAAACCTGAAAACTAATTCCACTGAAGCTTTGAAGTCTTGTAGACAAACAGTGAATCCCCTTTCTAGACTAGAAAACAGTCGTGTCTACAAATAAATGATCTGAGAGTCGAGTGGTAAGTTCATTGAGCTACACACACTGTCCCCAACCCCTATTTATTGTCTAGGATATCTGGTGGATGATCTTAAATTCTGGAGCCTAAAGAGAAGCAGGAGTCTCAGGAGATGTGAAGAATGACACCCATGTCACACTGATGACAGCAGGAGAAGGTCATGCTGCCATTGAATAGTTACAAGGGTTTAAACAATCCCCAACTCAACAGTGGCAACATTGACTTATTGAGCTGAAGTTCTGTTCTCAAATTTTCTGAAGTGTGGAATTTGTGAAGAGACTTGGGGCTCTCTTAAGGTGAGGGGACATTTGGCAAAGACTGATATGCCTATCATAGGTGGTTATACCTCACCAAAAGAAATTAAAACTGAACCCTGATAAACATCAGAACATAAAGTATTGTGATGGTTTTGCATATGATTGCTGCAAAGAAAATCCATGCCATTTGCATGTGTACATGTGGGTGGATAGATAAAAGGGAGTAGATGAAAGAAATATACGAAGTTAGCTCTTTAGAAGAGGTCCGGTGAAGGCTGTGGCCTCCTTCTACTTCTCAAGATGTGCTCTGGAATTTCTTTTGTGCATATGCACGTTAACCCTGCATAGATAGTACATATTCATCAGCCACGCGCAAGATGTCAGAGCACCTGGGAGATGGCCCAGAAAGAAGACTGCACACCTCCTCCTGAAAGCAGCATAGCCTACTAGGAAATTTAATTTGCAGTTTGAAAATAACCTTCTATATTTGTGGCTTCTATAGACTCTTCAATCAAAACACATGGCTGTGTGTTTTGTTACTGTGACAACGTCCAAACTAGTCGTTAGAGACTACCCTGAGTCTGCAAGTCTGTGCTGTGTAAGTTGGAACTAGAGCTGATACTTAAAATATATTGACTTCTCCCTGCTTCTCCCACGTCTGATCATTTCAGTGATGATCCATTCAGGTAGACACACCACTTGCAGCAGATCAGCTGCCTATCTGTCCTCTTCCCAGTGACTATCACATGTGTGCATGCGTATGTGCACCCAGACACAGCAGCAGGAAAATTAAACCCATGAAGATGTTTTATTAGTGGGAAGTCACAGCTGACTTAACTGTGAAGAGTCAGGCAATTCTAAGTTCCTCCTGCAACTTTATCTCACCCACACCACATAAATACACAATGAAGCATGAAACCCAAATATGCAAACAGAAATATCTCTTGCACAAAGAGGCATATTCTTGCAATGATAATTCTGCTGTGCTTCCTTTGTATCTTTAAGATTACTTCCCCCAGAGTTATATTCTTACCCATCTCTTCTCTTCATAAGATCCTCTCATGCCTAACTAACACTGGTCTTAAGGGGACTGTTTCATATCAAGAAGTAAGTGATGGAGAAAACCAAATGGCAGGAAAGCTCTGGGGTTCCACCACCTTCCAGCCCTACTGTTACAGTTTGAATCTGATGAGGCAGCTCAAAGAGTTTCTTTGTTAAAGACTTGGTTCCCAGGTAGTGATGCTACTGAGAGGTGACTGGCTCATACAATGCTAATCTCATCAACAGATTAACCGTGGGTGTATTCATACCAAATGGGCTATCAGAGGGTGTCTATTTGAAGGAAGTGTGCCACTTTGGGGTATGTCTTGTAGTGTACAACTTGTCCCTGGACCTTTTACTCACTGCTATACAGCTACCATGACATGATTACTTTGTTTCCAGTGTCATTTCCTCCACAAGGCTCAGCCTCACTTCAGGCTTACAGCCATGACACTGCCCACCATGGACTGAAATGTCTGAAATTTGAGCCAAAATAATATTTCCTTCTTTTTTCCAGAGATACTTTATTACAGTTGTTCACAAACCAATGCACCCACATTCAACCACTTCCATCACCTGCTCCTTGCTGCTTTGTTACATGGTACCCAGCCCAGAGTCTTTGTAGACATCATTTCCCCTTTTAAGATACCCTCTGTATACTCCATTTAGCTTCCTAAAGATACCCTGCCAAACTCTCTGGCAACCAGCATTTATTGTCTTCTTAAGTTAAATCAAAACTCAGCCCCTCCAGAAAACCCTGTTCTGATTTAATTGTTCTGTAAATTCAGCACACAGGCCTTCGTGAACAGCAGGATTTGCTCTCCCGATATGTAGCCTTAAAAGAGAGATGGTGCTCGGTTAATGGTAGAGAAAGGATGCCTCGTTATTATAGCCAACAGATTCATCTAGGATGAGAATAAATTGGGATAGAGCTGTATTCCATGGCATTAAATACAAATCATTGGAATTAAAAAAAAAAAGAGCTCTCACCGCAAGCCTCAGAACTAGCAGACCTCTGTAAAATTTAATCTTCAGGGCTCTATGAGGGGAAGAGTACCAAGTACAACAGACATGGTGAACCCAAGTGGGAGGTCACAGGTAATTCAAAATTCTATGGCTCAATGTTTGAACAATTTTTTAACACAGTTAAAATGTAGATTCCTTTAAAAATGAGCTTAGTGGCCCTCCTTTCAGCAACATATGCATCGCCTATGTAATGCGATGTCGGCTAGTTGCCTCCACACATCAAGCAGCTGATGTCTGGGTTTCTGGAAATGATTGGTTTCCTCCCAATTCTAAGGAGTCCTCAACCCGCCAGAGGCACAGGTCCTTTCTGTAAAATGGGAGCAGCTTTGTATCTAACCTGGACACATACTCTTGATACTCTAAATCATCTCTAGACTACTTACACCAAACAAAATGTAAATGCAGTGAAAATAGTCATTGTTGAGGGAGTGATGACAAGAAAATAGCCTGCACATGTTCCGTGCAGATGCGGCTTTAAGAGAACTGCACTCAGTTGACTCTACAGATGCTCTATCCACGGATATGGAGAGCTAACTATATTTGCATATGCCAGTAGGACCCAGAACCAGCTTTCAGAGGAAGCAGCCTTCAGCGCTTACAAGATTACAGAGACTATTTAGCCCAGAATTCATATTTTACAGAGGAAGAAGCACAGATTGGAATGCTAATAGAAGAACATCATACAAACTGAATAAGTCCAGTGGCACAGAATTCAGGCTTCTGAACTTCTTGTCCAGTATTCTTTTCAAGTCTCCACCCAGAGGAGAAACCGATTCCATGAGTTTAATGTGGTGCCTCAAAAACATTCTAAGCATTATGTATGGTGCATAGGAAAGGTATTTAGTAATGGGTATCTCTTGCCAAGATTTACCGATGGAATTTTCTACATAGGTTGTACTTTGAATATTATTTATAGATGTCTTATTTATGGTTGTATTTAGAATGTATCTAGAAATTTCAAGGTAATAGTGGCTTTAAAAAGAAAGACATTTATTTTTCTGTGACTAAAGGTAACAGTACATAATGGGGTCCAGAGATGGCCTGGAGCATCCTGGTGTCAACAGCCCGTATCCCTTCACACTTGTTTCATCCCTTTCCCATATTACATAGGGATTCAAGTTGATCCTATAGCTTTATCTATCCCCTCTGAATCCAGCCAGCAAAAACAAGAAACAAGGAAAGGGTACATCTCCCTTTGTTAGTGCTCTTTAGGTCCCAGACAATGGTTCTGATTCCATCTCTCTCACCCAAATCTAGTCTGGTAGCTCCACCATGCTGCATAGGACCTAGGCATGCTGACTTCCATTATGGTGGTCACATACCTGGCTGCAGCAGGCTTCTGCTGCTGGGACAGGAGAGAATGGGAGTGAAATGCAACCAGCATTTGTTCTCACAGGATAGCTCTCCAATTTCTCGTCAATTGCCTTTTAAAAGGAAATTTAAAGATTTCTTTAATATTATGCAAATAGCCCAAATTTTCAAGAAACTGGAATGATTCATATGAATAAGGTGACATACAGCAGTGCAATGACAAGGATTTAAAGGATTTTTGTATGTAAGTAATATTGTATTATGTCAGCATTTATCACACTGTTGGTGATATCCATGGCAGTAAGGCTATTCCGGGGCACTAGAAAATTCCTTACAAGCCAAGAAAAAAGTCACTAGGTCACAACATTTGCCAAGAGAGCTTGTAGAATTACCAAATTCTTTGAGTATGATCAGTTTTCTAGCCATGTTTCCATATGGCAAATGCCAAGCCATTGCCAAGGTAACCGAGGCCATGCTCCTGAGCTGAGTCAGGTGCCTGTGTTGTGAGCAAACAAGGTCAAATAAGCAGAGAGACTCTCTGGGTGAAACAGAGGGCCAGCGTTCTCATCTGACACAGAAAACCCACACCTAGCTCCAGGGAGATGATGGTGACTGGACAGGACATCTTAAAATCAGAAGTCATGGGAATCTAATCTTAACTAAACAGCCAAATTTTCCACATTGAATCTAATGAATTCTTACTTCATTTACTTATTAGGAGGCAGTGTGACTACACGCCATGAATGCACGTGGGAGTCAGAGGATAACTTAGAGGAGTCTGTTCTATCCTTCCAATACCTGGATCTCAGAGACCCAAGTCAGGTCATCAAGTTTGTAGGCAGATGCCCTTACTCACCGAGCCACATCACGGTTGTCATGTAATTGGTCCCTTTAAATCCTTCCCAATACATCATAATGATGCTGTGGCTCTTTAATCCATGTAGAAATTTTTTATAAAATTATACTTGTAGGATCATTTATATAGTTCCTAAAAAACTTTCATCTCTGTCTGCCTAAAGCTGACATGAGACTGTAACTGTTTTCATTGGTGTAACCAATGCCAATGATACCCTTTCTCTCAACGACTTGTCCCTTCTGTTCTTTCCATGCCCCATGTCCTGTCTGTCACTTTCAAAGACTTCTGCAGGCTCCTCTTATTGATCTATACAATTAAGTAAGTGACTGTGATCTTTTAGCTTTGTGGAGGCACTTTTTATCTCTGGTTTACTCAAGACAGCTAAGTGCTCTGGGTCTCTTATCTCATTTGAAAAGTAAGTGTTCTGGAAGAGACGATCCCTCAAGTACTCCAAACACCCCATGATTCCATGATGGAACTACTGAGTAGCAATGTCACACAATTCAGCAGAGGCTTTAAACTTCTCTGGCAATGTTTCAATAAGAGCTACAACCATTTGAAAATAATTTGACAATTCTTCTGGATGAATTCTTCTGGAGAAGAAATCATTTGTACACATCATCGTGTCTTATCACTCTTTCACAGCTGCCGACAGGAAGCAATTCTCTGTGCCATTTGAGCGAGCTGGTGAAGCGAAAAGTGAGGTAGCCTCTCAGGTAAGTGCCAATTAAAACCATTGCAACTCATTTCAAATGAGTGGTATGCAGCACCCTCCGAGCGGGGCTTTTGGAAGAATGAACTAGCATTTTTGAAATTTTGCTTTTCAACTATGCAGGAGTGTCTGAAGGCCAAGATTTCTGCTATATGCATTCCTCAGAGCTCGTTCTTGCGTTGAGTTCATGAATAGCAGTGGACGCTGTGGGCTGAGAATGGCAAAGTCATCCAGGTTTTCCAATTCCTTTTCCTTTGCTTCTTTTCTGGGGGTGTCTGTATACTCTGTTTTGTTTCATAAAACCGTTCCTTGGGGCTCATTTTTACTGCTCTGCCTAGGTCTCCCCAGTAAGTGATGAACACGACTCCAGTCCCCAATCACCTAGCCACTTGCCCTTCAAATTGAAGCAAAAAAGCAGGTCTCTTTAAAGAGATATTTAGGCTAATTTAGACAATTTAGACTGCTCAGTCACTCAAGGTCTTCCAATTAAGATTAGATAAAGTATTATGTTTGGGGCTGCATTCAAAATATTATTCAGGACTTTGCAGGGGTTGGAGATGCACCTTAGTGAGAGAAAGCTTACCTAGCATGTGCAAGGCCCTTAATTTGATGACAATCACCCACAAGACACCCCGTATGCACACAGATACACACACACACACACACACACAAACACACACATCCATATAAAACCTTTACAGCTCAAAGAAATATGAATACTGGTAGCCAAGAAATAGCTTTCTTACAGTTTTGCTTAAGGAATGTAATTTAACTCCAAATGTGGTTTTCCACAGGAAAAAAAGATCTCCTTAAAGTCTTCATTAACTTTTATTAATTTCAGTGTAAATTAACCTCTTGGGGAGACAGCACATTTTTTATAAACAGTCACCCAAAGAAAGGGGACCAGGTGGTAAATTTAGAACATGCTCATGGACTCAGGGTCTAAACTGTACCCTGCTTATGCAGCAAAACATTTCCAGAACAGCAAGATGATCAATTCCAATAAAGACTTTATAATTGAAACTTAGTTCGGATTTTACATATTTGCCTCCAGACAAGAACATTTAAAATGCAATCAAGGAATGGCTTTTTGGGTAAAAAGTGCTAATGGGGAGCCTGGAAACCAAAGTTTGACCATGATGGATGGAGAGAACTGACCCCTGAATGTTGTCCTCTGACCTACACACATGTGCATTGACATATGTCCATATACACAGCTCTCTCTGTCTCATACATGCACACATACGCATACAAAACAATAACAACAATATACACATACAAAACAATAACAACACTATGTAATAATAAATAGCTACAACACACTCCATCTCACTATATATGAAATACACAAGTACAGGTTTATAGTTGCTTTGTTTTGAAGGTAACTAATACAATCTTTAATAATAAAGGGCTAATTTGGGACATCTACAGTGTAACCTGAGCAACAAAATTTTCTTTTAATATAAGATGATTTGGATGAAGTGCCTTTCTTCTTTTTTCACATATGAAAGTGAGGAATTCAAAACACAAAGCTCCTCAAAGTATAGTCTGTATTACTTCAATACCTTATGAGAGGAGAAATGATATAAAATTGTGTCGCAATATTAGCCACTTCATTTCTGATTATGATGATATAACCTAAATAATAATAATGATGATGATGATGATGTCTTGAAATTATTCCCAGGGCACTTTCCAACCCACCTTCTCATCTACTCACTATGATGATGAAGTTGGGACAGTGGAGGAGTCTTCACTCCAGGTGCCTGCTGTCATGAACTCTGCCAAGCCTTCTCCCTGAGACAGACTGGAACCGTGAGCCAGGTACACCTCTCCTCAAGCTGATATCTGGTCACACCAGTGAGAAGAGTGTCTGATGCAGCCGCAGCGGTAAATAACTAGCATCTATGGAGGCCCCAGCATGTGCTTAGCTCTGCTAAGTGTTTAGCGTACAATTGAGATAGAGCTGAGGTCTGCCTGAGAGAAGAAAGCACCTAGGCTCCAACACTGAGCACTGAGCATGGAGAACTGTGCTCTCCACACTCCCCAGCAGAAGAATGAACTCAGGAGCTGCCCACAAGGAAGGCACCCCAGTAGAGAACAGGAGGATGTATTCTTTCTGCCTCTGGTTTTGTTACTACTCCCATCTCGCCCTAAAATAAAACACCATTAGCTCAGAAGTCATGTCTGCGAGAGATTTTATTTTTGAGCTTCATTTGAAAAGAGTCTTGGAATGAGCTGGTCATTGTTTTATGACCTTTAAAGTGAAATATGAAGTCACTGAGAAATCATGGAAAGGTGACAGCTTTTGGTGAATATATGACTTCCTAGGGATCTGGAGCTTCCTGAATCAGCAGATACAGATGGAGTTGTCTGTGCACACAGAGAAGATGAAAGTATTCTCAAGTCCCTGTCACCATGATGGACTGGGCCCCAGAGCCTTGAGGTAGAATAAACATGTTCTCCTTCATGTTTCTTCTAAGTAACTCAACAGAGCAACATGAAAAGACACTGAGACAGGAAAAAAGTCAACAACCTTATGGAAAACAGTTTATGTGAAGTCTAGAAAGAAAGTGGAAGTTATTTGAACCACTTGTTTACCTCTTAACTAGCATCAGTTCTAGAGAAAGAGTGGGTGTATTGATACAAATGCTTGGCAACCCTTACTAGTAATATCACAATACTGAAAACAGTTTATAAACATGCAAAATATGAAAAGGGACAAGTACATTATGGTGTATGCTACATAAGGGGCTCTACAGCCATTTTACATGATCATCTCCAAATATTTTTAAGGATATGGGAAGATATTCATTATAAACCTTCAAGTGAGAAAAACAGTAAAAATCATTATACGAGGAGGATCTTATTGTTTTATTTTTTACTTTTAGATTTCTTTTTATTTTTTAATGTGTATGAGTGTTTTGATTGAATGTATGTCTGTGTACCAGGTGCATACAGTGGCTGTATGGACTAGGAGAGGATGTAAGATTCCCCCAGAGCTGGGGCCACAGGTACTTGTAGGCCACTTGACGGGTGCTAGGAGCAGTATCCACTCTTAACCACTGAGCCAATGATGGTCTTATTTAGGTAATTATGGGAAGAGAGACAGGACAAGTCTGTGTATGTATGTAAGTATGTGTTTGTATGTATGTATACACACATAAATATGTATGTATCATCTATAGGTGTACCTATTTATCTACATCTACTATCTTGTCAATCATCTACCTACCTACCTACCTATCATCTATTCATCTACCCATCTAGCTACCTAAAATAGAAAATATAACAAAAATCCGCACAAAAGATAGCAAAGCAGTAAATTTTAAAACAACTTTTCTAAAACTTGAGGAAGTGTTTTATGGTGGCACCTGTCTGCCATCATAGGACTTGGTAGACAGAGGCACATGGGCCACAGGATCAAAGCTAGCTTGGTTTACAGAGTGAAACACTTTCTCACATAGAGGACTATAGAAAGAAAGAGAACAGGAAAGGAAAGGGAATGAAGGGAAAGGAAAAGTAAGCCCAGAAGGAAGGGAGGGATTGAGGGAATAAGGAAAGAAAGAAAGAAGGGAGGAGAAAAAGAAAGCAAGAAAGGCAAAGAAAGCCCTTGAGGAGTAGGATCCTGAATTTGGCAATTAAGTCTTTAAAAACGATCATCATTGTCATCGTAGTCAACGTCATCATCATCATCAACAACAACAACAACAAAAAAAAAACCCGAGTTTCATCACAATTTTGTGCTTTACAGGAAAGGAAAAGGAAACTGAATAGGAAGGCATTGGTGCAAATCCCATGAGACAGTTGTGTAGCGATCAGGTAAAGGATCAATGCAATCTAATAACAAAAAAATGACTAAGTTATTTTAAATAGGTGAAAGAGCTGATAGTCATTGAACTGAGATGCACAAATGTTCAAATACACAGAAAAGGATTCTTGATGTGGTAAGATATAGGGGAGATGCAGACCCAAACCACAATGTGAAACCACACCACTCACACAGTCTGCTAAATTCAGAAAGTTAGAAAATAACACGCGTTGAACAGGATACAGAGAACCGGGAACCTTCTTATGCTGCAATGTAAAATAGTATGGCCACTTTAGGAAACAACTTGGAAGCTGTTCACATTGCTTAACACGAAGTTACCATACGACCCAGCAATTCCACGCCTATGTATATCCTCAAGGGAATTGAAAACATATGTCCACAGGACGACTCACACATGAATATTCACAACAATACTATTTATAATATTCCCAAAGTAGGAACAACTCACCCATAAAGAAATGAATAGATATATTAAACTATATCTATAATACATTAATATACCAGCTGCAAAATGCATAATAACATTGTAACTTTATACCATAGAACATTTTTGACATGAGCAGAAATGAAGTATTGATGTATACTATGCAGTGGACAGCCCCTGAATAGATTATGCTAAGAGAAAGAAGCCAGATGCAAATACCCACATTCTATGTAACTCTACCTGAAGGAACCAGAACTGGCAAGTATACAAAGCTAGCAAGCCAATTATTTAATTACTGGTGGGGTATATGGTTGATGGGGATGGTATTGGGTTACCAATGGACCTGGAACTTCTTTAGGGGGTAATGAAAATATCCTAAGATTTATTGCTGTGGTCCATCGAATGTATTTTTAAAATAAGTAAATTGAGTACTTTAAGTGAATTGTATGCAATGTGAATCTCCTCTTAGTAAAGTTGATGCATTAAAAACCCAGGATCAAAAATGAGTTTCTATGAGCTCATATATTAACTTTGCACAAGCTCTTGCTGTGGCCTGTGCTATATATTATCAACTTTTTATGTATTGTAATTGATTTAACTTTTAATGAGCATTTGGATTATTCCCATCTTGGAGATGAGGTATATGGTTCGTCAAATAAATATTATTAAATATGTCTTTTGATGCATACACACACATACATTTCTGAACTTGTATGTCACTAAGAATGTACCCAATGCAGCACCATCAGACAGTTGAAGTTTCTACCTTTTTCCCTCAACCAGCAACATGTGAGATCACCAGTCATTTAACATCACCTACAATCGCTTTTTAAAAAGGAGTTCTGGAGGATGGGCATATCTCTCTTTAGCTTTCATTTTATTTCTCTGATGAATAATGTTGAGCATGACTTTTAACAGTTATTTGTCATATTGATCCTTGTTTATTAAGTGCCTACTCAAGTCTTTTGACTGTTATTGGGTTGCCGTTTTCTTAGCTTGAAGTTCTTTATAAATTTTATGTTACGTATTGTATTACTTACTCTTCTCATTGCCATGTCAATGAGTGTTTCTCTATTGCTTTGGCTTACAGTTTGAGGGCACAGTCTATTATGATGGAGAAGTCATGGCAGTGGAAGTGTGAGACTGATGATCACACTGTGTGTACAATCAGACACAAAGAGAGATTAAGGCTGTGTACAATTCATTTCCTACTTCTGGCTCAGTCCAGTACTCCAGTCTATGGGACGGTGCATTCACATTTAAGGTTGGTTTTCCTATCTCAGTCAACTGAATTCAGAAACTCCCTCACTGACATGCTCAGAAGTTCATCTTCTAGATCAATATAAACCACCCTAAGTCCACCTCTTATCAATTTGTCACCCAAACACAACACTTTAAAGCCATAACTTTCCACCTCTTGTCTTTATAGATTCACGGAGATCTTATAATACAAAATGTATTTTGCTTAACTTCAAAGTTTCCCATTATCACTAAAGTTTCATCACTATTAAAAAAAATCCAAAGTTCAAATTTCCTAAAAACAAAGCAATCTTGTAGCTATGAACTCTCACAGAATTAAAAAAGTTACATATAAAATAACACAGAATAAACATCCCATTCCAAAATGAAGGGATGTGCAAATAGAACTACACATGAGACCAAACCTTCTTCAGAGATAACACAAAATCCATTCAGTTCCATATCTAGCATTTGAGCTTCATGACGGAATAGTAGTCTCCAAACGACTTGGGTAGGCATGCCCTCTTGGCCCTCTGGCTGCATCACACATAACTTTTCTCTTGACCCAAATCTGCTATGTGCCTGAGATTTTGCTTAAAGGACTCCACATGGTTCTGACATCTCCTACATCTTAAAGTCTCCAGTCTTCCCAGGTGTCACCTTCCTAGCTCCATGCAATGACCTTAAAGGGTTTCCTTGCAGAAAATCTAATTCCATCATGCATTGCCCGACTGCAGCAGTTTTTAGGTACTTAGGTGCAAGCCTCCTTGACTCACTCACTCTTGAACATTTCATGCCTCTAAAACCAGTAACAATTGGATGGTGTCAACAAATTCAACCATCAGTTGGAGATGCAGCCTGTCAAGCCTGGACCACAGCTGTAGCAGCCTCTATGTACTGACCCTGGGAAAAACATATCCCTAGATGTTGTTCTGATCAAAGTCTCCCTTCAGAGCCATTCTTAGTTTAGGATCTCTTCTTCCAAATAAATGTGAAACCTCACAAGTTAGAGTGGTCAATAGATGTGGGTCTTATCCTCGGAGCAGTTTTCTGTCCTCCTAGGCCACCACAGGACGTTCAGTTTTAAGGGTGCCAATCCTGTCTTGAACAATTCAGTTGCTTGCTCGGCATTCTTGTCTGAAACTTTAGCTTTGCTCACACTCTCTTCCCTGCCAAACTTCACATTTTTTGTGTCTTTCAACTTTATATTTTTCTTTTATTGGAAACAGATTTTCTTCATACAATATATTCTGATTACAGTTTTCCCTCCCCATCCTCCTTCCAAGTCCTCCCTACCTCCCTCCCATTAGGATTCACATATTTTTCTGTCTCTTCTTAGAAATAATAAAATAAGATAAGATAATTTTAAAAAATTTAAAAAATCAGAATATGTCAAAGTAACCAAAGAAGAAAAAAGTTCTCCTCCCAAAGAGCATGAAAAGCACATATAGTCACAGAAATACACACATCTGTACACTTAGGAATCCTATCATATTATATACACAAAGGACTTATAAGCTAGAAAACAAAAACAAATAAACAAAACCCCCACATATCCCAATTTAACATTAGGAGACAAAGGACCTCCAAAGATGCCATTGGATTTGTTTTGTGTTGTTCGTCTACTGTTGGGCAGGCAGCCCACCCTTACTTACTGCCCCAGTGAGACTCCCTTAGAGAAAACTAATTTTTCATTTGCATGTGGCTGTTAATCGAAGGTAACTTCTGGGTTAGTGACAGGGACATGTATCCACTTCTCCTTTCAGTTCTAGAACCCCATCTGGGACAGACTTTTGTAGGCCCCATGGATGCTACCATAGTCTACATGAGTCCTGAGGGAAGGGATTTGATGGAGACATCTCTTTTAGGGCTGAATGTTCTGAGATCTCTCACTCTTTGCATATTGTCTGGTGTGGGTCTCTGTATTTGTTCTGTCTGCTGCAGGAAGAAGCTTCTCTGTGGATGACTGAGCAAGACACTGATTTATAAGTACAGGAGAATGCTGTTAAGAGCCATTTTATTGCTCTATCCCCTTAGCAGAACAGTAGCATTTGGTTTTCTCCAAGCTCCTTGCCCTATTTAGTCTTAGGCTCTTGGGTATTCAAGCAGCATTGGATATGGTTTCCATTTTATAGAGTGGGTCTTAACTTAAATCAGATACTGGCTGGCTACTCCCACAAGCTTTTCACCATGATTTCTTGCAGGCAGGTCATTATTGTAGATCAAAGGGTTTGGAACTGAGTTGGTGTCTACTTTTCTCCTTCAGTTGGGTGGAAAGTACCTTCAGGTAGCATGAACACTAGTGTTCAGGGGTGAAGCCTCTTGGTAGGTGGCAGCTCAACTTCTCCATGTTCAATGAGTGTGTTGATGTTATCTTCAGCAATAGGTCCTTATTGACTGTTTGTGGGGGGGGCACCAACTGTCTGAGCAATAGCCTGGGATGTTTTGGGGTTCCTCTGGAACGCCTTTGACCAAAGCTCAATTAGACATATCCCATTTCTAGTTTTAAAAGCTTCATTTGGTGATCAGAGATGTCCAGTTGGGATTTCACCCTTCTCGTTATTTGGCATTTTATTTAGATTGCCTTCATATATGTATATATTTTAGGAAGCTTCTACTGTACTAGGTTTCAATACCACCCCTCAAATGGCCCTTAGTTTTAGCTGCCCCTTTCCATATTCCCTCCCTTCTTCCTCCCTTTCCTCCCCCTCCCTATTTTCTCCTCTCATTATAGCCACCACTACCCCCGTTCATCCATAACTTTCTATTCTATTTCCCCTTCCTAGAGAGATCCCTCTTTAGCCCCTGGTCCCTTATTCTCTACCTAACCTGTATTTTTACATGGATTGTAGAGTGCTTATCAACAACGTAACAGCTAATATTCACATAGAAGCAAATAAATACCATATTTGTCTTTCTGGATCTGAACTACCTCATTCAGGAAGAATATTTTTCTAGTTTCATTCATTTTCTTGTGAATTTCATGATTTATTTATTTTATGGCTGAATAATATCCCATTGAATAAATATACCACATCTTCTTTGTCCATTTAGTCCACTGAAAGACATCAAGATTGTTTCCAGTTTCTGGTTGTTATGAATAGAGCAACAATGAACACGATTGAGCAACTGTCCTCTGGGTGTATACCCAAGAGTGGTATAGCTGGATTATAAGATGGATCTATTTCCATCTCTCTGATGAACTGCCATGGGTACCAAACTGAGGCAAAAAGTGACATGAAGAACTTGATTACTATCTTGTCTTAAACATTTTCTTTTCCAAATAAATTAACCCATTACTTCTGAATTGACTCTCAATTCAGTTCACTGACAGGATGAAGCCAGATTCTTTGACAAACTATAACTCAAATATTTGGCCTGTAGCCCAGTTTCAAATAGAGTCCTTGCTCCCCTCTGAAATCTAATGATGTAGGCCTTGGCTCTCCGCATTTCTTTCTAAGCATTTTAATGTAAATTTCACAAGAATGGTGCATTAAGCTCTGCTTACAGCATCTAAGGTCTCTCTAGTCTGCAGCTGCTAGTCAGTTACAAAATACAACGAACAACATGATCAGGTTTATCATAGCCGCACCTCAGCTCCTAGTACCTGTTTCTTATATTAATTCTTTTTCTCATCACTGATAAAATACTTGAAAAAAAGTAACATCAGGAAGGAAGGGTTCATTTTGGGTCATGAGTTTGGGGTGCAGTCCATGGTGGCTAGAAAGTCATGGCAAGAGACTGAGGTCACTGATCATGTTGCAGTCATTCTCAGGAAGCAGAGAGATAAAACCTGGGTGCCCCAATTACTTTCTTTCTGTCTTTTCTCCCTCTTCTCTCTGGGACCCTAGAATGTAGGGTGGACTGTCCCATTTGAATTAACTCAATCTAGAAACTTTTTCATACATACCCAGAAAGCTATCTGTCACCCAGGTGATTCTAGATCCAGTCAAGTTGACAGTCGTAACTTTTGTACACATTCAAGGGATATATGTATATAAGAATTTCACATTTATTGACTTTACACTTCCTAATGGTGAAAGGTGGGGGTCTTAATTTTAAGTATGTATAATCAATCAACCTTCTCTGAGAACTTTAAAATGATTTTTGAAAATTTCATTCATGTGTACTAAATTTGCATAATTTCCTCCCTCCTTCTACCCCTTCTGTCTCTTCATGTGCCTCCTGACTCTCTCTCAAAGTCTCAAAGTATATTCTTGTAAATATACACATGCATACATATATTTATAAATGTGTATGTGTATGCACATACGTGTATGTCATGGAATACTCCTTTACACTGTGTGAACATGTGTCACTGTTATTGTTTTAATAAAAAACTAAGTGGCTAATAGCTAGGTAGGAGGTATAGGCAGGACTTCTGGACAGAGACAGCTCTAGACAGAAGAAAGGCAGAGTTGATAGACAGATGTGGAATAACCCGGATGGTGATAATGGAGATGAGGTAAGGAGTGCATGGAAGAGTGAAGATTCAAAAATATAGGCTAATATAAGAATTAGTTAGAAGCAAGCCTAAGCTAGGCCTTGGTTTCATTATTAATATTAAGTCTCTGTGTAATTGTTTGTGAGCTTGTGGCCCCAAAAGAAAAGTCCATCTATACACACACACACACACACACACACGTATGTATGTGTATATATGTATGTATATACATGTATGTGTGTGTGTGTGTGCGCGCATGTGTGTGTACATATACATATGTACCCTACTGAGTCCATTTAGTTTTGTTGACATGTATAGTGTTTAGGACTAAACACTTGGTATGTGATAACCAATCAGGGACTTATCCATGGAGAAAACTCACAGCTTTTTCTGTTGTACTTCATATTGCTTAAGAATTTTTTGCATATACCATGAAGAAGATCCCTTGTTTTGCTGTCAAGATTCTTCAGACTGAGTTTGATGAAACACACCAGAATCCTAAACTGTGTTGGTCAAGGAGAGTAGTTTGTGAGTTCAAGACCAGCCTGGTCTGCAGAGCAAGGATCTATCTTTAAAAGAAATAAATATGTATTTGGTTATGCCATCTGGCCATCTGGATGTATGAATGGATCAGAATTTATTTTGGCACACAGTAGGGTAGACGTTCATGTTAATTTTCCCAAAAGGTGAAGTATGTCTTCCATGCACTTGGTTGCAGGGGCACCTTTGTTCAAACCAGGCCCTTGGCTGTGTAAAATCTGATTCTGGGTTTGCCCCTCTGCTCCTGTCTGTTAATGTTTTCAGTGACCTGCCCCATATGATAACTCTATTGAAAAAATTTTCCATGTTACATTACAGGGCCTACACTTGGCTCTTCTCCCGGACACTATCTCAGATATCCTTGTCTACTTATGTTTTATTTGAGTGTGGAATTTAGTTTGTTAATTTCCCTAAAAGCACATGATGGGGTAACTATTTGGGATTTCATTGACCCCTGAGATATTATGGACAGATCTTATTTTTTAAAATAAAATTGAGTCTTCAAAATCATAATTTTGATACATCCTTTAATTTAACTAGTTCTTTAATTTTTGCAAGTAACATTTAGCATTTTTCTGTGTAAATGTCTAGTATAAATCTTTACTAAAGTTAGTTCTTGGAACTTTAGTTTTGGTGCCATTTTAAACTTAATGTTTCATATTTATTTCCAAACATTTATATTACACAGAATATAAGTACAAACAGCTTTGTATATCAAACTCTGATTTTGTAACCTTTTTGTTAAATTATTTCTAATTTATAGATCCCTGGGTAAGGTTCTGCCTTTCCCAGCATATGTTTGAATTGCTTACCATTCCTGTGATAATTTACCTCTCTGGGCCTACTGCTGCTATAGTATTCATGTTTTGAATTAGCCTTGATTATTTTTTTGGCTTCTTTATCTTTTGTTCAATTAAGTTACTACAACTTTTAAAAAATTTCTATGCTATGTTTGCTAATTTTGCATTTTATTTATTTTCTTACAATGCATACTCTGACAAACTTTGTGTGCGAGTTGAATTTTAGTAAGTGTAGACTTCATTGGTGCTTCCCAAACTCTCCTGACAACAACAGAACTCAATTTCTGCTCCTTCTCTTGCCCACATCCCATATTAATACTGTTCAGTGTTTCCCTTTAGTTTTCAAAACCCATCACTGGTCATGTCTCCCTTGGCCTTTGTTGAGGCATGCTCATGCTATGTATCCCAGCCTGGCCTAAGCCATGGTCCTCCTTCAGCCTTCCAAGAGCTGGAGTTTCAGATGCACGACACTATGCCTGGCTAGATAGGCTTGAATCGTGTGTTCGCTTGCCTGCCTTTGTACAAAATTCTTCATTCACCATTCTTGTCTGCACTGGTTTCCTTCTTTCTGGCGGACATCTTTCATCTGTGCAGTCAATGTAGTAAATGTTCGCCTTTGTGTCAGTCGCAAATCATCTCCGTCCTTTATCTTACCCCGGCATATTGTTCTAGAATGGCAATTTCCCATCTGCACTTGGACGATGTCATTTCTCTGCTGTGTCTCGTTGCAGATTTAAAGAGTGTTGTTGTCCAACTGCCCTTCTCTGCTGTTCTCACTTGCTTTCTCCTCTGTAAGCATATAAAGTTTTCCTTATTCTGATGTAGTTCCACAGCCTCATGGCTATGCGTTTTGAGCAGTTTTACAGTTCTATTGTCTGCTGACATTCAAAACCCACTATGCCCCTTGACTCAACGTCTCAAATTTTCTTACCACTGTTCCTTTGAATATCACTTCTTTCTCCTTCTATTTTGTCACCTGAAACTTGCATTAAATATATATTGATTTCCTTTGACCAGCTGGCATTTCCCTGAAGTTTTCCTATACCTCTCTAGTTTTCTATAATGAATTTACCATCAATTCCTCAGATTAATATTTTAATTATTGACTTGTTCCTTGGGGCTAGTGCTCAACCCATTTTCCCTGTTACTTAAATGTTCTCGGTTCCGACTTTAGATAGTCTGTTGCTGACTTTCAAACGCTCTTACCTACATCTAGTTTTACACTTTCCCAGGTTCCTTCTCGGCTTTAGCTCAGAGATCACCTTTGGACAGCCCATATTGATGGTTGTGACTTTCTTTCATTTCTAGATTTTACAACCCACACTCTACTGGTTGCTGAATTCTCTATTTCCAGGTTTCATTCCGGCTCACTTGGTTTGTATGTCTCCAACTTGAGCTCATTTCCAGTAGAGGTTATTTTCCAATGTTTCTTAGAATGAATATCAACATGATGGTTAGAAATGCCTCTGTGTGTGCAGTATCCCAATTTCAATGGTAATTTTTCAGTATTGGTATAAGGAAACCCAGACGTCACATTGGCTATGGTAAGAGCTTGGTGAGCTAACTTCTTTTTGGTGATATTATTCCCACTGGGCCCAGAGGTAAGGAAAGCTTCATCTCAGTTCTCTAAGCATATTCCCTTCTTAATGGACAAGTCAGGACTTCTGAAATCCTGGCTTGAAGCAGGTTTATCTGAGAGGATAGCACAAACTGTTTCCCATGCACTTTCCCCTCCCATTGCCTGCAGTTAAAGCCTACATCTGCACTGCTTTCATGGTCTATTTGAGCATCATTTCCTGTTTACCCTCCTGGTTTGAGTTTCCTCTTCATTTTGGAGAGCTAAGGATTTCCATTTCTTGCCTTTGAACTCAAAATTTTCATGTTCCTATTTCTGAGCATTTCTATACATTAAAATGAAAGTCAAGGAAGTTGTTTCACACCAGTTATATTCATTCGATTTCCCTTTTCTCTTCTTTACCCATTCATCCACTCATCCATTATCCATCCTTCCTTCCCCCATCTCTCCTTTCTTTCCTCCTTTTTGATGAGGTCCAATACAAAACAGGCTGGCCTCAAACTTACTATATGGGCAAAGGTGACTTTGAACTTCTGCTCCCCCTGCTCCACCTTCTCAAGGTTGCAATTGCCAGGATTAGAAACACGTGTCACCATGTGTTTGTGCAGTATTGTGGATCAAATGTAGGACTTTGTTCATGCTACCTAAGCAGTCTATCAAATGAGCTACATCCCAGGACCGTCATCCTCTTTTTCTAAATACAAATTTGATCACATTGTCTTCAAAAGAGTCCCACTGGTTTGAGGAATTAAAGCCAATGTCCTTAACCAGCTACTTTATAAGCTTCATAATGAGGCTCAATTCCGGCTCCCCAAAGTCTCCTAGAGCCATATCCCAAATTCCAGATGCCATATTAGACTGACACTGGTACAAGTCTTCTGCCTCAAATGTTCCATGCTTATTCTCATCATTATTTTAATTTTAATAAACTTCAGTTAGAGGCAGTTTCTAGATCATACTTCTATTTCTAATAATACTATTCTTTGACCTTCATCTAAGCTGTGAACCCTTCAAAATCCATGAGTTATAAATTTTAAAAAAATGAGTTTTTAAACACAGGTCACTTTATAGTCCAGGTCACAAATCTATTAAATTAAACAAAAGTTAAATAGGAAAATGAAAATTTCTACCCATCGCTGGGCAGTGGTGGCACATGCCTTCAAAATCCCAGCACTCGGGAAGCAGAGGCAGGCGGATCTCTGTGAGTTCAAGGCCAGCCTGCTCTACAAGAGCTAGTTTCAGGACAGGCTCTAAAAACTACAGGGAAACTACAGGTAAACCCTGTCTCAAAAAAAAAAATTTACCCATCTAAGATGCCAAAAGGGTACTATGCAGACAGAAGTCACCGACCCGCCGATAAGCCATCGAGCTTTATTGTAGTGCCACAGGCCTGTGCAGACCAGTTCTTGACCTGGTTTCTGCTCAGCTCTGCTCTAAGGCAACATTTGTTCAGCCCTCTTTAGAAAGAGTAGCCTGCTGTGGAGATAGATGTTATAGTTCGTGTGCTTCATCAGAGCAAGGAAATATAGTTTGCTGTGCCTAAACAAAGCCTGGCTGCTAACAGAGCCTGTGAGTGCAGAGCTAGGATTGTGGTAACACCAGAGAACTGGAAGGAGAAAGAGCAGCTCCGGGAGCAGAGGAATTGCACTCTGAAGTCTCATTGATAGATACATTCCCAGCCAATCAATAACTCAGAGGTGTACAGTGAAGGGCAAAAATGAGTTGACTGTAATCTTCAAAGAGTCGGCAGAAAGGAAAAGTAGTAGTGAAAATTAAACTCATTCAAAAGAGCAAAGACACTTGGCTCAAACTTGAGAAGATTCAACAAGGCCGGCAAAAAAAAAAATTGTTATTTCAGAAGAGATGGCAGAGGGAAGTACTCGCCTCTGAAATCTGGACATAAAAACTCTACCCAGATGTTTGTCTTCAGAACTCTCCCCCATTGCCTCGTTCTGAGAATGCAAAGCTGTATCCTAAGGTAGGCTTATGAATATACAAACAGGAGGCCCTCTAGTTGCTGAAAACAGTGAAAAAGTGCTGTCTGACTCCCTAGCTAGGCTACTATCCTCAAACAAATCCAATTTAATGCAAAAATGTCATTCACATTTTAACATTCTTTTCTTATCTATTATTCAATTTGAACGCACTGCTTTTAATATACATCCATTCTGTCCCTGTAAATACTGGCACAGAACAATGCGATCAACTCAGCAAGGACAAAACCCTTTTAAAACAGTTCTGTCCTTTCTAGTCATACATGGACACACACACATCACAACCAATTCTCAAGCATCCCTGCCAGGGTTCAGTAGCTAAAAAATTCCCAAGACATAGCTCTAGGTGATTAGATGATCAAAGATATTTTAAAATATTTTCCTATACTGCCCTCTTGCAGAGACTTAAGTATTGAGGTCAAATTGAGATTTTATTCACAATATGATAACTGGATCAGCAGGCAAAAGGACTGGTCTACTGTGAGAAGGTACATGGCCACATAAGATGGCCATCTCATTAATATAATCCAAAACACATACAGGTCATATAGGTTTCTTAGAATGAATATCAACGTGTGTGTGTGTGTGTGTGTGTGTGTGTGGTCTATGTTCCATATGTATGACTGATATCTATGCAAATGAAGTGGTAACTTGAAAATGTGCAACAAATATAGTATATATTACATGTAGAGGAATTTTTTGATTATATTTCATATATGTACAGATAGAAGAAAGATGGATGATGGGTAGACAGAAAGACTGACAGACAAACAGATGAATGATATAGGAAAAGCTTCAACCCTCTAATGAATAACGTGCATCAAAATTTAGACTGTTAAAGGCATTAAGCACAGACACATATTTATATTATTCATGTGCAACAATCTGTTTTGAACAATCAGAAAAGTTTGACCAAGTGAGAAGTCCTACATCTTACTCATGTATTTCAAAAGCCTGGCTGTTAGGCATTATGTGAACAGAATGTAAAACACCTAAGTAAGTGGTTTCTCTTACCACACTCACACAGAGAACATAGGTTCAAAAGGATGTGTCATCCAACTCCCTATCCTACCCCTCCATAAAGAGCAAGCAGAGTGACAGCTCAGAAAGATTCACTCAGGGCCCTGAAGGATTTTGTAGTGAATCTGCAGCATATAATTAGAACCTTCCCTGAAGAATCCCTGCAGTTGCTGTGAGCCTCATTCCAACAATTGCACTTTGCCTGTCCTAAAATAAAGGGGAGGGACTAGCAACAGAGAAGAAAAGAGGTATTGCTTCCCACAGAACAGCTAAAATCCACATCTGTGTCCATGCTGTGATAAGTCTTTCTTCCCATACTGATTATATTTTCATATCAATAAAATATCTTTGTTTAATTAATATTTTCTATGTTTAATCACACTACCTTTATTAATCTATATATAATCATTTTTATTTGATATAATCATATACATTCCTCTAGATCTATGTTATTGTCTTGGTCACTGCCTGTGTTGTATGTGCCTACACAAACCCACTACACTACATCAAAGCATGTTCATAGTTTCATTGACATAATTTAAGGTATTTCCCTCATACAAAGGAATAAGAAAAAGCAAAGACAAATCTAGACATTAAGAGGCAATTTTGGACCTTCTTCATGAAATAAGGACAGTCTTCTACTGATCAAAAATTGGAATGAAAAATACTGGAAACAGGTGTCATGATCAGGTTCCTTGACAAGTAGACTCTACGGTAAAAAAAAACAAAAAAAAACAACAACAAAAAAACATGTCTATGTGATACTGTCTGTCTCAGGAGCAAGTCCCTGTGTGATACACTTTATCTCAGTCCCCTGTGAGGGCAATGCAATAGCAGTAAGGCAGATACTGACTGACTCTCAGACACTTTATGAGATGCTGGAATCAGGAGGTCTTTGGAGATGGCCTGGACTGACAAGGGAGCTGTGTCCTTGAACCCTTGCCTTGACCATTCATGGTTTGTGGGCCACCTCTGTGATTAAACTGAACCTCAGCAGGTAGTCTGCTTTCATGAGGGCAATGTCTCGGTCAGGGGGTGAAATCAACTTAATCTATTGGATATTCCAACAGTTCGGAAAATACAGGCCTCAAACTTACAAAGGAATCTGGTTGGTGCGAGAATATCACTCCCTGAGTTTTCTGAGACCATCTCATTTACCTCCAGTTATGAATCTACTCTTCTGATAAGCATCTCTTGTAACCTTGGTGATTCTTCCTTCATGCCTTCTGACTTCTTAGGTCAGTGAGTTAACCATAGTCCGTCTTTCTATGTGAAGCACTCTTCATTACTTGGTAGAGAATTTTGAAATAAAATGTGTGAAAAGAGAATGGACTCCTTTGTCTACAAACTGAGAATGATAATATCACTGACCTCATGGGGTATGCAGTATAACTTATGTGTGCAAAGATTGTCAAACTGTCTGCCACACAGTTAGTTTTTACCAGTGTTATTACTTTTGGAAAATACTATGGGTTCAATAATCATTCATGGTTACTGTTGCTTATCCAGAATTTGCTTCGAAAACCAGATCAGTAGCTTGCTTTGTGTTCTAACATTTTAGAGTACAGTGATGGATTTCCAACCCACATCATTTCCCTTGAGCCATAACATCATTTCACACTGCCATTTGATTGGATTTCAGGATATTAAGAAACTAATTTTCTGTGTGAGCTTGGTTTTATTGTGAGACAATTTCTAGATATTTTGGTTGTCATTATTTGTAATAGTTTATATTTCATTGTGTCTTGAGACAAAGTCTCATTTTATACTTTGGGCTGCCCTTGAGATTGTGTCTGGGATTGAAGTTGTGCATGCTCACCATGTCCATTTAGAATACAGGATTTAAATAGACAGCAATTGCTTTTGAGCAGAGCAGAAATGGTACCAAAGAGCAGTACCCACGAGAGATGTCAATTGTTTCCCAAAATTTATTGACTTATGTGACTCAACTGGACTCAGCATGGTACTCTAATCAGATATCCAAATTTGAATTGCCAAATCATGTCACCAGAAAACTGGTTAGAAACTATCTGAGTATATTGTTTTAACATCACAATCCTGCCACTCGGGAGGGTGAAGTGGAAGATTGAGAGTTCTTGGTCACTCTAGGCTACATAGTGAGACCTTGCCTCAAACAAACAAAATAGCATTACTGTTATGTAGGACTAGACTAATGTTTCTTGAGTAAGTGACTGTAGGTAAAAGCAAAGCAAAACAACAACAAAGCCAGCGCCTTCATCACTCGTTTATATTTTGGAGCAGGCACAGAAATTTCTACAGACATCCTTGACTACTCCACAATATGAGTAGAGAGTGACTCCACACTGAGTGACCATCTTTAGGTTTCCTGAGAAGGCACTAGCCTTCCTAGAATGGTACACAGGCTCATGAAATGTCTGTCATTACCTGCATCCTTCCAAATCTATATCCTTAAGCTAGGGCCTGTGGATTTCCTCTTCTTACAATACCCTCAGGAGAGAACGATAACCAAAAAATGTTTGAGTGATGTTGGCTTCTTCAGTCCTCACAGCTGGTGCTTTTCATTTATTAAGAAGAAATTCAGGGAATATGTGAACACTGTAAAATTAGCAAATGCATGTGGTGTTATGCCTGATTGCCTGTTTTACTTGAGACACAGTTTAATAATTTTGACCAGATTACTGAAGAGCTTTAATGTGGGCAGGTCTTTAAGGTGGTTCAGGCCAATCCAAACTTAGATTGCTGGAGCTTATAGCTAATGCTGCCACTTATTAACTGAGTGACCTTACTTCTTTTCAGAAGCCTTAAGCTCTGGATCTGTAAGTAGTGTTAACAAAAGTCCCTACTTCTGCAGCTTTTTAATCAGATTGAATGCCACTGACCTTCATCAAGAGTTGATACAAAAGTCCAACCCCATGGGGCAGTCATGACAATGTTTGTTATCATATATTGTCCTCTTTAGGAATTTCTATTGGAGAAATCTTTGCAGGTAAGGACTCAGAGAACATACCAGCGTGTCTCACAGAGACGAGGTGTCTCAGGGACAGTGTAGGCCCTGAGAAGTTGAGCACTGTATGATGATCAGCTTCAGCATTTCAAAATCTTCAGCCTGTCCCTTGTGTGATCATGTTGTCAGGTATGTTTTCTCTTTGCTCCTGTGTTTTTTGTTTATTTAATCTTGATGTAATTTGTGATCTTTTGTGGAACACCTTGAATCCATTGAAGAATAAATCCATTACATACATAAACAGAAGAACAAATCCATACAGTATAGATTAGTGTCCTGTTGCCTATTATGCTACTTGTTCTGTTTTACGGATGCTCTTCCCGTTGTTTAAATGAAGTTAGATCTTCTATTGTTGAGAAGATGTGAGCAAGTAGGGTGGGGATTTTCATGTGCTGTAAATAGATAATGAAGCAATCAAGACATTTTCAAGAAGCCCGATGGTGATCTCAACACAAACAGAATTGCAGTCAAAAAAAGATTAAACAAAGAGAAAGAAATTACTTTAGAATCCATCTTGCCTATATCCTAGGAAGGCATTTCGTGGAGGGCTAACATATGCATAAAACTCTTCTGTAGTTTAAATCTGAGTTTCCAGAAAGAGTGGAGGGGCCTCAAACGCCCTGAAGCAAAATGCCAGCTATGAGGGGTCTTTCAACAGATCCTTCCTCTTTCTTATGTTCATCCACTGGCTTTTTAAACACAACTGTGAGTCTTCATATGTCATAAGAATTCTACAGAAATTCTCAATGAAAATCAGAACCACAGTAGTTGGTCCTGAGTCATAAAGGATCTGCTAAAGGTAGCCAGAAATTTTTCTTTCCTCATAACCTTGTGATGGCAGAAACATTTAATGTCTCCATGCTTCCTGCTGCCATAAGCCTGATCTGCAATACTCTCAGAGCAGAGGAATCCTGGAACAGACTAAGCAGTGATAGAATGCCTAGCAATTACAATAGGAACGGCTCCCATCTGTGTTGTACTTCACAGTTTGTGATCTGTTTTCATAAATATTATTTTGCATGATCCTAATAAAAATTCCGATTTCAAAGCCTACACTCTATTGCTGGTTTATAAGGTTGCTGGGGATAAAATATTTCCTCGCAAAATTTTAAAAGTTGAAAGCTAACCACCAATACCTCAGAATTAGACATTGTTTAGAGATATGTCTTTGAGATAGTTGAGTTCAAATGAGGTCATTTGGGTGGACCCCAATCTAACACACTAGCACTCTTACAGAAGAAGAGTTAAACAGGGACACCAAAAAACAACTGTAAGACTATGAAGGAAAACTAGAATGATCAAGGATGGTCAGCATGCCAGAAGCTAAGAGAGACAGTGGGACCCTAAAAAGCTATCTTGACTGTGTACCTATGAGAACTATGACATAGTATGTCTCTACTCTCTATCCTACAGTGTGGTACATTGTAAAAGCAGCCCTAGAAAGCTAATACAAAAGTCCTTTGTGGTCTGGTACTCCTTCCTCTGACATCTCTTATTCCTTCTTCCGAGGGACTACATACTCCAGCCAAAAAGTATCCTACACGGGAGACTGTCTACTAAGGGTTTGTTGTTAGTTGTTGGGTATAAAGCCATGAAAGGAGAGGCTTCTGTGACAATGTTCTTTGCACATTTCTGAGTCCAAAGGAGTCAAATGTTTTCCTTCCTTTTCATGAGAGACCGAAGGACCTCTAGGTAGCCTCTCACCAGTGCTACTGTTAAGCTTTCTTACTTGGTTCCTAGTAGAAAAAAATGTTGAAATCAAGTGGGGTTTAATGTCTTTAGGTCTAAATTTTTAGGACAGACTTCTTGTTTCTTTCATTTCTTACAGGAGAGAGGAGGTGAGAGGGAGAGAAAGGGAGAGAGCAGCATTTGGACACACATGTACTACAGTACACATATGGAGATCAGAGGACAGCTGCTGGGAGCCACCTCTCCTGTGACTGTGTGGTTTCCCATGACAGAATTCAAGACTTGCATGAAAAGCACATTTACCTGCTCAACTATCGCCATGTCTTGAGCTGTCTTTAAAAATACCCTGAAGGATTATACGCTCTAAGGGTTGCTAGCTCCTTCCCCAATCAAATCTTATGGATGATGAGTACAGGTGGTGTTGGATAAGCACTCAGCACATGGCTGCTGTGATGATCCCTCCTGCCTCGATGTGTGTGTGTGTGTGTGTGTGTGTGTGTAAGTACTGCACCCCCTAGAGGATGAGAAAGCTAGAAGTTCTGTGCCATACCTCCCACACAGCAGAGGTCTGTGCTCTCCCTTGGTTTTAGCAGATGTTATTATCCCCTGACAAATAGAACATGGAATGCTGGTTCTCAGGGGTCAAGCTCCTTCTCCTCTTCAAATTCTGATTCCACTCTTTGGTGAATTGCCTTTCACATCATACAGAGACCATTGTTATAAGGAAAAGATCAAGCAATGAATAAAGGAATCAATTCAAGAGCATCCTGTTTAAGCTGTGGCTATAGAACTGAATTAACAAACTCTCAGAATTCTGCAGATAGCAGGAACTCTAAGGATCTTCTATCAGGTATCAGGTCACACCTGAGTCTGAATATCCTTCAGCAATTCATGAGGCCAAGGCCACACGATGTTCAAGCTTTTGTGTAATCTACACTTGTTTTCTGACTCAGAAAACCAGAGCCTAAATTTTGGAGTGAAGCATTTTTTGGAATTAGACAAATTAGCTATATGTATTTGAACAAGTTGTTTAATCTCTTAAAAGTTCAACATTCTATTAGAAATATCTTTAGGTGGTTGTAGTTAGATAATGGACAATAAATATAGTTTCCAGAATGTGCTACAGGCGCTCTCTTGCCTTCAGCCAATGGCTTTTGAGATACCAGCCCACTGGGGCGTGGTTTTATTTTTAAAAAGTGGCAGCAGCGCTCCACTCGCTCTCTTGCTTCTGGCTCCCATTCTGACTACTAGATTCTGTTTTCTGTTTGCGACCAGAGGACTGTGGTTTGGGACATTGATCTGTAAGTTTTATCCCCTCTAATAAATGACCCCCTTTTTAATCAAACTGGTGTAGAATTGTTTTGCGTCATTAAGAATGCATGAGGCATATCAGTTTTCATCAGAGACAACTGTAACATCATATTGAGGCACAGGCCCAATTCCTGTATGACTTAACGCGATGGACTCACATCTTGGTGACCACAAAGCCAAAGTAAGTGCAATTGATAAGTAAGAATAGGGAAATCAGTGTTACCTGCAATAGGAGTGAGCTGTTTCCGAAGGAAACCTATGCATATCCTTATATGAAATTACTTTAGCAGTTTGTTTCTGAGAATGTTCAGTTGAGGACATGGTTCAAGAAGAAAGATGATAGATACATTGCGGGGCATGGAGCACAGAGTAAAATTAAATGCTGAATAGGGGTGCCTCTGGACATGCTCAGTCTGTAGCATGATGCTTTAACTGAAGAAAATAAATGACACATTGATGTTTGTTAATGAGTGGAGATTGTCCAGGGTCTTCTGGAAAGGGCATGATCCCTGTATTCATAAACTCACATAATCTGTGGTGGTCTGAGCAAGTTCTGCAAAAGATCTAGTCAGTCATCATTCCAGCATGGAAGAGAAAGGAACTCATGAACCCCCACTCCAGCTGAGGAGCTGTGGATAGTTGATGACTTCTGGAAGAGAGAGAGGCAGGTGGTTGTTGTTCGTTGTTTTTATGTGGTACATGGACCACACTTCAGTATATGGCTCTACAACCATGACACACTCCAGTACACGGGCAGCACAAAGTGCACTTGATGGGTTATTTATAAACAACCGTAAATAAAATAAAAACAATTAATAAATGAAGTTAGAATTGGGATGTGTAGGTGGGGCTAGATCTTGGAGCAGTTAGGGGAGGAGTTGAAGGTAAATATTATCAAAATACATTCATGAAAATCTCAAGGAATTAGTAACATATTTTAAAAGTGAATAGAAGTGAACAAGCAAAATAAACAAACAATCAAAATATAAGTGTTTGTCTTTAGAGATGCCTACCTAGTTTAGTGGCTAATATCTCATGCCTAAAAACCACTACCATGTCTGCTTGGAACACTTAACAGCATCGTGATGTAGCCAGCCATTTCCCTAACATACAGAATGGAGTTGCCTCAGGAAACCTAAAATTTTGTTCTGAAATGTGGCAAAAATAAAACTCAAAGCATGTGAAGTTGATGTAGAATTTCCCTTTGTATGCTGTGAATATTTTTATTACTGTTAGGTATTTAAAAAGCTACTTTGGCCTATGGCAGGGCAGAATAGAGCTAGGCAGGAAAATTAAACCGAATGCAGGGAAAAAGGAGGCAGAGTCAGGTAGATGCTATATAGCTGCCAAAGGAGAAAGATGCTAGAACCTTTTTGGTAAGCCACAGAATCACAGCAATATACAGATTAATAGAAATGGGTTAATTTAAGAGATAAGAGCTAGGTAGGAATATGCCTAAGCTATTGGCCAAGCAGTGTTGAAATTAACATAGTTTTTGTGTTATTACTCAGGTCTGGGAGGTCAGAAAAAGAAATAACAGTCTCCATTTTCTTGAAATGCTCACAGCTGTTAACAAATATAAAGTCCCCCTGAAAACCTTATTGCAGTTTTGTCAGCTAAATAAAACTACAAGCAAACAGCGTTTTCTGCTTTTATAAGAAAAGGTTTGAGGACTGTTCTCCCTTAGTGAACATGCGTGGTCTTAGTAGTCCTTTGCTCTTAGAAGTAGGTAGAAAGTTAAACAACTGTATTGGCTTCCCTCCTAACCAACCTAGCTTATCAGTCCAGTCATTGCATGACGATTCTTAGACCCAAAGTAAACATAAAGGTATTTCCCCAAACACTGAATTCCTTCTGAGCAGTGACAATGAAGTAAGCAATAACAATGAGCTCAGAAGGACAGTGGACAGACGAACACTTCAAGGAGGGATCTGGCAAGAGTTGAGAAGGCACAGCCTTGTTCTTGGCACTATTCTCTCTAAATGAAAAGATTAAAAACAACTTAGGAGTGACCTTTCAGAAGATCTAAAATGTCTTTTCTTCACGGTGTGAGGGTTTAGATTGAAGAGGGTTTGAAAGTCCACTCATTTCCTCTTACCCAGCTGTTACTTTGAAAAGCAATGATTTCATAACAATAGTCAAAATGCCCTTGATGAATGCTTATTAAAAATTCATTTCCCTTCATTTGAGCTATGTGATGGAAAGTCAAAACCATCTTCTCTGCTCTTAAAGTGCTTTTCCTGAGAGAAGCCTAAATTACCCCTGTTGGACTTGCACCAGCAACTCTAGGTATGGGTTGGTGTTGTCTGTGCCCTGCTTGGGAGGCAGGTCAAGGAGAGAAAAGTGCAGTGGTAACCACAGCAGCACTGCACAGACAGTCTACGTGCAACACCGTTAGCAACTCGCAGCATGTTTCATGCAGCAGAGTGATGGCCAAGGCATTGTTGCTAAACACATGGTCAGTATGCTTGAATGTAGCTGGTGGCTTCCTGTGTTTCCATAGTGAAAACTATCCAGGAAGAATAAATGTCATAAAGGGGAAAAAAAGGAGAATGCAAAGATGAAGGAAGACACATACAGAAATATTGTTTCTGGGATCACATAGACACCGTTGGATTAAGTGCTAGAGTCATGGACTTGGTGAGCCATAGGCAAATGTACCAGGTGTATTTGCTGCTATTTGGGGTCTCCTAACAATGCCATCTGTGAGCTGATGGAGCATGAGTGGAACTGAGGTTTCCAGGATCTCCTGACTTTGGTGAGGGTCTCCTGTGGCCACAGTGACCATGAGAATGAAGGGAATAAATCACACAACCAATGACTATAAGAAGACTCTCCACACCTCTGCACTCACCCCTTCTATGAGATCAGGGATATAACTGACCTTTCCTGGCTAATATTATCCTTCCTCCCACACAGGAAGTCAAACTTCTTGTAAAATAACTAAACCTAGACACAAACTGTACGTCCATATGAAAACCAGAATGACCCATTTTTCAGACACAAAACAAGTCACTCTCAGGAAAGAATTCTGTAGAACAAGAGTATCGTTACAAAGAGAAAAATGAGGTAATATTTAATTAATAATAGGCTAGATCTATTTGTTGTTATAAGAATATATCCTTCACATTGCAAAAGAATTCCCTATATAAATCTGTTTCTTTCCTTTTCTTGTAATTTTTGATTGTGAGCCTACTCATTTTTCCAGGCCTATATCCTCTCTCTCTCTCTCTCTCTCTCTCTCTCTCTCTCTCTCGTATCTCAATGTGTAATCAGGTTGGCCTTGAACTCACAATCCTCTTGCCTCACTCTCCTGAGTACTGGGATTAGAGTCCTGCATCAGCATGCCCAGACACCACTGTAGTTTTTAAATAGCAATTTTCTGTAGGCATCTAAGGCACAGCTTAGCTATGAAAGTATGCTGGACATGCAGTCATTCTAGAATTGCTACAGCAGAGAGTGAAAAGGTTTGTCCTTTTCCTGACCCCGCCAGACAGTTCAGTGTTTGCTTGGTCCTCCAGTGTCCTGGTTTGCAAAGATAAAGCATATCATAAAATGATCACTTAAAGAAAGTTTTCATTTAATTTGTTTCCAAGGCATTCATCCCTTTTAGAGAGGAAGGTCGTGAAGTCTTCTACAGACATTGATATTTTTCCCAGATAAAATATGGTTTAGGTGAGGCTCAAATTACAAATCAAAGGAAAGTCTTGTAACAGACTTTCTAGATACAAGATTGGAAACATAAATTATCCTGTATTAGGCCAGTCTCTGGATAACAAAAGTGAAAAATCAGCTTTGATTGTGTGAAAGAACAATATAGCATTGCTAAATTGGCCACTGTAATTCTAACCCCCATTATGATACTCGCCTTTGATAACACCATTGACATCTTGATATAATCGTCAATCACCTTGTAAAACTCAACAACAAAAGATGTATTTTCCCATATTTCTGGTGATGCAATTTTACATTTTGGGGGACAATTCCCAGAAATTCCTAGAGCACATCCCATGGCAAAGATTTCCTCTACTGGAAAGTGGTGCTCACACTGTGAATCAGTGTTCACAGACCTGGGGGCCTGACTGGATAGGACGATGGCTAGGAATTTAACTCTTTACGGTTATGATAATGTTGGGTTGTGTTAGCATCAACTCCTGCCCCCCACTTTTTAAAATTCTTTGTATAATTCAGGACATATGTAATTTGTTGCAAAAGGATACAATGTACTATGGCCAGAGGGAAGTGGTGGAATTTGAAGGCAGGCCATACATTGTTGGTTGTCGAGGCTAAGAGATATGTACATGGGGGATTATTATCCTCTCTCTATTTGGTGTAGCTTTGAGCTTCTTTTACTTTCTACTTATTCCTTTCTTCATTTAAAAATATTCTAAGTTTCATTTTATTGTTTTCGTAGATGAACTCATCACCACTCCTACCCTTTCTTCCTCCAAGTTCTCCTATCTCCAACTCCTCCCTCCCAAATCAGGATCTCCTTCTTAAAAGATGATAAAAAGCCAAAGCTTGTGGGTTGACAGTGTAGCTCAGTGGGCAGAGTGCTTGCCTAGCATGCACAAATCCTGAGAACGATTCCCTAGGACTGCATACACTGAACATGGCAATCCATACGTGTAATTCCAGCACTTGAGAGGTAGAGGAAAGGGGATCAGAAATTTAAGGTCCTTCTTGGCTACCTGGTGATTTCAAGGTCAGCAGTGCGGGACACATGAGATCCTGTCAGAAAATCAAAAGTTGCCAATGCTGTGAGAACCAGCAGCCGCAGCTAATAACAACTAGTCGTGCTCACGCAAGCAACACTAATTAAATTCAGTGATCCATAGGAAAAGACATGAATATGGGGGGGCTTGCTTGGTGGGCAAGGGGAGGAGATAAGAGATAATAATGGGAATATTATCATCAAAGTTCACTTAATATGTGCATGAAAATTGTGAGAGAATAAATAAGTATTAAAGAAAAATAATCACAACCCTCTAATATTCATGACTTACCTTGGCCCATTGCAATAAGCATATAGAAGCTAAAACAACCCACTCTCTTCTGCATGTGTTTAACAACCAGAGAAAAAGAGATAAGGAAAAAATTCCCATTTGTCCTCAAAGTTCTGTTAAGAATCATAGAGATGTGAAGAGGGATTTGCCTTACATCGATAATTGAGAGTACAGTGACCCTTTCACACAGCAGAACGACTTATAAAAATGGTCCTTTGTGACCGGCAGCTCATCTTTGAAGGTCACTGAGCCTTAAGACCATCTGAAGCCTCAAATAAAATCTTGAGAATAGAAAAAATCAGTTAGCTATATCAAAAATGTGTCATTGAGAATTTTAATCATGAGAGGGCAAAATACGGGTGTTTTATCTCATGTCCTTTTGGGTTTCTCCAGTTTGCTGACATGTGCTGGCTGTAACAACCAGTCTGCAAATGCGCACTGTCAGGAAACCATTCTCCCCGAAATGTGCACACCTAATCACTCTCAATAACACATATCAAAATCCCATCAGAGGGCAAATCGTCTGTCACATTCTATCACATGACCCTTCATTAATTAACTGAATGTTCTACATCAAGGGAGGAGGGGAAGCAAAGGAGAATGTCACAGTGTTCACTGGCCAAAGGAGAATGTCACAGTGTTCACTGGCCAAAGGACAAGAGGAGTTCTGCAGAGTTTCTCTTGGAAAATGTAGGCCTGGACTAGGGAAGTGAATGGCGTTTAGAACGTTGGCAGCAATGATGCTCTTATCTCACCAGGCTGAGTGACCTTGGGAGGGCACATCTCCCATAGGGAACTGGTCACTTTCCTTAGCGGTCCCAGGCTTGTGAGTTCTGGGGAGGGAAGGCTCTCCAGCAACTCAGAAACCCTGCACTTCTCCCACTGGGCTTCCTACAAGTGTTAAGAAAAATATCTTAATATTTTTCAAATAAAAAATATATTTAAAAGAAGAATTACTGGTGAAAAAATGATAAATATCTAACAGCCGACACATAAACATCTGTCCTGAAGGGTGCCTAACCAAATGGATTACAATAGATTAATATCTTGACAATTATTTGTTTAAGCAATCAATTTAGAGAAGCAACGTCAGACAGGAGAACCATTAGCCACATACTATGCAAATGCAACCATGGATTTGGCACTTAGGTCATGTGAGAGATTTCTGCTAATCTTTTCTCCTCACAAACACTTACAGTGCAGCTGGGCATCCTGGTGCCTCTTTGCCCTTTCCTTCGGAGCATCACCCTTCACTCTCAAGTGTGGGTAAGAACTTGTCTGCATCGCTATCTTCACTCTCAAGTGTGGGTAAGAACTTGTCTGTATCGCTATATTTACTTGTGTGGCCTGTCATTGTGAGGTCCTGCTTGGTCCTCCTGGCTGTCAGAACACTTATATATTTTATGTCTCTAATGCCCAGAGTCTAGTTTCAGACATAGATGATAATTCATATTTATTTAAAACTGCATGACACTAATCTTTTAGGATTTTATATCCCTTTATTTCAAAAAATGCCTTTCTTCTTATCAATGTACCCTGTGTAGACAGTCTCTGATTTAAAATCATTCAACTTGAAACTTCGCAGTTTTATTACAGCACAGATGTAATATTCATCCAGTAATGATGAAACCCAAAGTGGGTTTCACTCTGATGTCTACATTTTGATAGTTTTTCCTTAGTAATGTGTAACATGGTACCATATTGTAATGCCTAACTGAAAATTTAAAGTAGCCTAGCTCAAGATATGGTTTCTGATACTTTAAATAAAATGAATGGTTTTATTTATTTAAGAGATTCTGTTTATTTGTGTTTAACAGGGAAGAATGCACCATATGTGCTGCCCTACATTGGTGCTGGAAACCAAACTCAGAGCCTCTGGAAGAACAGACAGGTTATGAGCCACTCTCCATCTCTCCCGCCTCTCGAATGAACTGTAGACTTATAATATTTCACCTTATAATGCATTTATCAGACTGTCACCCTAACCCCCTCTTAAGTCAAGAGACATCTTCCTTTACATCACCCCAGAGAACAAAGGAGATTGGCAAGTGCTCAGAGTTATGAGATAATACATAAAGGGGAGAAAATATTGTTTCTCTACTATGTTAGATTCTATTTGAATTTGTGCAGGATTGCTTATGGTGCAAAACCTGATTTGAGTATATAATTAGAAAAATTAAATGCTACCTGAAGGAAAAGATCATGGTATTAAACTTTCACATTTTTAAATGCCTATAAAACAGAGAACATGGCTTCTGTTTCCCATCTCCACCTTCACCCTTCTCTGGAGAGGACCCGTGAGGAGCACAGGGCGATTGCTGTCATGGTCGGTAAAGGTTAAGCTTTGATGACTGGAAAAATACTCTTTCTCTACAGGAAATGGGCCCTGCAAGAGTCTCTTGTGAAAGGCAGCATCAGCTTGTGTGCTCTTGGGATTTCAAGAACGTGAAAGTCTGCTGATCGCAGCTTGCCCTGCAGTCTCTGACTGAGCATGGTTAACAGTTTCTCGGTCCTTTACTCGGATCTGGGAGCTCTCTGGCCAGCTGCTCTCACAGAATGAATACAGACCTGCCTCCACTCCCGTCTTCATGTTTGCTGGAACGATAAAGCTTCAGATAGTCAAATGTCACTGTTTTAACTAATGTTGTCTTGAGTACTTCACAATAAATTTTAAGGCTTGGAAAAGTAGAAATGGTTATTGGTGGTTGTCAAAACTGTGAGACAGGTAAGATAAACACAGTAAGATTAAAATAACGTATGTCTAAAGTATTGAAGTTTAAACTGACAGAGTCATGACAGTCCTCAGAGTGAGCTATCGAAACTGAGTTGTTTAATCAGTTTGGGGTTTTATTCATTGGTTCACATCCCTCCTCTATCTGAAATATTCTCTTCTCCAACCTCCCTTCCTTTTAATCTTTTGTCCTTTACTCATATTATATAAATTTTCCATGTCCTCAAGGCCTGTGGCAAGTATGGTTGATACCATTTTAGAATCTCACAGCTACAGGGAGCTTATTTCTTCCCAGAACTCTAATAAAAAATTCGAAGTATGGGCCGGAGTCCGTGGCCAGGCAGCTTGATTGTATCATTGCAAGTGATACCATTCCACAGAGCCAGACCCATACCTGAGCTACCGCTGGAAGGGGAGGTGGTCTTACAGTCTGGAACATGAAGATCGACTACCATACCCATCCCAAAGGGAGCCTTCCCCAAGGAGATCATGGTCCAGAAGCCATAACTGTCTACCCTACCAGCAGAGATACCAGCTGACACACACTGACTTGAAGCCAGAGAACATCTTGTTTGTGAATTTGGAGTCTGAAGCCTTTGCAAAGAGCACAAGAGATGCGAGGAGAAGCCAGTGAAGAACACCAGCATCTGAGTGGCAGACATTGGCAGTGCCACATTTGACCGTGAACAGCACACCACCATTGTGGCTACCCATCACTATTCCCTCCTGAAGTGATCCTTGACCTGGGTTGGGCACAGCCCTGTGAGGTCTGGCTGCATTCTCTTCAAGTACTATAATAGTACTTGAAGAGTACTGGAAGAGTGTAAGACTCTTCCAGACCCATGAAACAGAGAGCACTTGGTTATGATGGAGAAGATCCTGGGGCCCATCCCATCACACATGTTACACCGTACCAGGAAGCAGAAATATTTCTACAAAGGGGGCCTGGTTTGGGATGAGAACAGCTCTGATGTGAAGGAGAACTGCAAACCTCCGAAGAGTTACATGCTCCAGGACCATGTGCAGCTGTTTGACCTGATGAGGAGATTGTTAGAATTTGACCTGCTCAGTGCATACCTTCTTTGCTGACCCCTGAGGGCCCATTCCTCCACAGCAGCTGTAACCCCAGCAGATGACAAGTGCAGACCAGCAAAGGAGGAGTTGGAGAGCTGGACTGGGTTGCTGGCCCCTTTTCTCCAGCTTCTCCCACTGGTCTCTGAGGCAGAGGCACTGATGAACAGTGCATTGTGAAGGAAGGCAAGGGGCCTGCAAGGGACAGGGGAGGTGTGGTCCCAGCTGCCAAAAAGCACAGATTGGACCCAAGCTATTTATATGTTGTAAAGTTATAATAAAGTGTTTTCTTATTGCTTGTAAAAAGAAGAAGAAATTTGACTTATATTTCTATTTGCTCATTCATTTACTCATTAAAAGCACTTTAGAGAGACCTATGAACACTACCAATTCTCACTAGTCTCTTTGCAGTTTCATATAAATTTGTTGTAATCTTTTTTGCAAGAAAGAAAATCTTTTCAAGGCAATTTTTGTGTCTTATTGATTTTTGCATTCCACAAAATGTTTTTGGTATAATTATTGTTAGTTGTCTGCCTGACTTCGGTTTCCCTTTTTTCTTCTTTACTGATAGAATTTCAGTTTGGAATAGGCACTGTTTCCCTATGCAGATCTTTTACATATGAAGCACACATTAATGAATTTTAAAGGAGAAGTGAATAAATTGGGAGCATGGGGACCTTAGGGGACCGTTAAGGGGGGAGGGGAGGGAAGCAGAGAAAAATGTAGAGCTCAATAAAAATCAATAAAAAAGAAAAGAGAAGTGGCAAAATCATAATAGTGGGAACTTCAGTACCCCACTTTCAACAACAGGAAGCTTATTCAGACAGAAAGTTGAGAAGGAAACTTTGGACTTAATGGATACTTAACAAAATGAACCTAACAGACACTGTCAGAACCTTCCATCCAATACCACGGATACCCATTCTTCTGGAGAGCCACCTTCAGCTTTCATCATGTTTTAAGACACAGAGTAACGCTTAACAAATCTAAGAAAATTTAAATCTTAGCAAGTTCCCGATTCAACCACAATGGCATTAAACTAGAAACTGATCATAAGAGGAAAATTCAAAGATTTGTATACAGCATGCTCCAAATAACCAACAAGTCAAAGAAATAATGAAATTAGAAACTATCTTTATATGTGCACAAATGAAAGCTTAATGACTCAAATAGAAGAAGTAGAACAAGTAGTTTTAAGAGCTTAAGAGACAAATTTATACTAACAAAACTCCCACTAAGGGGAAAAAAACCCTCAAACTCATATTATACCTAAAACAAAAAAAGCTATCAAGAAGAAGCATAAATTAAATCCAAATTAAAAGAAATAAAGTAATGACAGTCAGAATAGAAATGAGCCAAACAGTTTCCGGAAAAAAATTATAAGAAAAAAAATTATTATAAGAAATTATAAGATCAAGAAAAAGTCAACAGAAGTAAGAATTGTTCTTTTTTTCAAACAAATGTTTGGCTAGACTTAGTCTTTGACATCTATGCTGTAGTTGACTAGCTTGGTATTCTTGTGAGACTCCTAACAGTGGGAGCAAGGTTGTCTTTGATTCTTTTGTGGGCTCTAAGGACCCTTTTTCTCCTAAATGAGTAGCCTTGTGCGGCCCTGTTATGAGGGTCTGTGCCTAGTGTAATTGTAGCTTGTCAGGGCATGTTCAGTTGACATCCCTGGGAAGCCTGCTCCTTGTTGAGGGGAAATGGAGGAAGAGTGGATCTGGGGAAGATGGAAAGTGGGGGGAAGGGACTGGGAGGAGTGAAGGGAGGGAAAACTGTACTTGGGACACAATATATGAGAAAAGAATAAATAAATAAATAAATAAATAAATAGAAAACTCATTCCAATAGAAATGTTGTGCATATTGCTAAACCCCATGAGTAAACTATTATTATTCACATTCAAAGTTAATTGAAACCCAACATTTAGAAAAGAAAAAATATTAATAAATAAACAAATAAATAAAATCAGAAATAAAAAGGAGACATTGCAGGAGATACTACAAAAATATAAAAGACCTCATTAGTAATTGTAGGACAACAATTACTAATGACAGATAGCCAGGGAAAACAGCAAAATTCAGAGAAACACACAGTGCACCAGGACTCATTAAAGCAGAAGCAAAAAGCCAGAGTGAACCTAGAACCATGAAGAGATCTAAATAACAACAACAATGATAATAATAGTAACAAATACTTCTAAACAAAGATAAAACTAGTATCAGATAGCTTCATGACTGAATTCTACCAAATATTTAAAGTATTAATAACAATCCTTCTTAAGCGTTTTCAAAAAAGAACTAGAGAGACTATTACAAAAGATTTTTTTTATGAGTCTAGGGTCACTCTATGACAAAGCTAGACAAAGACAACCTAAAAAAGAAAAGCCAATGTCTCAGATACTGGATACAAATGACCAAATGGAAAGAAATGGGTTAGAAAACCCAGTAATGTTCAAAAGCCAATAGGATCCAGAGCTGTGAACACATTCATTGCAATCCCTATCACAAATTCCCATGTCACCTTCACAGAGATAGAAATAGAAATCCTAAAATTCAAGTGGAACTACCAACACAAATAGCCACAAAAATGCAGAGACAGAAAAAAAAGAAGTTTTACTGATTATAATTAAACTGAAAAGCTTCGGCAATTAAAACAGCCATGCATGATTTTGATGAAGGTGCTGAGTGGAGAAAGGATCATCTCTTCCAAGAGTGGTCCTGTGAAAACTAGACATCTATGTAATGTGAAATTTGGCTCAAATCTTACTCTAACGACAAAAATCAATACATAAACCCAATGCCAGAAAACAAACATACAAAACCTAAAAACAAATATAGAGGAAAAGCTTCATGACATTGGCCTTGGGGATAACTTGTTTTTAATGTGTTTTTCTGTGTGTGCACATGTATTTATCTTTATTTATGTGTTGCTATATATGTGTACATGTATATTCAGAGGCCCACGGAGGCAAGAAAAAGGTGTGGAATCTTCCTAGAGATGAGTTATAGATGAGTAACCAGATGGGGATGCTGGGTACTGAACTGGGTTCTCTAGAAGAGCAATAAGCACACTTAGCCACTGAGCCATCTCTCCCATCTCAGATTATGATTTTTAAACAACAGACTTTTTTTTAAAAAAAATGGAGATTATGTTAAACTGAAAATATTTTGCACAATAAAAAAGATAACCAAATGTAAAGCTGCCTTATCGATTAGGAGGAAACCTGTGGGAACCACATGTCTATAAGAAGAGCATAGAAATGTTGATGGAAGGTTTTGTCCTGCTTATTCCCACAGCTGTTCAGTCCCAAAGAAACACACAGAGGCCTACATTAATTATAAACTGGTTGGCCTATTAGCTCATGCTTCTTAATTACTAATTCTCACATCTTAAATTAACCCATAATTCTTTTCTGTGTTAGCCACGTGACTTGGTACCTTTTATCAGTTAGGCATTCTCATCTTGCTTCCTCTTGGTCTGGGTGACAGCTGAAGACTAAGCTAATCTTCCTATTCAAGTAACCCCACATATACTTCCTGCTTGGCTATTGGCCAATCAGTGTTTTATTAAACCAATACAAGTGACAAATCTTTACAGGGCACAAGACCATTGACTGTGAGAAGAGGATTAATAGGGAAGAAGGGGAGTTCACAGGGGTGAGTGAGAGAGAGCAAAAGCACTTTAACCCATGACCCATAGTGAACTTCACAGAAAACTAATCTCTTTATCTCCTATATATATTCCAAGAAGCCAGCCATCCTGAAACCAAATCTTCATAAAGACATATAACTGTACCAAGAGCAGATCCAGAATTCAGAACATCTGCAATAATCAGACCCAGATAGCCAGGATTTAATTATTTAAACTGAGAACCTGCTTGTCTGTGCTTCCAGCTTTAAGACCAGAGAAAGCCAATGTGTTGCCCTATTTTGTTCCCCTCCTGCTTCCTCGTCCATGCTCCTCAAGCAGACATACATTTTCCTTGCCTTCTTTACTTGTGATAAGTATATGAACATTGATATATGTGGTCTTCATGTGACATATTGGGGTCTTGCCACTCATGTCTTCAAACACTCATTTCCTTTGTTTGTGTGTCTAAAATAATATAAGTAATCATTTTACAAGTATAGAAATAATATGCTCATTGAAGAGTCTTCAAAAATAAATGCTATCTGTAAAAAATATAAAGACTACGAAGTCATCCATTCACTACACTCATTCCATTGCATTTTTCTAGTAACTTTATCTGTAAAATATATTTTTAAATTGTATCACTTTATAATGAATAATTTATTGGTATACAGTACCAGGTAATATATATAGCCAATTATAGCTCTTACTGCATATATGTTTGTCAACTCAGAAAAGAGCCTCACATGAGAGAATTTTATGAAAACATGGAATGGATATGTTAACAAAGCAGCAATGAATTAGGTATAGGAACATTACAACGGATAAAAATTCAAATAAATGTATTCCCAATTATTTCCCAAAGTTCACTTACTTAGCATTGGCAAGTTCCTTGAGAAGAAATAAAGTTAGAAACTGCATTGTTAGCGTGTCCTTTGGGGGAGCATTTCAAGGCATGAGACTCACCCTTGTGCTGTCAGGAACACAGACTCAAGAGATCTGACTTGAATTAATCTTTGAGAAAGACTGTTCAGTGTCATCAACCGTCTCATGAGAACTGGAACAGGAATCCAACATAATCTCTACGCTTAGTATTTGATTCTTTTCTGAACATGACCTGCCCTATAATTTAATAAACCATTCAGAAGAAAGAAACCATTGGAGCTCTTTATATGACTCAGTGAAAGTCATTTTGATTCAATGTTGCTTTCATAACATTATCTGACAAGCCTGTGGGATAATTATGTTTTATGGTTATAGAAGTTAACAAAGCTTCAACCTGAAATGGCTTAAATTAAGAATATATAAAACCCAGAGTGAAGGCACTGACCAGCAGAGGAGAAAGTCTGTGCTGGAAATGCCTGGCTCGACAAAAGAGCTACATCAAAAGATGAACATGCAGATTTATCCCATATTTAATGTGATGCTTTCAGAGGATGAATCTAATCACCCTGAAGCCTTGTTTGATGTGAGACCTTAAAAATCTTGAATGGAGGGTCTGGGGGTAAATTGCTTCAATTCTTGAATGAACATAATTATTTAGTCCATTTAGTTCAAGGGGTAATTAGTGTTAATCATTGTTCTGGTTAGTTTTTATTCTCAACTTGAGACAAGCTAGAATCCATATGAGCAGAGGAAACCTCAATTGAAGAACTGCCTGGATTCCATTGGCCTGTTGGCTTTTCTGTAGATCATAATCTATGCAGGAGAGCCCAGAGCACTGGGGGCAGTACTATCCCTAGGCAAGTGGGTCAAGTCTGAATAAAGAAGCAAGCCAGGAGCTAAGCAGTGAACTTGCCAGTATGCAGCCCTCTTCCATGGCTTCTACTTCAGTTCCTGACTTGCTTTCCCCCATGATGGATTGTAGCCTGGAACTGTAAGCCAAACAAACCCTATCCTCCAAGGCTGCTTTTGGACATGGTGTCTATCACAGCAGCAGAAAGAAAAACAGGATAGCCATTCACTTTGTGTGCAATGGTAATGAACGTTCACATGCTTCAGTGCATGTGTACTTTGGGGAATCGGGGTGTGTGTGGAGGTTGGGGTACAGCTCTGGCTTCTTTTTCCATTTTCCACTGTGTACCTATGCCTGGATGTCTAAGTGACACCTTCAGCCTAGGGTACTGAACACTTCACCTTTCTCCAAAGCCACTCTTTAACCTTCAGCCTGCATCAAATGCATCATCAATGTAATATGCCCTTCTCAAGAGCTCTGATGAATCCTGATTTTCTAACTCCTCATTTTCAAAGCTGTCATTCCACATATTAATGTACTATTATGGGTTGACTATGCAGGTCTCCTCAAAAGGCGTACGTATTAAAGACGTGGTCTTTACATTTATTGAGAGGTGCTCTTGAAAGAATGCTAATTTTATCAACAGGTTAATCCACAGATGGCTTTGTAGGTGAATGAGTTATCAGAAGGTGGGGCCTGGTTGAGGACAGGCATCACTGAAGAGTGCCTTTGCTCTCCCCTTCCCCTCCTGCCCTTTTCCCTCTCCTTCCCTCCCCAGCTTGCCATGAAGTGAGCTTTCATCTTCCATGTCGTTTCCCAATATTTACCAGGTTCTGCCTACTACAGGTCTATAAGAAATTGATCCAGCCAACCATGAACTGGAACTTCTTAAATCACCAGCTGAAATAAATCTGTCCTCTGTGTAAACCGTATCTCTCAGGAGTTGGGCATAATGATAAAATGTGTAACACATCTACCTATGAATCTGTTAGGGAAAGACTTGCCCATCCTGCTTCTTAAATACACCACAAGTTCAGGCTCTTTCTCCCTTTCTCTGCTATTTCTATAACCTTAAGTCTGTCCCTGACTCTTCAGATTCTGGGTGAGGATAACAGTTTCTAATCAACTCATTATCTGGAATTGTCTTTTATAAATACCAACCTAATCGTGTGTATCCTATTAAAAATGGCAGTTTAAGGATGGAAATATGACCTGGTGTAAAATGTGCATGTCAAACAATTGTGAGGACAGGAATTCAGAACCCCACAATGCAGGCAAATGTCTAATGGGTACAGTAGCTGGTTCACAATTCTAGGGCTCAGAAGGCAGAGATGGGGGACCCCTGAAACAAGCTGGCAGCAGACTAGCTATCTGATAGAACTATTGGTTTGATTGAGAGACCGTTGGGGCTGGAGAGGTGGATCAGAGGTTAAGAGCAACATTTGCTCTTACATAGGACCCAGGTTCAGTTCCTAGCACCTACATAGTGCCTCAAAACAATTATTAATTCCGGTTCTCAGGGATCCAAAACCCTCTTCTGGCCACTGAGGGCACCAGGCACACCTGTGGTGCACATACATACAAGCAGGTGAAACACTCATACACATAAAACAAAAATAAATAAATCTTTAAAAGAGGAAGCAGACCCTGCCTCCATGATTAAGAGGAAAACGATGGTGAAAGACTTCCAGTGTTGGCCTCTGGCCTCCACACATGCACACACACACACATGCACACACATGCTTCCTCATACATTGGAAGCATAATACCACACACACATACATTCATACACTACAAATGGTTATTTATTTCTATTGCTTATGATACAATATATCAAGACCTTCATGATTGGTGCAACACACAGCATGAAATCCATGAAGTCCTAACCTTTACAATTAAGGGTCCTTGGCAAGAATAGAAGTTGAAGCTATATATTTTATAGAGTAAGCTAAAATCTTATAAGTTTAGCTTATTGGCTGTTAGATATGTGTATGTTTTCTAAATGAACAAATAAAATTTCTTAAATTAGGATGTTAGATTCCTTGAAATAGGGTTATAGGAATGGGAGGTTCTGGACCCTGTCAGTTCCCATTTCCCCTTATACCTGCTTCCCATTTCTGACAATAGTATTATTTGCAGACTACAGACACCCCTCCCTGGTTTCCGAGTGCATTCACAGTCTCCCACAAACAACCCCTGGTCTCACTTTAGGCTTAAGGATTCTATGATTTCCCACTCTCAAAGAATTCTCAGTGGTGGAGGTCACCAAAGACATTGGTCATAGCTTGAGAGTATCCTGAACAGGGTGATATAGGACTCCTGGAGCTCGGGTCATGGACACAAGTAGGTAGGCCCTTTGGCCCTCATTTCTTTTGCTAGCATGACATCTCCCCAGCAAGGAAAGGATCCAGGAAAGGAATGGCACCCAGGGCTAAGGACAGTGCATTCTCCAGCACAGCCCACATATCAGGCAAATCTAGTACTGCTTGGTTTCTGGAGCATGTCATGTCCTTTCTTGTTGGAACAAGCCTAACATGATTTTTTTTTCAGAGAGAAAGCTAGACACAATCTTGCTAGCAGCTCCTTTTGTATTGTGTTGTCTTCCCTAATGGACTTGGTTGTTCCTTCCTCTTCTTAGGATCTCCAAAGCCTACAAAGGTGCCTAGGGCATAATGCTTTTGGTAATGCTTTGATGAGAGACAGAATTAATTAATGAATAACATTCCTATATCTACCCAACTTCTGATTTTCTATTCCTCAACTTTCATTGTCATTTTTAAAATTTCTAAACTTAATAGAGGATCCAGGAAGATAGATAGACAAGTAAATAAATCCATAATTTGTTAGTAGAAGTGTAGAGAAAATGGGAACTGGAAATGTAAGTCCAAAGCTTCAATTAGCAGTGTAAGAAAACTACAAGGAGCTGTCTCCTTGGAATGTGAAGGTATGGATTAGCTGATTGTTTGCCAGGCGAATGTTCCAAGAGAACAGAACTGTCAGAGTGTGTGCTTTTTATTTATCTCATTGTATTCAGTATAGAACAGAGAAGAGCAAAACAATGTTCACATTCTCTTAATTTTAAAAAAATCAGTTATCCCATGAGTTTTCTAAGTTAATTCCCAAATTAACCACATAGCCTGCCATAGTATGACTTGGAGATGTGTGGCCTTCCACTCAGAGTACTGCATTCCTAACATCATAAGATGGGAACCAAATGGTGTCTTCCCACCTGACTCCTGATCAAAACAGTTCAAGAGCCCACAATAATACAATCCAAAATATAATAAAAGGGTCAGTACAAACCAAGTGCCTACACCAATGTCTGGACTCTAAACAGCTGGTCTTCCTCCACAGCTTTCTCTGCTCCCAGTGCTTCCTGGTAGTTCCCCTGCTGTTGATGCTGGCTTCTGAAGCATTTTCACCTGAGAACATGCTTCATGAACACTCAAGAGCATTGTTTATACTGCAGAAAGGAAACTATGGTGGTGCAAAATTGGTAGCAAATCACTCTGAAAATCACCAGCAGACATGTTTATATCTGAAAAGAATGCTGTGCTTCATGTCACTCAGACCAAGAACAAAGTCGAGGCTCCAAGAGTAAAGGCCTGAACGCTTTAACAATCGCTTTGATAGTCTTCTTTGAAAGTATTGGTGTGGGAGAATTGTCTGTATTCTGTCAATCATGTTTTAAATAAACGCTGATTGGCCAGGCAGGAAGTATAGGTGGGAAAACAAGACAGGAAGTAGGGGTGGTGCGATTAGAACAGGAGAATTCTGGGAAGAAGGAAGCCCATTCTGCCCCAGTCCTGCACAGATCATCGAAGAAGCAGGATGTGATCTGTCCAGCTGAAAAAGGTACCGAGCCATGTGGCTAACATAGATAAGAATAATGGGTTAATATAAGCTACAAGAGCTAATAAGAAGCCTGAGATAATGGGCCAATCAGTTTGTAATATAACATAGACTCTCTGTGTGATTTTCTCTGGGACTAAATGGCTGGGGGACTGGGCAGGACAGAAACCCTGACAAGCAGACCCTAATGTTACAAGTATACAATTTAGATTATGTTTAAATCTAGCATATTTTATTTTTAATTTTTATACAACAACGGAGATCTACTAAAATCCACCAGCATTTAAAATAACACCTTTTAAAAACACATGATTGTGATTTAAAATTTATAGAACATGATGGGATGTAAACTTTTATATTCTTTTGTAAAGTTCCCACATTGAGCTCCACTGGCAAGCTTTACAACCAGAGGTTTAAAAGGAAAAGACAGTTTCATAAAAGAACAGAGAGAATGTAAAGAAAGAGAGAAAACAGATGCAGAAAAGGTGAGTTAGTGAAGAGCAGAACCCTATTGTGTTCTGCATGAGCACACTGTCTCAGCACCCTGGCGTGTGGCTGATTTTGGTTGTTAAGTGTGAGTCACTGCCACACTTGACCTGTAAATTTGTGCAATACTTTACACCATTTATCCATTTGTAGCATTCATGGAAAATTTGTCTCAAAAATGGCAAAGTTGTGGGGTAAAAGAAACCAGTGCTGGGATGATTAGCTACCTTTAGATGGTACCACCTGCTGATCAGGAACAAAGGTTATATAAGAAACAAACTCCCATAGTGCTCTGCCCTTGAGCTTTTCTATTGTGCCTGCTGTGCAGTAGCCAGACAGCTTATCTAATATAAACTCCCGAGATATCACCCAGAGCATCTCCATGTTTCATGCACAAATTAATGACTTATATCAAAGTAATAGGTCCTGGAGGACTGGGCATCAAAATTCTATCTTATGCTAATATTTAAATTTTGCTCGCTTTCCACAAGTTAAACCATCCAGTTCAGAACAATGGAGAAGAGGTTCAGGAACACTGGATGAGAAGTAACAACTGAGTTCTAGTATTCCTTGCAGAAACACTTATAATTGGGTAATTTATATTAGGAGACAGCCTTCCTCAATCTTATGGAAGCATTTTCTCAACTGAGGCTCTGTCCTCTATGATGACTCTACCTCGTGCCGTGTTGACATTCAATGAGCCAGCACACACATCTAAACAGGGTCCAGCCCCAGAGAAAAGCAGAGTCCAGTCCTCTGAGGCTAGAGGCTTCAGTGCCTGCCTTCCATTAGCCAAGTCTAGCTGAGCAGGGAAAGGACAACAGTCTACTTCCATCTCCGGGCTTAACCTCTGAACCCTGGGCTCCCTTGGGTGCTATAGCTGCTTACTCGGTGATTTCTAAAGAGGTGTTGACATCTCAATTGACTCCTTTACATTTTACTTTATTTTTCAAGAACTCATATGAAATTATGGAGGGAAAAGCAAAATAAAATCCTTCCCCTGACTCCAATGTCTAATCAAGAATTGTCCCCCGCCACTCACATACAACTGACCATTTGGATTCTCTCTTCTCTTCCTTCCCTTACCCACACCCAATCACCTTGTCTTTCAAATACTTCACTAGTTAAATTAGAGTGTTTGCTCCCCATTTCCCAATCCTTAGATCAGGATCCAGCATAGCTTACATGGAATACTGCTTCAGCTACCTTCATCCAAACCAGGCAGCCTGTAATCGTACCTCTGTATTGATGTCTACATTATACCTGAGTGGATCTTCTTTTCTGCTCAAAATCCTTTCTTGATCATGCCAAAACTTTCAAAGCAAATGACCTCTGAGCCTTTCAGTCTCCCACCCTCACACCAACAGCTGTAATTCCCGAGGGCATCTGTAGTGGTTTAAGGAGAAATGTCCCCATAGGCTCCTATGAAACACTCGGTTTCCAGTTGGTGGTGCTGTCTGGGAATGTTTAGGAGGTGTAGCCTCACCTTCCATTTGTTCTATCCACTTCAAGTGTGCCGCTAAAGATGTAAGCTCTCAGCTTCCTGCTCCCTCACCCTTACCTCCAGGGTGCAAGCCAGTAGGATTTGCTGAAGGAGGCAGGAACAGGAGATCATGAGTTTGAGGCCAGTCAAGAGCCTACTTTTAAGACAGATGAATTTGATTGTCCTGATTTAACACTTGTGAGAGACAACAGATTTGGCAACTCAGTATATAAGACTTTTGACAATTTATGGAAAAAATCAGGAAAATGATGATGTTTAATGGTTACTCTTAGTATCTCTGATAAATTGACAGAGGAAAAGAATGAACTCTATGATAAAATTAACCAACTTTTGATATCTCGGAATATGCTGAAGGATAACAAGTGATAAAATTGACCATCTCTAGATGAATGTAAACAGTCTAAAAGCTAAGTGTGCTCTGGAAAAGAATCTTTTCTCCAGCAGCCACAGAGCTCAACTGTGAAAAATCAAACCAAAGCCCTCATTATAAGATTGCTTGAATTACTGCGAAAAATTCATGTCCCAGCCTTAGGGGTTGTCAGTAGATAAAGTAAGGGCATTTATTGGTAAAGAATGGGATCTTGTAACTTGGGCTGGAAGTATGTGGGAGGACCCTATTGAAACTGAGAACAGAGAGTCCTTGGGTTCTCAAAGGTTTATCTCACCTGAAGAATTAGTCTTAGTGGAAACTAAACATTTAATAATGGGTCATCAAGTTACCATGTGACCTGAGGTACCATAGCATCATGAGTCTGGGTAATACCTAACCCACAAGTCAGAAAACAGGACGTGTACAACAGCAACAATCCATTATCGAATGGAGTTGATGAATTTATATTCAAGCATGAGCAATTTCTGTGGGCACAAGCAAGTTACACGAAGAGGCTGCTCAAATGCATATAGTTTCTGCTCCAATGCCGTCTGCTCCAGTCATGCACCTGTAGCCTCATGGGGTGTGCCACATGATCAGTTGACTGAAAGAGAAGACTAGGGCCTGGTCTATGATGATTCTGCACACTATGCAGGCACCACTAAGAGGTGCACAGCTACAGCATTACACCACCTTTCTGGGAAAATTCTGAAAAACACAGGTAAAGAAAAATCTTCACAGTGGGCAGAACTTTGGGGAACACATAGTCATACATTTTGTTTGGAAGGAGAAATGACTAGATGTGTGACTGTTCATTGATTCATGGTCTGTGCTGCATGGTCAGGGACTTAATAGAGCATTACTGGGAAATTTGTGAGAAAGACATCTGGGGAAGATGTGGATAAATCCCTCCAAATGGGAGAAAGTATGAAAGGACTATATCCGATGTAAATGCTCATCAAAGGATGACGTCAACAAAGGAGTTCAATAATCAAGAAGACGGGGTGACCCAGTTGGCCTCTTCTCCCAACCATCCTGTAATTGCCAAATGGGCCCATGAACAAAGTGGTTATGGTGGCAGAGATGGGGGTTATATATGAGCTTGACAATATGGACTAGCACTCACCAAGGCTGGTCTGGCTACAGATCTGTCAACAGCAGAGAAAAGCACTGAGTTCCAGATACGGCACCATTCCCTCAGGTGACCAGATAGTGATCTGGTGGCAGGCTACCTATATTGTACAAATTCCTCCATAGAAAGGACATCTCTTCATCATTACTGGAATAGATACTTATTCTGGTTGTAGATTTGCCTTTCCCTTACATAACGCTTCTGCCCAAACCACCATCCATGAACTTACACAACGCCAGATTCACTGTCATGGTATTCTACACAGTGTTACTTCTGACAAAGGAATTCATAATAAACCCAGAGAATGTGACAATGGGCCCATAGAATGTGACAATGGGCCCCAGTCATGAAATCCACTGATCTTGTCATGTTCCCCACCATCTTGAAGCAGCTGGCCTGACAGAAAGATAGAATGATCTTTTGAAGACACAGTTACAATGCCAATTTTGTGGCAGCAGCCTGAAGGGCTGTATTGGGGGTTTTCACAAAGTGGTATATGCTTTGAATTAGTGTCCAATATATGGCACAGTTTCTCCCATCGCTGGGATCCATGGGTTGGAAAAGGAAATGGTTACATTCACTATCAACCCTAGTGATCCACTACGAACATTTTTGCTTCCTGTTCTGATGACCTTGAAGTTTGGGTTCCAGAATGGGGAGCATTCCTCTCAGGAGACACAACAGACAGCTCATTGAACTGGAAGTTCAAACTTCCTCCTGGTCATTTCGGGCTTCTGATGCCCTTATGTCAATCATCTAAGAAAAGAATAACAGTGTTAGGAAATGTGATTGATCCAGATTACCAAAGGGAAATTGGGTTGCTTCTCCAATAAGAAAATCTATGTCTGGAGTGCAGGAGATTCTTTAGGGCATCTCTTGATGCTCCTGTGTCCTATGATGAAAGTGAATGAAAACCTACAACAGCCTAATCCAGGCACAGACCCTTCAGGGATATGGCTCACTCCTCCAGAAAAAGAGCTGAGACCTGCCGAGGTACTCATGGAAAATGGAGGAAACACAGAATGGGTAGTAAAGGAAGGTAGTTATAAATACCAGCTGTGGTAATTTGAATGTAACTGGACCCCATAACCTTATAGGGAGTGACACTATGAGGAGAAGTGGCTTTATTTGGTAGGTGTGGCCTTGTTTGGGGGCAGACTTTGAGGTTTCCTATGTTTAAGATAGCACCCAGTGTCTCAGTCAACTTCGTTGAAGCCAAGATGTAGCCAGGAGCACTTATGCCTGCACGATGTTCCCCGCCATGATGATGATGGACTGAACTCCTAAAACTGTAAGTGAGTCACATAGTTAAATGTTTTCCTTTGTAAGAGTTGCCATGGTCATAGTGTCTCTCTTCACAGCAATAAAAACCCTAACTAAGACAACAGCTAAGGCTACATGACCAAATGCAGATGAGGACTGTTGTCTGAGTTTTCTGTCCTCTCACCAGGTCCCACAGCCATTTAGCCCCAAAGAAATCACACAAAAGTCTATATTAATAATAAATTGACTGGCTCATTAGCTCAGGCTTCATATTAACTCTTATAACTTATATAGTCCATTATTAGCCCATTATTCTTGTCTATGCTAGCTGTGTGGCAGGGTAGGTCACATCTTGCTTCTTCTGTGGTGGGCTCATAACTATGGAGGAATGGGCTTCCTTCTCCCCAGAATTCTCCTGTTCTCCTTGATCCGCCTCTACTTCCTGTCTGGTTGTTCCACCTATACTTCCTGCCTGGCTAATGGCCAATCAGCATTTATTTAAAACATATTTGACAGAATATAAACAATTGTCCTGTACCAGAGGATTATGAGTGTTTCTTTTATAGTTTGTTAAGAATATGTTTATATAGCTATTTATGTTTTCTTTCCTCAATTTCTTTATCATGTAATGCAATATCAATTAGGAGATTTTATCAGTGACTTTTATATTTAAGTCTGAGAAGCTAAAAGAATGTCCCTATACTGGATAGTTTTATGTAAACTTGACACAAGCTAAAGTCATATGAGAGGAGGGAACCTCAAATAAAAAAAAATGCCTCCATCTATTGGGGCATTTTCTTACTTCATCATTGATGAGGGAGGCATCAGTCCATTGTGGGTGGTGCCATCCTTGAACTGCTGGAATCGAACTTTTACATAAGGCCTTAGTGGTCACTTAAGATACAAATTCTAACAACAAGTATTGCATAATCACATAGAGGAAAACAAAACCAATTGTAAGGGGCTGCAATGGGAAGGGACAACCTCACAAATACAGAGGAAAGGCCGAAGCCATCACTGATCCCATGCTGTCTCTCTGCCATCCTGTGTCTCGCCTCACACTAAGCAAGAGCCAGAGCAAGCGAAGGATTACACTTCTTGCAGCCTACAGAGCATTCATCGCCCCTCAGACATTGCCCAGAAGGCTGGTATTCCAAAGTCAATTGACTGAGTAAATTCCCACAACAAACAAGTTCATGCAAAACTTCAGTTTCTCACCCCTGTGGTTTGATCTGCAGATGCCTACCAACTATTGGACACACACATGAGAGTCTAGACAGTGAATTAAAATGTCTTTAAACCTGAAAGGGAAGAACAGTGCTCAGAATAAATCAAACTAGCTCATCCTCTATAAACTACAACCACGGAACATGGGACAAATAAAAGAAATAAACTAAGTGAGTGCTGCCAAATCGGGGAAACCATTTCTGCTTTCTTTTTCTATGAGGCACCGGAAAGTTATATTCTCTTTACACTTAGAATATGGTGTGAATAGAGAAGCATCCTGCAGTTTTTAAAGCATATACAAATGCCTCTTTTGAGGGCTTTCCATTGCCAGTCACACACATTGGGCATTTTGTTTAAAGTCATCCAAAACCTCGGAAACAGGAGTGCTGTGAACGACCTCAGTGAGTTGACAGCCCTCTCACAGCTCTCACTCTCAGATATTTAAAAAAGTGCAATATTCATACTAAAAATTGAGGCTCACCAAAACAAATGAACACATGAAAAGCATACAGTGAACATCATGCATTATGGTACAAGGTGGGAAGCCTTTCCTCTATGTCAGGAAGAAGGCATCAAGGCCAACTTCACAGCTTCTCATCAGTACCACATCTGAGATCTTCCTCGGAACAGGTGGACAAGAAAGGAAGTAAAAAGCACCAAAATCAGAAGCAGAGAAGTAGAATGATCTGTGTTTAAATTTAATATTGTAGGTCGCTTCACACACACAAATGTCAGGATATAGGAACTCCACAAATTCACAAAATGTTATCAGTATTTCTGCATGCTAAGAATGAACAACCCAAAAAGAAAATCAAGATTCAAATTCTACTTATAGTAGTATCAACAAGAACAAAGTAAGAAATTAACTAAAGAGAAATTACACTTATACCATGAAAACTACAAAAATACAAAATGCTTCTGAAAGCAATTGGAGCTGTGCAAATAAGTTAAAAGACATTCATATTCACAGACTTGAAAACAAAGTGTTCTATACCAACACTACCCAAGGTGAGCTATAGATTTAATGTAATCTTTATTAAAATATCAATGACATTTTCCAGAAACTTTCCTTAAAATGTATATGGAACCTCAAAAGAACCCAATTTTCCAAAATAATTTTTGAAAAGAATCAAGCTAGAGGACTCATACTTCTGACTTTCAAAATTATAGGTACAGTAATAAAAATAATACAATAATAGGAAAATGATTTATTTGCATACCAACACACAAGAAGAGAGTTCAGAGATAAGCTCTTGCCAGGAGATCAAGAAGCAGCAGGTGGAAATGTCAGTTTCCCCAAGCAATGCTGATGGGAAAACTGGAAAAGTTGTTTTCCTTTCTGTGCAAATGAAGAAAACTGAAATGTTACCCAGCATATACACAAAAAATTAGCTCAGAGTAAGAAAAGACCAAACAATAAAAGCTAATACTATGAACGTCTTAGAAGAAAGCATGAGGACATGGATATGTTAATGATTTCTTATGCCCATACCGGTTAACAGAAAGGTGATTGGGTAACAGCCAATCACCTCACGTTGGGGTGTGGCCATTGAGACACCCAGGCAATGAAAACAGAGAGAACACAGTCGCATGCTCTCTGACTCGCTCCATGCGGCCTCCAGTGATCAGATAGGACTTCGGACTTCCCTGTTTCTGTGAGTCTTCCCTCTTTTCATTTATTAAAATACCTTTTCTCATTGAGCTGGCTTGGTTAATTATTGTATCGCTACAGAAAGGAAATAGACTAACTGGACTTTATAAAAGTTTATAAATATGTACATCAACAGATACTATCAACAGAGAAAAGGGCAACCCACAGAATGTGAGTAAATACTTGCAAACTGCATTTCTCTTGAAGTAATTAGAATCCAGAAACGACAGGAGAGAACTTTTTATACCACCAACAAAAACCCTGTAACCAGATTCAGAAGTGGGTAAAGGATTTGAATAGATACTTCTCTATACAAAGGGCTAACAAGATGTAAAGATGCTTGGTATGGCTAACCATTGTGGGCATGCCAATCAAAACTAGAACAAGATACCGCTGCACGGTCACTGGGATGACTGCTATGATATTTTAATTTAAAAGTGTTGCCAAGGACCTGAAGAAGTTGAAATGTTTATGCTGTGTCTGTGAACTGCAAATTACAGCAGGCACCTTGGAAACCAGGATAGTGATTCCTCCAAGAACTATCACTATATCAACAACTTGAAAGGATTTCCCACATCTTGAGATCAGCTTTTGCTAAACTGGTCTATGGCTCTGTCAGCCCAAGTGGTGTAACTTTATTAACTTCAGTTAAGATGTGTGTGTGTGTGTGTGTGTGTGTGTGTGTGTGTGTACATTTATATATACTACATGTAAATTTACGCATATATAGAAAAATATGATTCCTTATGATTTTTCCAAGTAGCCTTAGCTTTATTTGTTCCTTCTTCCTCCCTCTCCTTCTGTATTGACCTCTCTCTCCATCTCAGTTAAAGGCACTCCCTCCTCCCCTCATATCATCCATACCCTGCTATTTACTTCTCTTGCACTCCCTCCTCCCTCACTCCAACGTGATCCATTTTTTACTTTCCCGACTTCATAGGGTAATTCTAGGGTCTAGACTCACCTCTGAAAACTTGGAGCTGGTAACCACAGATAAGATAGTATATGCATGTTTGTCTTTCCAGGTCTAGGTTACCTCTCTCCATATATCAGGAGATTTCAAGAGATTTATAAAACCAAAGGGGTTATTAATGTTGCCTTTGGTTACCTCCCAGTGGTTAAAGGTAAATCCCTGTTTTTGAAGACACCATATACTTTAGACACAGGACTCAGACGATTCAAGCTCAATCTGACCTGAAAGTCTCCTTCCTGAGGACTAGTGTTATTAGAACTGGAAGATGCTATACAAGCTGCCACGGAAAGAAAGTAATCAATTATCATACTTAGCTATGATACCTATGGACCACAGCAAATAATAGCACGGCAAGATGTATCTAAAGCTGCAACTGTGACAATCATATATTGGTAGTAAGCAAAAGCTATCTAATTTATAAGCACCTAAGCATTGAACAGGAAGGAAGTCATGACTGGTACTGGAAGCCTAGGCAACCATTCAGCTAGTGAGATCATGGAGCTTAGGAGAGAACCCACTACTACCACTTAACCAGACCAGTTACTTCATTCTAAATATGTATTCCTATGCCCATATATTTCTCATGGTTTATCAATGAAGCTTTTCGTTGCAGCAGATGGAGACCATTATGGAAAGTCACCACTGGTCCAAATGCAGAGAACAATTAGTCATGTGCTGCCCAGCCCCACAGGATAAATCTACAACACAATCCCTACATATAAAGTGCAGGAAACTTTGTAGAAGAGAGGGAGGAAAGTTTGTAAGACCTCCTGCTCCACCTTCTATGAGATGCATAGAAGTTCTCCTTGAACTGACAAGAAAGCTACACCTATAATATACCTCAACAATATGGTGGCCTAAACAAGATCTGAAAATGGCAGTACCAGCAGATATGCCAACATAGAAGGAGGAATCCTTATGGGGCCCCCACCCCTAGACAAATAATTTTAGGCAACTAAGGACTTAGGAGAGAGGGAGAATTAGTCCTCCCCAGGGATGTGTCCCTAATTGGTTATCTACTATCAAATGGTCAGCCCAGAAGTCATATACATAGAAGAAAAATGGACGTATTAGGTTTTATTTACATATTTATGCATGTGTGTTTGGGTGTGTTTAACAATAATAATTAAAAAGAGACCATGGGTTTAGAAAAAGGTAGGGGTGCATGGGAGGATTTGGAGGGAGAATAATTTTATTTTAATTAAAATATTAAAAATAGAACTCCAAGGAGATATTTCTAAGGCCACATTACAGCAGCAGTAGTCACAGTAATTAAAATCTAGAAATATCCCTCATCCATCAAGAGATGAGGTGATATGCAAAATACAGCCTATGCATACACTGAGATAACATTCAGTTTTGAAATGGAAGAACCTCCTGACATAATCTACAACAAAGATGAATCCAGAAAATATTCTGCTAAGTGACACAGGACAGTCAAAAGATGAGAGATGCCATGTGACTATATCTATACAGGTATTTAAGGTCAGCAGCAACACAGAGTGCTCCTGACAGTCAGGAAGCAGAAATTAAGGCATTTGAAACAAAATATGCCACTCTAGGGCATACCCCAGTCAGCTCCTTCCTCTATCAGGCCCCACCTCTTAGTTTCTGCCACCTGCCTGTAATGCCAACAAATTCTGAAGCCATTAACCTACTGATTGATCCATACATGTAGTGAAAGCCTTCATGATTCACTCCCCCAAAATCCTGTCTCTGCACTTGAAGCATTAGGAACCCAAACCCTTAATAAATGACTCATTTTGGAGGATACTCAGTTTCCAATGACTTTAATAAAGGACTCATTTTGGAGGGTACTTAATGCCTTCATGATCCACTCCCTCTGAACTTGATGTCTTGGTACATAAAGGTACCAAGCCTTTGATAAAAGTCTTTGGAAGAGTACTCAATTTCAAAACTGTAACTACAATAAAAATTTAAAAATATGCAAAAAGTGTGTATTAGTACTCTCAAGTGTCTACTAACACTTCAATACACAAACACCAAGAGTACCAGGCACTTTTACACCAAGTATGTCTTCAGTGTTCTTAATCAATATGTATGTTAGCATACATTCCTATGTGTCACTTTGCAAATCTCATATACTTCTTTAGAGAAACCTTGGAATCACAAAATGACCCAAGGTAATATAAACACATTAGAAAGAAAAACGAAACATCAATTGGATGATGTTGGAGCCGTGAACATGAGTCTAGGTCTTCCTGGAATCTTCCTCGTAATTCTGAGCGCAGGGTCTGCCCATTATTCTCTCAGTGTTACGCAGCACAGGCAAAGTCCTTGTTTTGAACATCAGCTTTTCTATTTCTTCTTACTAGTCCTACAGTAACTTATTAAATCTCCCTCTTGGCTTATTATTTTCTGTTTTGCTTCTTTTTCCTGTCCTCATTTTTGGGAGATGATGCCCCAGTTAACACATTTTGTCCTCCCTCAGATTCACTGGGGAAAAATTGCCTGCATTCATCTCTAGAATGGACTTTTAGAACCTCTTGTCTACAGAAGTTGAATTTTAGTGCTACTGGGGTTTTTATGATTACTGGAGATACCACAGTTAAGAGATTTGGACAAGAGCTGGAGAATGGCTCTGTGATTTAGAGTGAGCGCTGGTCTTCCAGTGGACTGAAGTTCAGTTCCTAGCATCCATATCAGGTAGCTCAGAGCTGACTCTGACTCCAGCTCCAGGAGATCTGATGCACTCTTTTGACTTCTGTGTACATTTGCACACATGTGCTCATAGCCCCTGACACTCACACATAGACACAAAATTTAAACAACAACATCAAAAGTGCACAAAAAAGAGATGGACAAAATTATGACCACTTGGTGACTAAACTATGCCCTTTAACTCCCTGTTTATCGCAAAAGAGGACATGCCAAGCACTCTCTCTCCCCTCTCTCTCTCTCTCTCTCTCTCTCTCTCTCTCTCACACACACACACACACACACACACACACACAGAGAGAGTGCAATACTTGTGCAAAACTTTATATCTCTGGAAGGAATCTGGGTCATGGCTAGAGGCAGCTGGGTGGGAGAAGAGAGAGCCTGCGTGGGGACCACAGCTGCGGATCTCTGGATCATGATGTCAGCCTTGATGGCACCGCAGTCTGTCATTTGTCTGTGTAGTTTTATAGAGATTATGAAGTTCACTTTGTATTTAATTATTGTTTTGATAATTTAGTGATTTTAATAATTTTCCAATGGTATTTTAAAATTTCTTTTCCTTTGATTTCAAATGTCCTTTTAACGCAGCAATTAAATACAACTGATTAAAGCTTATAAATGGGAAGAATTTGCAATAACCATAATAGAAAATTACTTCAGCAAACTATACAATGAACCTCTCAGTGCCTTCCCTCAGAAGATGCCTGCAGATGAAATATTAATGATAAAGTAAGAAGAGAGCACTTATAAATCCAACACGGTGAGTGCCAGCAGGCATCAGGCTACACACTGTGACAAAAAATTAAAATTAAAATAATGCTGAGGGATGGGATTAGGAGGCTAGTCTGGAATCCCAAGGATGTGCAGGGTGTAAGGGGTAGGAGATGGAGAAAGGCAGGAGAATTATCCATGAACAGCCTTAACACTCAGTACTTCTTGGCTTGCATTATACCCGGCTAAAGGCTGTAGGAGCAGAGTATCAAAGACTTCTTTGCCAACCACAAGAAGGAAGACCATGCTGTCTACCTGGCAGACTGTATGGCAGAATGCCAGAGTGACACCCAGGGAGAACAAGCTGGGCTTCGGGTTCTAGTACGACTTTAGCACAAAGAGAATCCTGTGGGGCACACAATGCTAGGAAGGTCACTGTGGATACCTGTTACATTTCCTTTCACAACACAAATGAGTCACCAGTAAGATGCCTCTCTTTGGGGTCTGGTCAGCATCATTTTCCTTTCTTCGCCCAAACAACACAGCCACCTGTGTGGAAACATGCTTTGCATATGCTGTTACATATGCATGTCTTTAATAAGCCTCGGGTGTATCTTAAATGCCAGATAGTGTATTAGACCGCGATGATTCTGAGTTGAAAGACTGACAGCTTCTGCTTCTGTGCTCACAGGTAGAGAAGATACATAGAACCCATCATTAGTAATGCATAGGAGATAACATGGAGGAGTTAGGGCTAATGAGGACAGGGAAGAGGGGACATTAGAAAGTAGTGGAGAACTCAGAGACAAGTCATTTTGGGGCTGAGTCTTGCAGACAAGTGGAATTTGTCAGAAGGACTAGGAAGGGGTTAGGGTTGTCGGGCTCCAAGGATAGAGTTAAAAGTAAGAATCTAAGCCGGTTAAACTTGTGTTTTCCTCTGTGTTCTAAAAATAGACACATTTAGACATGGTAGATAGACCATTACTATAAGAGCTCTTAATTATTTTTGCTGATTAACTATTCAGATCAGTTCAGATTTTGGACACAGGACATTCTCAAACTTTTAATGCTGCTGGGGGCCATGTGGATGTCTGTGGTCCATGCTGCCACCAAAAACCACGTGGAAGTTCATGATCCATGTCTCCACCGGCTGTGTGGGCAAGGAAGCTACTTTTGCGGTGGTATTGATAACTGCAGACTCATAATAGGGAATGAGAGACATTGAAAACTTCAATAGGGATATTATGTTGGGGAAAAATAAAGACAAAATAAGCAAATGATGAAGTTTCTATCTTTAAATGGATGCCTATTCTGCTCTCCAGTGCTCATTAAAAGGTAGATGCCAGGATAATTCTTGCTCAAAACAGTGAGATACGGTTTGTAGGTATTCTAAAGTATAGTACAGGAATTCAGTCCACCCGTCACATAGGATGCAAAGCCCCAAACACACTGCTTGGTTTCTAAAACTGATGCTTTTATCAACCAAGAAGACAGGCAGCTTTCAGTTTTAGATTGTGTTAATAAGCAAATGTTTGGATAAAGCTGACCAAACAGGTAGGTGCAGCATGCCACAGTGGGAAGCTCTCCGATTATTTCCGTTATCAGCTAGCTTAGTAATTACGAGATTCTTGAGATATAAAGAGTCCCCCAATGCATATCTGAGCTTGCTTCCACCTCTTCTTGCTCTTTGTAGTACTGGGACTAAACCCAGGGCCTTATACTTGCTCACCACTGAACTATTTGTCCTGAATCTTTAAAAAAAAAATTCTGTTTTTGAGATTCTCAGGATGGACCTAAACTTATGATCTTTCTGTCTCTTGATAGTTGGAATTATAGGCCAAGACCATCAGGCCTAGCAGGATGGTATCTTTCTGCATAGTTCCTTAGTGATGACAAAGGACATTCTATCATAACCAGGCCCACTGTAGTTCCTCTGTTTGAGTTTGACACCTTTATTGACACTATTCCTTACCAAATCCTTTCTCAAAGAGACACAGAATGCTTCTCATACAAAGATTTGATCACGCACTAAAAATAAGTGTCATTAATCTGGAGAATTAGAGTCCAGAGGAGTCCATAGAGATGCCACTGACACAGCAAGAGCTGCTGGACTCTGGGAGGCCCTGTGCCTTGTGGAGCAAGAATACATAGATAGGAAACAAGTGAATGCCAGGAAACTGAGAAGGGAAATGTTCGTAATCATGTGAATGGGACAGGTTGTTGTCTTTCATCTTTAATTGTCCCTAATATATAAAATAATTATTGCTCTGTGCACAGAGCACCACTCTAACATTATTTTAACTCCAGCTCTTTTACTGATATTCTGATTGCTTCTATATACCGTTTGAAACTCAAATAACAAACCCCAGAGAACCAAGGCACAGAGCACCTGCTCCTGCTACTGATCCCAAAAGAGTGAGATCCCAAATCTAGTAACTACTACTTTCATGGCCTTCAGGTGCAGACTCAGCTGCTTGGACCTTAGCTCCCCTCTAGGTAAACCAGAAATGAGAATTTTCCACTGATCTCTCGTAGTACTCAAATGAATTTACCCATATACAGCATGTAGCTGTATATGGACTGACTCCCAGAAGGACTTGGTCAGGAGTCAGTTACTTGGGCTTGTGATTAAATTATTTCTAAAGCGTTATTCTAAAGACACTAAATGTAACAACATGTTTAGAAATTGATGAAGTGTATCTCCTTTATGTTTATATTTACTAGTAACATATTATAATTAATGTCTTTTACAAGAGAAAATATTATTTTAAAATAAACATATTTAGACACAGCACCTAAGGGAAATTGAGAAAGTCCAATATTTTATGATACCAGAAAATTATGTTTCTTAACTCACACCTAATGGAAATAAAAATAAATGTCACATGTGGTTATTTTAATTGGAGGATATGTTAAGGTGTCCAAGAATTGTCAATGTTTAGATATAATTATTCATTATCCAATTATTGTACACTTCAAAGTACAGGGTTTTTTTTTCATACAATTTGAAGGAAAAAAATTAACCTACATTGGGAGCTAGCAAATTCTTTATTTGTGACTTGTGCTCTAAAAAGAGTTACATTTAGAAAATATGTTGGCATTGCTAAAACATATTTTGTCATTGCTTTTGGTTGCCTACCAGAGCTTCATGGTAGCAATGGTAAGACTCTATTGCTGAAGATGCCACATACATTTTCACAGGATATGGAGAGATCAAGTTGGTACTGACCAGGAGGCTTTCTCTCTCCTGGTTAGATTTCATGGTATTGGAAGGTGTTAGGTGAGCTACTGGGGGAAGGGGAGTCGTCAACAGTCTTACCTGCTGTAAACTCTGTGAACTGCAATATGCCTGGTGTGTTAACATATACCCACAAATTTAATTATGGCACAAATGTTGTGGGGTAAGAAATCACTTGTTATTGGACTTAAGACCAGCTTTATGAAGGAACCACATGTACAATTGTAAATATTGCCAAGAACCCATGGTTGAAAAAAAAACATAGGCTCCCAGGGATGATCCTACTACTATCATGTTCTGCTAAATGCCTTATAAATTCATATTTCTATATCTGAAGACTAGTGCAGCTCTCAGAACTCATCAATGAAGTTTTTTGTATACTGGGTGGTGGTTAATACAAAAATTCACAGATGGTTCAAATACAGAGAATAAGTGTCAGTGGAGTGTTCAGCCACAAATGAGATATACCCACCCAAAAGCTCAAACACCATTGCAGAAGAGAGGTCAGAAAGATTGCGAGAGTCAGAGGTCAGGGAAGACCACTGTAAAACAATATCTTCTGGATATGACAGGACTAAGGTACTTACTCACGAATTCGTGGAAACTGTGTGACATCTGCACAAGCTCAAGCCAGTTACCCTTAAGCATGGGGTCAGAAATCATTCATGATCCCCCACAGATAACTGAGGAACTTTGAACAGCGGATGGCCTCTGGAAGAGGGGGAGTCAGCTTTCTTTAGTAGTGTGGTTCCAATAGATGACTGCATGCCTCCGGACATAAGGGCAACACAAAATTGAATTCCTCAGAAATGACCCAAAGCTGCGGGGCTATGAGGTGGAGGTGGACCTTAGAGGATTTAGGAGAAGGAGTTGGAGTGAATATGTTCAAATTCGAGCGCATCAAATTCTTGAGGAATTCATAAAGATAGTTTCTACATGAAGAAAAATGAAAGTAGAAGAGAGATTATTTGGAAAGAGGAAAGGACAAAGGGGGAAGAGGGTGGGGAAGGAAACAAGAGAGAGTGAAATGAGAGTGAATATGGTAAAAGTATATTGTAGACATGTGTGGAACTGCTGTAATGAAACCCATTGCTTTGTATATTAATAAAATCTAAACACTTAAAGGGAAATAAAACAGAAATATAAAATAAATATATAAATAAATATAAAATCTTAGGAAGCAAAATAAAGACAAAGATAATAGTATTTCAATTAAATAGTTCGCCGGGCGGTGGTGGCGCACGCCTTTAATCCCAGCACTCGGGAGGCAGAGGCAGGTGGATCTCTGTGAGTTCGAGACCAACCTGGTCTACAAGAGCTAGTTCCAGGACAGGCTCCAAAGCCACAGAGAAACCATATCTCGAAAAACCAAAAAAAAAAAAAATAGTTCATTCTTCCCAAATAACAATAGTATTTCCTACTTACTAATAATGCTTTAGGATTCCTGGACTCAATGGAAGTGTTTACAGTGAATTTACTTTGCTTTTTATGATAACTACTTTGGACTTGACATAAACCATGAACCATAGGATAACTGAGCCAATGTGAAAATTTACTCCCTGTACCAAGAGCTCACAAATGACCACACACTGCCCCGGTAAAGTATCTAGCCTGAGAAATGGATGGTTCCAGAGGGAGGCATAGAATCCATTCTCAACAGCAACACAAAAAGCTGAGATGATATCTTAGTTGATAACCTGTTTGGAACACAAGTATTAGGACCAAAAATTATACAATGGAAAAAAGAAAGTATCTTCAGCAAATGGTGCTGCGTAACTGTATGTCAACCTGTAGAAGATTGAAAATAGATCCATATCTATCTCCATGCACAACTCAAGTCCAAATGGATTAAAGACCTCAATATAAAGCCAGTCACACTGAACCTCACAGAAGAGAAAGTGGAAAAGTAGTCTTCCATGCATGGGCACAGGAGACCACTTCCTAAATATAACCTCAGTAGCACAGACACTGAGAGCAACAAAAAATAAATGGAACCTCCTGAACCTGAGAAGCTTCTGTAAAGCAAAGGACACAGTCATTAAGACAAAAAGGCATCCTACTAAATGGGAAAAGATTTTCACCAACCCCGCATCAGACAAAGGACTTATCTCAAAAAACATATAAATAACTCAAGAAATTAGACATTAAAATTCTAAATAACCCAATTAAAAACTAGGATACTGAACTAAACAGAGAATTCTCAACAGAAGAATCTCAAATGGCCAGAAGATACTTAAGGAAATGCTCAGCATCCTTAGCTATCAGGAAATGCAAATCAAAACAACTCTGAGAGACCATCTTATACCTGTCAGAATAGCTAATCAAAAACACTAATTAATGCTCATGATGGAGAGGATGTTAAATAAGGGAAACGCTCATCCACTGCTTGTGGGAATGCAAACTTGTACAACCATTTTGGAAATCAGTATGGCAGTTTCTCAGAAAATTGGGAATCAACTTACCTCAGGATCCAGCAATACCACTCTTGGGCATATATGCAAAAGATGCTCAATCATACTACAAAAGTATTTGTTCAACTACGCTCATAGCAGCATTATTTGTAATAGCTAGAACCTGGAAACAACCTAGATGCCCCTCAACCGAAGAATGGATAAAGAAAACGTGGCACATTTACACATTAGAGTACTACTTAGCGGTAAAAAAAAAAAAAACAATGGCATCTTGAATTTTGCATGCAAATGGATGGAGTTAGAAAACATTATCCTGAGTGAGGTAACCCAGATCCCCAAAAATGAATAAGGTATGTACTTACTCATAAGTAGATAGATACTAGGTATAAACAAAGGCGATTGAGCCTAGAGAATCTAAGTAATAAGGTGAACCCAAAGAAAAAATATATATAGACCCACCTGGAAATTTGAAACAAACAGCATTGACTGGCAGAGTAGGGAGCATGGAGGTGGGGGAAGAGGGGAGGGTAGGAGAAGAAGAGGAGGGGAGAGGGGGAAGGGAAGGGAGAACTTGAGGGAATGGGATGGTCGAGATAGAGGAAGGACAGAGATGAGAGCAAGGAGAGAGATATCTTGATTGAGGGAGCCATTATAGGGTTAGCAGAAACCTGGCTCTAGAGAAATTCTCAGGAATCCAAAAGGATGACCCCACTTAGGACTCTGGGCAATAGAGGAGACGGGGCCCGGTAATCAGACTTAAATATCACCACAGACCCTTCATCAGCAACTGATAGAAGCAGAGACCCGCATCAGAGCACTGGACTGAGCTCCCAAAGTCCAGATGAAGAGTGAAAGGAATGAGAACATGAGCAAGGAGTTCAAGACAATGATGGGTTCACCCACTGAAACAGTTTACCTGAGCTAATGGGAGCTCACCAACTCCATCTGGACTGGGAAGGAACAAGCATAGGACCAAACTATTTCCTCTGAATGTGGTTGACAGTTGCATGGCTGGGGCAGACTGAGGGGGCCACTGACAGTGGCACCAGGATTTATCCCTACTGCATGTACTGACATTTTGGGATCCTATTCTCAGCCTAGATATAGTAGGGAGGTCCTTGGACCTTCCACAAGGCAATGTGTCTTGCTTCTCTGAAGATTAGATGGGGGTCGGGGGGGAAAGTATGTGAAAAAAGTGGGAGAAGGTGAGGGAGTGGAAACTTGGATTGGTATTTAAAAAAAAATCTAATAAATTAAGAAAAAAAAAGCTCAATGCTGAGATGAAGCCAAGTGGATCCCTGGGGCTCACTAAGTAGCTAAACTAGCTGAATCAGCAAACGCCAAAGTAAGGTGGATGGTTTCTGAAGAGCAACACTGGAGGTTGATCTACGACCTCCATATACTACACACACACACACACACACACACACACACACACACACACACAGAGAGAGAGAGAGAGAGAGAGAGAGAGAGAGACACACCACAAAGCAAAATAAATGGTAAGATAGCAGGCCTATAAGCATAACTTTTCCCAAAATATTTTAAACCAATACATAGTAAAAGATGTCTGAGAGTATCCCCTCATCTCAACCTTTTCCAGATTTGAACTTGAACAGTCTCTATTCCAGGTCACATTATTCATAATTAGTCAGAGAAATTTTTAAGTCAGGTAACCCGACAAGAAGTCTCTGGGGATGTCTCAATATAGTTATAGACGCCAGCAGGATAAATTTATATCTTCACAGGTTCCTGTAACAAGACTTGCTGAACCAAAGAAATTATTTTGTTTTTGAAGACCACTTGCTACCATTTCAAATTAACCCCTTCACTCATGATCAAATAGGATAAAATTCAAGTATTTTTCATTCCAAGTTGAAGCTCAAGAGGTCGCAGAAGCAATCATTTCTTTTAAGCAAGAGAGACAGAGCTCTGAATGGACTTCATGCATCATGGGCAGAAAAGTCAGACTTCAGAAGATACATCCTCAGCCTCCATTTTAAACTCACCATTGTGTACTATCCCCCCTGTTATAAATTATAAATTGTGTATTGAATAAGCATACCAAACCATGTATCTGTTTGGTGCATAGGATAGCATGTACAGTATTACCGAAAAGACTTTATGGCCAACATAGCTTGAGAAAGAAGGGCCAGGTGCATGCCTGCTCATGAACTTTGCATTTCTGCAACATGCACAGCACAAAGAAAGAGCCCAAACACAACTCCAGACCCTGGGACCATGGGCAAATTAGTAAATTCTCCATCCATCCATTTATCCATCAATTCATTCAAGAACTGTTCATCGAGTATCTGCTAGTGCTAGAGCTGTGCTAGCTGGAAGAAAGTCTTTATAAATATTCACATAGTTTTTGCTAAGAAAAAGAGAGTCATGAACTCATCAGATATAAAGAGAGCCTTTATAGAAAGAAAATAGCAAAAGAAGAATTCTGAGTTTATTAGAGAGTAGTCCTCAAAAGTCATATGCTGAGATTTTAGAGAGAAGACTTGAGTGGAGTCTGAGTCAAAGGGAAGTAAGCATAGGGTGTGCCTATGTTTGGAGGGGTTTTCATGTTGAGAAGCAACTAAGAATGGCAAAGGTGCGCTGCATGCAGAAACTGGTTAACCTGGCTTGGAGTTCTCAATGGAATTTACCATAGCCATGATTGATTGGGTTCATTGGGGCATCAAGTTATACAACAGGTGTAACAATTACTCCTAGAGGAGGTGGCTCTCCTTGCAATACCAGCATAAGAGGGCTACTCTGGAGATATAGACCACTTAAAGAGTGCTTGCCTAGCATATATCAGACTCCGAGGTCAATCCCTACTACCTCAAAAAGAAGGGGAACTGAGCCTACGTCTAGTTACACTGCAATGCAAGGAATGAGAGTGAAGAACAGCATGAGGCACGAGGGCAGACTGACCACATGCTAGTGAACCCAGCTATTAAAAAAGAGCCCTGGATACTGAGAGACAGGACACAGCTATTGAAAAAGAGCTTAACAATTCTGTATTAAACTTTTGGGAGAATCCACTGGAGACTTAATGTTCCCCATGTTTTTTTAAGCTTCATACCTCCTTTGAATACACATACACCTTAGCTTCCCCCACTACCTGTGAGTGATCCTCTGAGATCTAGTCTCAGTTTCCTGACAATAAGGAATATTGCTCTCCTAACTCCCATCTGCATGGCCAGGACAATGAGCCCCATCCTGTCATATCTGTCCCTACCATAGATGTTTCTTTGCAACCATGTTGCCATGATATTCCCTTGAGCAGTTCTGTATTAACTGAACTTGTATTACTGGCCCCCATCTTTATCTTCAGCCTGAAATCCCCAGTCACCCTAGAACACATCAGGAAATAAAGACTGTTTTGCCATTCTTATTCAAATTCTAGAATAAAGCACCTGTGATCCTTCCATCTTCATTACCTTCACGGGTCTGGTATTCCCTCGGGCCAGTATCTAAAGTCTTGCTTCTAGCTACTTTCCTCTCCGGGATGCAGATGCTATTTTCTTGCCAACTCTTCGGATGACATGCTGACCTGCGGAAATGAGAGCTACACATGCTTTTGAGTGTTTTTCAAGTGAGATATTCTTAGGAGTCAAGATGGTCCTTTGGGCCCTGTACTGTTTCCACTTCCATCCTGTGTTTTCAAAGCTTTCTGGCAACCTTCCAGATTGTTTCATCTTGTCCCACCGTCTTTCACTTTCTCTGCTCCAAATGAGCAGATTTTCCCTTAGCACACATCAATTTCCTTCCCTGTCTTCACATTCACAGCTCCAGTCCGACAGCAGCTGGATGCCAACAATTCCCAACAGGCATATGATGCGGCTGCATCAGGTAGAAAAAGCACACATGGGGCTGGAGGGATGACAGACTGGGTAAAGGTCTTGCCCGGGCAAGTGTGAAGACCAGAGTTTGGATTTCCAGCATATTTATAAATGCTCAGTGGGCATTGTGGCTGTCCTAATAGGCTGCAGCTTCTGTTGTCAGGCTGACACAGCCCCTAGTCATCTAAGAGAGCCTCGACTGAAGAACTGCTCAGATTAGGCTGGCCTGGGGTCATGTCTATAAAAGATTGTCTTGATTGATGGTTTATATGAGAAGACTCAGCCCACTGTAGGCAGCACCATTCCTAGGCAGCTGGGCCCAAATTATAAAAGAAAACTAGCTGAGCGTGAGCCAGTGGGTGAGTCAAAAAGCAGAGTGAGACAGCAAGCAAATTCCATCATGGTTCTCCTTGACTCTCCTCGATGTTGTATTGTAACCTGGAGGTGTAAGACAAATAGATCCTTTCCTTCCCTAAGCTGCTTTTGGTCCGTGTTTATCACAGCAACAGAAATTAAACTAGATCAATGCCTACCTCTAATCCCTATAAACTCAGCACTTAGGAGGAGGAAACATTCTCATTGCAGATGGCTAGCCATGTTATCCAAATTGTTATGCTTTGAGTTCAACGTAAAAACCTTGTCTCAATATAGACGTAGAAGTCAAGAAAAGCAGAATCAAGAAAGATAACCTGCATCAACCTCTGTCTTCCATATGTACACACATGCACCTGAACATAACCCACCTCTACATGGGCCCACATACATGTGAGCATGCATACACACATTCTCAAAAAAGTAAATCAAAATTAAAAGTAATAAAAATAAGGCACAATGTGAGCCCCAAACTCCTGTCTGGAATGTAGGTTGAAGGAAGACAGAGAAGATGGTGAATGATGATCAGTGTGGTCCTTTGTCAGCATTCACACTCATACAAAATAGGGAGAGGCCTAAGCACAACACAAAGTCAAGCGTGAGTTGGCTTGTCCTGCCCTTGCTTACAGACACAGAAGCAGATCTTCCTATCTTTACCCTGGGCATTCCCACCCACACAAACGTCCTCCCCTGCTCACCTCCCTGTGGCTGGCCATCCAGTTATAAGGATGCATTTATCACTGACTTTATTTTATCCACCGTGGGCTCCAGGAGTGCTCTCACACTTGCCACACTTGTCAATCTTGTTTTCCAGGGCCACAAATTACCTGGAGTCCAGGTAGAGTTATGAATAACTCCACAAGCTTTGCCTGTCAGGAAAATACAGCATCTGCTTGTCTCTGAAAGTGCCGTAAATGTACACAGAGCAAAAAGAAGCTGAAATTCCTCAGACTGTTCATTAGTGGTGCTCACAAAGTCAGGAGTGCCTCGATAGGCCATGGGAAACCACCATTCACTGAAGTTCACTGCCGCTGTCTCCATGGCAATTAGCAATCTGAAAATGTTATGGCCAATTTCTGAATCTGTCTAATTTATGCCTGGGATGCTGCAGGGACTCGAGTTAGACATGCTGAGCAGCTCAATATGAGATTAAGTTAGCACAAACCTCCTGGCTAAGATGGAAATAGCCAGAGTGGCAGATAATACACACTCAAGCAGTTGGCTTCATGTATTTACTATACCACATCTTCATTTGCATAATTCCTCTTAAGTACCTGTTACTTATGCTCCTACCAGTAACAGTAGACACTAACAATGCTAAAATATGAAGAAAATAATTAAAAATACTATGTTTTCCCCAGTTCGGTCTTTGGAAGTTGTAATGGTTAATTTTATGTGTCAGATTAGCTGTATGATGATGCAAGGATATTTGATCAGGCATTTAGTCTAGAAGTTTTTTTATGAGGGTTTTTTAATTTTTAAAATTAAATTTATTTATTTATTTATTGTGTGAGACTATGGTCAGTACGAGTATGTGGGTCTATGTGTGGAGACTTGAGAACAACTTGCTGAAGTGAGTCTCTCAAGGATGTTTTCTGAATTATAGTAGCATGTAAATCAATGACATTGAATAAAGCAGACAGCTTTCCACAAAATGAATAAACCTCACATACTGAGTAGTTGCTGTGGGATAATGCTTTTGTGCACTGCCAAGATTTGTCACTCATATTGGTTTAATGAAACATTGATTGGCCAGTAGTCAGGCGGGGCAACCAGACCAGGAGAACTCTGGAAAGAGATGCAGTCACAATCCAGAAGCAGAGGAAGCAAGATGATAAGGCCTTACTGAGAAAAGGTATCAACCCACATGGATAGACATAGATAAGAATTGTGGGTTAATTGAAACTGTAAGAGGTAGTTAGTAATAAGACTGAGCAATAGGCCAAACAATTTATAATTAATATAAAGTTCAGTGTGTTCCTTTGGGATGGAATGGCTGCGGGACCAGACAGGACAGAAACTTCTCTCCACAAGTAGTGCTTACTACACAAAAGCCTGACTTTCTACAAGCAAGGATTTCCACAGCAGACCGCCTCTTCCTTCTGCTACAGCCTGGTGTCCAACGACATAGCATTTGGATTGTTCTGTAATCATAGAACCCCAGTGGTTCCATCGATTTGGAGAGTTCCGAGCAATATAGGTTAAACTCTTAATAGTGGATATTGATGGAAAGCATACAGTGCCAGCACAGGCATCCGTAATTACTTCAATCATAGCACCCGCCCCATATTTCTCACGCAATAGAGGAGAGGCGTTACGTCTTCCTTTTTCTGAGACCCTGTGGCTGTGACTCCATCTCAGTTAACAGTGAGCAAGGAAACCTTGTCCTTGAAAGCTCCATCCTTGCCACCTAACACTGGCTCCCCCTTGACTTCCCTGGCCATAGGATACCACTTTAATCCCCTATTTCAGCTCATCCTAAGATTACTTACGTGTCGAACTCTAGTCCTGAGTGACCCCAGTTTGAATACTCCCTTGAAGGTATGCCAACACTAAAAGCAACATGAAAGAACCGCCATAGAAATAGCAACCAACCCTGCTCCAGGAGAGCTGGCCATCTGGCAATCCATGTGCTTACTAGCGGGAACCACCGCCGTGCAAGCTCTCTGTCTTCAAAGCCCTAAATGCCAAGGCCGGCACCTTCCAGTTTGGCCATGGCCTCCTCTGTAAGCATGCCAGGCATAGCCACTTGACTTTGTTCTTGCCCACACTTCTTTCTCTTTCCAGATTCTTTGCTCCTATTTTTTTTAAACAGAAAATAACCCACCCTCTGCCCTTATCTCAAATACTGCCTCTTGTCCCCTGAAGTGTTTCTTGGCATCTGCCAGGAAAAGGAATAACTGCCTTAAGTAAGTTATCATTGACATTTTTATTTCTTCTGAGAATAAAATAAATTTACAAAAAAAATCATGCCAATGAAATATTCAAATATCAGCCCAATGAAAATTGTCCCTAGAACACCAGTCTAAACAAGAGAGGTGGGAATTTTACTACTGATATTTATTTGGATGTCACCATTGGCATTTTCAAATATAGCTTTTCAACAGAGGTTCACAACCCATGGATAACTTAGAGAGATAATCTGAAATGTAGCAATTCTAAAGTATACCAACTATTGTGTGGTGGGCGAGGTGACTGCTGACCATGGCTCTCCGCATGGCAGCGTGTTCTCCGTGATCACAGCCTTTGAACTCTAGTCTCCGCTCTTTGTCCCTTTATTTCTAACAGAAATGTAACTGAATGGCTTCTGAAAGACTCAGCTCACCACAAGAGTGTCACAGTGAAACACCCCTTTGTTCTGGGAGTTTCTAGGCCTCGCCATGTCAGACTCAAATGCCACAGAACTCTCTCCTTCAGATTGCTTTTCTCACATCCTGCATGCTCTGCTTAGAGGCGGTCTGCAAAAGGAGCGAGAAAACTGAGCTAATTGTGGACACCGATGTCAGGTGGTTCTGAACCAAGGGGTGGTAAGTGCTACCATAAACATGATTTCCTCAAAGTTTATCTGTCAACTGGAACCCATCAGGAGATAGTTTCAATTTCGGACTTAGCTCAACTTTAAGTCTTGTGCTGGTCGTAATGAACCACAGAGTGAAGGTGATGCCAAATGGAACTCACTGGAAACTCCCAGCAATCTTTGCCTTGTTCCTCTGCCCTGCCCACAGGTTCAGGACTGCCAGTGTAGCCTTCTGTAAAAGACCATCGAGTCCTCCTCCTTAAACGCTGCTGCAGAGGCAGGGATGGGTTGGGGCAGTTGCTGCTCATTCTGCACCATTAGTGACTAGCGTGTTGTAGGAACGAATGACCAAGAGTGAGCCCCCTCTTCAGAACCCTGGCCTGGTGTCATTGCTGACAATAGTCCTTGCTGCTCCCTCTGGCTCCTGGCTGCCCCCAGAGTGTTTACATAGCTGATACCCTGCTCCTGAAATTCCTGTGACATGAGTTCACAAGCTGCTATATACTACAATTCTGTTTCACTGTCTAGCTTAGCCCCTCTCAATGTCTTGTCTAGCTTTTCCTACACCATGCCCTCCTCCTCGTCTATACTCCCAGCACTTTTTTATACTATTGCTTCCTCAGCTCTTTCTCTAAACCATCAGAGAGTCAGTACTGTCCTCATTCTTGTGTCCTGTGAAAGTCACCTCTTATAGTGACCTATCCTGTCTATAACAGAGCCCTGGACCATTCCCCTGTACTCTGTACTTTGTATTATTAGTATTTAAGTATCCACTTTTTTCATTAGAATTTGATCCCCAAAGGGACTGTGACCCACAGGTCAAGAACCACTGCTTTATGCTGTCAGGTGAGGCTGGATCTGCTAGTGTCCTTAAAGAATGTTATTACAGTACAATGCTGTCTCACTCTGACCTTACTTTTCTGGTTTAGGAATTCTGAACTC
>JAQHUG010000023.1:7202964-7217537 GCA_028555095.1 Dicrostonyx torquatus | reverse complement strand
CAGCAATGGAATGGTTACTGCCAATTCTAGGATTATAGTAATTAGTTGTTCTCATAGATAAAGGGTTTCTTGTCCAAGCATCATTGTATTAATCACAGGAATGACTCAGCTGACTTGGTCTGTCCCTTATGACCATGACTGAGCCAGTTCTCAGGCAGCCAGATGGAAAAAAGCAGGTAGATCCATAACTAATTGAGCAAACTAGAACTTGATGAATGTCTCCATTAACCAAATCCACAAAATGAGGTGGTTTTCATCTCACTTGTACATAATCTCTGGGCTAGAACACAGCTTTGAAATTAAGACAATGATTAGGTGGGGCTCCTCCATTTACCTTGTGTCCCTGTTCCAAACTAGTTGGACCTTCATCATTTAAAAGCAAAACACCCAATATGTGCCAATATACTCATATCCACATGAGAGAGACCTAACATCAGCCTCACAACACATTTGGGGAGAATCAGGCTCAAATAAAACTCGGAGTGAACTGAACTGGTGGAAGGAGCAACATGGATATGTCTTCCTTTCTCTCCTTTTCCTCACTTGGTGTCACCTAGAGTCATGGTGGTTAAGGTCATTTATGACCTGGTGCCTCTCAATTCACTCTCTATCTTATGACAGCTGCTTATCCCATTGGCTCTTCTGACATGATTCAGACACTTCTCTGGTCTTAGGTATAGTAATGGAACCCCTCATCTTCTCCAAATACAATCCCCCCCATAATCAGAAAGTGGCAACCTCCTTTCAGTCTCAGGTAATAAGCCTGAAAATTCTCCTCAACCACTTGCTCTCTTATCTGGCTTTCAGTGCTTCACTGAATTCATCAGTTCCAGACGATCCCTTGGCTCTTCAGGGAGGGACACCACTATCCTGTGGCACCAGCACCCTTTTGTGTGGATCACTATGGCAGCCCCTCATGGGTCTCCTGACTTCATTGTGCCATTATTTTTCCTTTTATGACATCTGTATTTACTCTTTAAAGAAGAATGTGATGGGGTACTGTATTTTTATTCATAAGCTTTGCAAGTCACAAGACTTTAGAAACAAGCCACATGAGAAATTTCTTGTCAAATTGTTTCAACTTGTGTTCATACTTCTAAGACAGGCAGAATTAACTACAGGGATGACATTTTCTTTAAGATAAAATTTAAACTATATTATTTTTTTCATTTTAAGCATGAAGATATATCTCAGAATCCCTCAGTAACAAATGATTTAGTCCACTAAGGAATCCAGCGTGATAGCTAAACGCTTCACTCCACAAAGTTAACAGGTTACATTATGTCTTACAACAAACATTCCACCAACCTGCTAAATCAAACCTATAGCATTACAGTATCATAAGCAGAAAGAAATGTTATCTTCTCCTTAGTTTTTATGTGATACAGATGTTTTAAGTGGTAACAAAAATAAACAAAAATACTGGAAAATAAAGAGAATGAAGGGAAGAGAGAGAATGAAGGTAAGCATTGACCATGTGGTTCTCCTGGGGAAGCTTCTTCAGCTGCAGCAGCACTGGGATCATCCATAGTCGGATCGTCCTCATCAATATCTAGACCAAGCCTGATCACCCTGTAGATCCTGCTAGCTTGTGTCTGGGGATCATCCAGCCTGAAGCCAGAAGCCAGGAGAGTAATCATGCACTAAGGGGACCTGATCCTTCACGGGCTTGTCATTCTCGTCAGCCTTTGCCTTTCGCCCTAAGGTGTCAGTACTGGAGTGGTCAGGGTTTATCTCCAGGTGTTCCTTTGCTGCCATCAAGCTGTCTCTGAAGGCTTGGACTTTCATGATTCTCTCCATGTTTGGTGTCCATCCATTTGTGCTGTTGTAGACAATACTCGTCAATGGGCTCAGTCATATAGATTACTTAAAGCCATACACAAAGGCTGGGTTAGCGACTTGGTCCTTGGTCTCAGCTGTGATGAAATGTATGTGTCTTTTATTTTAGTTGTTCTGAAACAGCAGTCCTTGAGAGAAACCGTCTCACCCACAGGAGCAGATGTGGAGTCTTGCAATGGCTTTGAAAGCTTCTTCCAGTTTTGAGAGTCTTCATGAATTCTGAGCTCTATATTTTTTTGAGAACTGCTCATAAAAAATTTGGAGTTCTCGTTATCTTCTGCCAGTTCAGTAAATAGCTCTAAGTATTTCTTGACTAAATTTTTTCTGATAACTTTCAAAATTTTGCTTTGCTACAACATTTTATGGGAAATATTTAGAGGGAGATCCTCAGAACCCAGTGCCCCTCTGATGAACTTCAGATACTCAGGGATTCACTCCTCACTGTTCTCCATATGTACAACTTGATGTTATTCTTTTTCATTTTGCCTTTCAAAAGGATCAAAGGGAGCACACCTTGAGACAAAAAGAAAAGCTCAGAATTCCAATTTTCTTCAACAAAAAAATGCTTTACTGCCTAATAGTCTTCCCAAATGTTGGATAAGCTATATCCCATACAATATGTTCTCCTTTCCCTATTTCATCTTTCTCTTTAGTATATCACTTCATCTTGTGCACAAATGTTATTTCTATGTTTATCCTAGATTACCAATACAATTAAACACCCTTGAGAGTGGGGGTGCTTTTGCCTATTTTACTCTACCTCTACTGCCAGAAATAGTCCTCATTTCCCAGAAGGTGCTCTGGTCAGTAGCATGTGTTGAAATACCCAAAAGCCAGAATCAAAATATAATGCTTTTGAAATCTCCAGTTGCTTCATTGCTGCTTTCCTCTTAGATTTAAAGAAATAGAAGAAAATTAATTACTGTCATTTTTGAGCCCAATATTGTGAATTATTAGACAGGAAGTGGTTGAAATACAGGGTGATATAAGACAATTAAACACGTAGTAATTGGAATAAAATCAGCAGGCATGCAGAGCATTCATAATAGTAGGCAATGAACTTGAGGAGTGTTCCTAAGACTAAGGTCAAAAGCATTATGTAAAATATGCACAAGGCTTTGAGGTATTTGGATGACAAAGCCAAAAAGAAAACACACCAATAAAATTACAAATGCATGGATGATAAAGCAATAATCAGAAATATAATGGAATGAAACATTCCAGACCTTATAAAATAAATGAGATCATAAATTAATAGGTTAATGTCTTCCAAGAAATTTAATGAACAGAAATAAATGTTCAATAGATGTTCATAAAATTTTAAATCTAAAGAGTTTTTTAAATGAGTCCCAAAATGATCCACTAGAATAGTGATCACACAAAGGACAAGAGAAGGCTGAGGATATAGTTCAGTGGGAGGGCACATGCTGAGCACACACAGTGCCATGGAGTTGAGTCTCCACCAAAGTGGGGGTGGACTGGGGACAACATTGGTGAGGGTAAAAAGAAAAGAAATCTTAGCTCAGAGTTTGTGGGAATACAGGCTGATATGGTTATCATGGAAAACAGCATATCAATCTCATAATACACATGCACAAAATGACTTCACCACCTCAAAAATATGTCATCACAACCCTTGCTCGGTATAGTATTGTCTTTGTTAGGGTTTTATTGATGCGAAGAGACACCATGACTACAGCAACTCTTATAAGAGAAAGCATTTGATTGGGGCTAGCTTACAGTTCTGAGGTTTAGTTCATTATTGTCATGGTTGGAAGCAGGGTGGCATGCAGGCAGACATGGTACTGGAGAGGTAGCTGAGAGGTCTACATCTGGATCCACAGGCAGCAGGAAGAGACAGTGAGCCACTAGCCCTGGTTTGAGCATTTGAAATCTCAAAGCCCAACTCCAAGTGACATACTTTCTCCAACATGGCCCCACTTCCTAGTAGTGCAACTCCTTATAGGCCTGTGGGTGCCATTTTTATTCAGACCACCACAAGTATAATTCACAGTTATGACATAGACACACCTATACATTCATCAATGGATAAATGAAGAACTGTTATCCAGGACATGATATTAACTAAGTTAGGCAAGAAAGAGAAAACATAGTATAGGACCACTTACATGCAGGATGTTTTAAATGTCAAATATATAAAGATAGAGAATCAAACAATGATTACCAAGATTGGGGTATAGGAAGGAAATGAAGAGATGAGAGCCAAAGGATTTTAAGTAGCAAATATGTAGAAACAAAAATTGAAGAACGATGCATAAGATTACAGGTAATAATGGTGTGTGGTTTTGAGATTTTTTGCTAAATGGAAAGCAAATGGAGTTTTAAAAAAATACTACAGTAATAATCTGCTAAGCAAGATATGTCCACTAGTGCAATAGTGGCAAGGTTGTGGGGGTCTCTTGATTGAATTCAAGATCTTTTCCTCAAGTGGAAATTCATACCAGGTATTGTAAACATTGTCAAAACATGTGACTGTGTAAATACTTAGGTCAGAAACTATTGATGTTGTTTTGCTAAATGGTCATGTTAGCAAACTTCCTTCTAAATATTTATGGTTACATCCATGGATATGGGATATGTGATGCTCTCAGCCTTGGTCAAAGAAGCTTCTTATTTCAATGGGCAATGAATACTGCAAAGATCCTGACTGTCCAGAGTGCTGAGAATAATAAGTGACTGAGTTCTCAAATACAGACGGAACATCCATGTCAATCACTCCACAAGGCCCAGGGAACACCGAGGAAAGGAGGGTAGAAAGAATGTAAGGGCTGCAGGACAGGGAGGAGTGCTGGGGAAGGGTGGTCTCTGGACATGACTCTTGAACACATCAGCCTCTAGACATGACTGTTGTTGAACACATCGGGTCAAAGCTTCTGTGGCTATCTGCACAAGTCAGTTAAAAATTCCATCACAGAGGTGGGCTCTCAAGGCCCGGTCTCAAGGGCTATTGACAGCTGGTGACTGCTGAGGGAGGGTCACTTTTCTCTTGAAGGGGGGCATTATTATGCTGGCCATGCCCTGGTGGATGACCCTACCCTTTCACATATCGGCAGAGGGTCATTAGCTTTTTAAGGAGGACATAATGTTCAGAGAAAAATGTGTTGGAAAATGTTTCAGAAGGAGTAGAAAGGAGAGAGTAGGAGAAAGATATGACCAAAATATATTGTATACATGTAGGAAATTTTCAAAGAAATTTTTTATTTATAGTATAGTATTTTTATCGATTTTTCTCTGCTCCCCTCCCTTCCTCCCCTCTCCCTTCTCCCCTCTCCCAATGTCCCCATGCTCCCAATTAAGTCAGGAGATCTTGTCTTTTTCTACTTCCCACGTACATTAGATCCATGTATGTCTCGCTTAGGGTCCTCATTGTTGTCTAGGTTCTCTGAGATTGTGATTTGTAGACTGGTTTTCTTTACTTTATGTTTAAAAACCATTTATGAGTGAGTACATATGATATTTGTCTTTCTGGGTCTGGGTTACCTCACTCAAAATGATGTTTTCTAACTCCATCCATTTGCCTGTAAATTTCAAGATGTTGTTATGTTTTTCTGCTGTGTTGTACTCCATTGTGTAAATGTACCACATTTTTCTTATCCATTCTTTGGTTGAGGGGCATTTAGGTTGTTTCCAGGTTCTGGCTATGACAAACAATGCTGCTATGAACATAGTTGAGCACATGTCCTTGTGGCACGATTGAGCATCCTTTGGATATATACCCAAAAGTGGTATTACTGGGTCTTGAGTAAGGTTGTTTCCTAATTTTCTGAGAAATCACCATACTGACATCCAAAAGGGCTGTACCGATTTTAAATATGTATATATGGTTTTAAATTCTACTCTCAATCAAAGAAGCCACTCTTTGCGGTAAACAGGGATAAATGCAGAAGCTTGTCTGACAAGGCACTGAGACTAAGTGATGACTAAATGTTCAACCCCAAACAAGACATTACTCCCACCGGAGACATAGAGACTCTTCAAACTGAACTATTATCTAATGATTGATCCTCGGGAGGGGCAGTCATTGTCTTTATTGTGTACCTGTGAAGAATCCACCAGGTCCCAATGAGTTGTTCCACACTCATGGTCACACAGATGTTCCTGTTAAATTTTGGTAGTCACAAACAAAACAAAGTCATGAGGGTGAGAATGAGATTTGAGGGGGTGATTAACAAGGATGTGTGGGAGGTAAGAGAGGGTGGGGCAAGAGGAATCAGGATGCATTCTGTACATGTATGAAATTATCAAAGAAAAAATGCAAATTTAGAAAGTTCAATAGACTTTTAAAATCCCTAGTCTTGAAGGAAAAATTGGTGACTGTGAAATGATGTGTGTATCAGTTTCTTCTGCTATATTATCTATTTTATGCTGTGTATTTTCACATTATCTTATACACTTAAACATATACACATAAACATTAAATTTTAAATTAATAAGTAAAATTAAGCAAACTTGGAGAAAAATAGTTTTTATCGCCTAGTATATTTTCTATATTGGTAATAAATGATAAGGCAGTTCATAGTACTCATGAGGACACAATTTATAATTCAAACAGTTTGCAAATATTTCTGAGCCATTCATCATATGCCAGGACAACATATGTTAAATGACTGTACCTACAATGACTATAGTAATACTATAAATGTATAACTAGAAGATTAAAAAGGCTTATAAACATACCCAGTAGCGGGGTATGTATGTGTGTGTGTGTGTGTGTGTGTGTGTGTATGCGTGTGTGTGTAATTCCACTCACTGTTTATTCCAGGAAACTAAGAAATTGATAGAAACTGATTTCAAAATTTTGGAGCACTTCAGTAGAAAACAGCTATCAGTAGATGCTGAGGCTATACAGCTACTTAGAAATAACAAAATAAACACATTAATCATTGTGAGAAAAATAGTATTCTCACAAACTGTAGTAATTTTAATTTTTACAATTATAGTAACTAGAAAAGGATAAAAATGTGCATGTACTGAAAGAAAGGGCATTTGTTTCAAAGTAATTGCAAAATTTCAGATTAAAACTATCAGAAGAATGATCAGCAGGGACAGGAGAGGCAACAGAAGCAAGAAAACAAAAGACTAAATTCCTTTTAAATGCTAATGTAGCACTGATAGAATTTTAAACACTATCTGCCTTCAATGCACAAAATCTAGTAATTAACATATCAAATTATATGCAAGACAAGTATGGAAAATTGTAAAACTCGTTGGGTCCACATTTAAGATTTAAATAAAGAGAAAAATGTCATGCTGGTGGGTCAGAATACTCAAGTTTATAAAGATCTCAGTTTTTCTTATAATAATCTTTGAATTCAAGAGAATTCGTTGAAAATCTCAGAAGTACTTCTTACTGACCATGCAAGCTGAATCTAAAGTGTATATGGAAGGATAAAGACTGAGAAAATGATGAAAAGCTAGAGGGGCCTCGCAGTGGCTTGACCACGGGGTGAGCAAATGCAGGAGCAGACACTGAGCTGACAAGAAAAGGAAGGGACTCTCTGATAGATGGGGCTGGGACAGTGGTGCACATGGCAAGGAACCGAATTCTGGCCTCATCATAATCACCAACCACACATGCAAAAGATAAGGAAGGATCGGAACCTAAAATCTGGTGTCAGGAAGGAAAAAGTTAAAATAATATATGAAAGTGGTGACAGAATATATGACTAACACATTTGAGAATTTCAGTGTTATTTTTTTAAAGAGGAGATGAAATTGGGAGATCTGGTGGGGGCACCAGGGAGAAGTTGGAGGGTAGAGACTGGGGGTGGACTTAACAAAACACACTGTCTATAGGTGTGAAATTCTCGATCAAAAAGTTCTTTCTAAAAATAAATAAAATAAGTCTAGCAAAATATTGGTTAAGAATTAAAAATATATGGGTTTGTTCGGAAGCTTGGTAGAGTATTTGCTTAGCTCACATGAGGCTCTCTGATCAGTACCCAGTACTAAACAAAAAGAAAAGTAAGTGAATATGACAAAAACTTTAAAACTAAGTCAAATGGCAATGGTAAATCCCAGAAAATAATGCCATCAATGAAGGAAGGATGGGAGATCCGTGGACTGGCTGGCTGAGTAAGACCTGTTTTCTTAGTAAATTGAGATTACAATAATGTTGATTTATCTTATTTCTTATATGTCTATTTAAACATCTTTAAGTGCTACATGATAAAAGTATTTGAACCAAAGGATGTGTACACGTAGCATGACAAGCAGTGGTCAATAATATGCATAGCTGTGTGATAAAAGTATTAGACAAATTGTCATCACAAACATTCACAGAAGAAAAATGCAGCCCATGGAGTTCCCGTGCCAGGCACCTGCCACCATACATTTATAAATCTGGACATCACACACACACAAAGAGTGAAAGCCAGCATGAGATACTGGACTCCTAGTGATAGTGTTGAGTCAGTGTGACTTCATCAGCTGTGGCAGGTCCACCGTTCTGGCCAGAGATACTGAGAACTGAGAGGCTGGGCATGCTTCCTCACAAGGGGACACATGGGAAATCTCTGTACCTGCTCCTCCAATTTGCTGTAAGCCTAATACTGCTTTAAAATATAAAATACAAAACAAAATATAAGATACAAAACAACAAAAGTATACAAAGATGGATGTATATCATGATAACATTAGATTCTTAAACCTCAAAACATGACTAATTCTTTCCTTGACTTTACTTTTTAGCATTTTATATGCAATTACATTCCTTTTATAACTTAATAGGGTGAAATAAAATGAAAAACTAATGCTAAAATATTAGGTGTGCCAAATAAGGTGCTACATACCTGTAATCTCAGTGCTAGGAAGGCAGAGTCAGGTGGATCATGAGTTTGGTGCCATCTTGAACAATGTATGGTTGGAACAAAACCAGCCCATAGACTTGGTCCTCACTTGCTGGAACTGTTTGGGTAGGATTAGGAAGAATGGCCTTGTTGAAGGAGGTATGTCACTGGGGGTAGGCTTTGAGGTTTCAGAAGCCCAGCTGTTCCCACTTAGCTCTCTCTGCCTCATGCTTGTGGACCAAGACGTAAGCTCTCTGATATTGGTCTAGCACCATGCCTGTCAGCTTGCTGCCATGTCCCTGCCGTAATGGTGATGTACTCACCCTCTGAAACTGTTCGGGCACAAGAAAAAATTCTTTCTTCTGTAAGTGCCTTGGTCGTGGCATCTTGTCAATAGAAAAGTGTTGTGGAATCTTAATTTAAGGTGTGGTACATTCATTTATGCTGTGGAATAATTGTTTAATGATACAAAGATGTGTTACATTTGTTTGATTTAAATAAAATTAACCTGGGGTCAGGAGACTGAATCAGCAACTAGCTGACAGGAAGTGGTAGGGAGGAACCATATGTAGCTAGGGTTCTTAAATGGGGGCTGAGCAGAATGATGCCCATTTTTACCGGAGATACAAGATAGCATCCTGAGAAGGTTAGTTACTTGCTATTCAGCCTCTCTGAGTGAGTAGAATTTCACCTCAACCTTTGAATCCGGAGTTCTATAGAGAGTTAGAGATCTGGATAAAGTTTCCTTTAGCAGCCTTAATAGAGCCGTTGCCTGGGGGAACAGAGCTCCTGCCTGGTTATGGCCAGTGAGACCATACCAGTTACTGGTAGCTGCAGAGCTGAAGTTGCCGATTAGGACAGCAGTTGCTTAAGAGACAGCTACTGAATTTTAAGAAAAACATCAGAAAAGTAGCCAAGGAAAGTTATGTAATAAGATCTTATTGCCAAAACAAGCAAGCAAAAATTAAATAAAATATCTGGATGAGGGGGTGCTGCATACCTGCAATCTCAATGCTTAGGAGGTAAAAGGGGGCTCTGCATACCTGCAATCTCAATGCTTGGGAGGTAAAAGCAGGATGACTAGGAGCTCAAGGCCAGGCTTGGTTACATAGTGAGTTTAGAATAGGCCTGGGCTACCTGTGTCCCCAACCGCCTCTGTGTGTATGTGTGTGTGTGTTTGTGCATCGTGTGTGTGTGTGTGTGTGTGTGTGTGTGTGTTAGGCTCATCTTTTACAAACAAATTAGTCTCACTGATCCCCAAACTCCTGGAAACTTTTCTCAAGTTGGTACTGAAGAAGCGCAAGCGTCTAGAAAGATTCTCAGGGTGAACCCAAAGCTATGCTGTGGTGTGGAGACTGACACGGGGACGCACACTGCAAAAGGGCAAATGTCACACCATCCCATTCTTCCCATGAAGAAAGAGAGGACACGAAGGCCCGAAGCATAATTTTCCAGTTAAGAAGTGAGCAGAGCAGTACACCTTGGAGGAGCTGGGGAAGAGGGTGAATATAATAATAATAAAAAAGAAAACATTGTATGAAATCATCAAAGAACTAATTTTTTTAAGTTTGCATCTTCTATTTGAGGAAAGGCAACATTAGAAACAACAGGAAATATAAGAGGGAAGCCAGTGAATGGGAAGGTGGGGGGCTGGTGAGTGGAGAGGTGGGGGGCTGGTGAGTGGAGAGGTGGGGGGCTGGTGAGTAGAGAGGTGGGGGGCTGGTGCATGGGAGGTGGGGAGCTGGTACATGGGGAGGTGGGGAGTTGGTGAATGGAGAGGTAGGGAGGTGGTGCATGGGGAGATGGGGATCTGGTTGGTGAATGGAGAGGTGGGGATCCAGTGAATGGGTAGGTGAGGAGCTGGTGAATTGGGAAGTGGGGAGCTAGGGGACAGGTAGGTGGGGAGCTAGGGGACAGGTAGGTGGGGAGCTTGGGAGTAGACTAAAGCTAGAGAATTATTTTTGGCAAAACAAATAGCATTCAATTTATAACAAATGTAACCAAGTATTTCTAACATTAAAATGCTAAGTCAAAAGTTCGGTGAGTAAAGAAGCCATGAATGTAGGAAAAGTAAGATTTACTGCTATGAGACAAAGAAACCACCCTAATCACTGGTGGACATTAATTATCCTATATCAATAGGTTTTGTGCTGCTTGTAAAGGTGGAAACACTAGCTTAATTGCTATATTATATTTAATTATGTCTTCATGTAAATATGATGCATGAATGCAGCCATAAACTTGGGAAATTTCATATGAATCAACATTCACCCACATAATCATCTTTAAATAAGGAGAAATAAATGTGTGATTGAAGACATAGCCAAAGCAGTCCTTCAATAACAATGTCAAATCACCCAAGCCTTATTCCTTCCTTTATAGCTGGTATCCCTTCCTCTAGATCCCTACTTCGAGCCTTCTTCCAGAGCAAGTACTCAGGACTGTTCTGAACTAGTCACACCGGCTGCATGGAATGGGTGGGCAGAAGTGCAGGGTGCTACGCGTAGGACAGTGAGAGTCCACATGGACCGAAGCTACCATAAACGGGCAAGTGGTTTTAGCAGAAGACAGGAGGAAGGATAAGCTTTTAAGCAAACATGACATGTCCTCATAGTATATCAGTCAACTCAAAGACAAGCAATTATGTCATATCTCATAAATTATATACATTGTAGAACACAGAATTTGCATTCATCTTTAAGGTGGAAATACAGGGGTTCAAAGAAATTTTGATGATTTCTTTTGGAATTATTTGGAATTAATCTCCTCAAAGTAGGAGATTAAGCCTTCATTTTCCTCCACCTTTATGGATAGTTACGGGTAAAACTAGAGAGAACTAGAGACCCTGCAAAGTTATCTAGCTGCACACAAAATTTTGCCTACCTATCTCCTACTGTTGATAAAACTAATACCATTGTCAAAATACCTTGGACAATATTTTTTTTAAAAGAATAAAGGGGGCCAGGAAAGAAGGCTTGATATTTAAGAGCAATACAGCTGTGGTAGAAGATTTGAGTTTAGTTCCTGGTACCTGAATCCAATGGTTCTCAACTACCTGTTATTCCAGTTCGCGGGTCTCTGACACACTGTGTACAAACTCACACAGAGACATACACACATACACATAATACACATATTTAAAAATGAAATATTTGAAAAGGACAAAGGGTAGAGAGTGCATTATTTGAAAGTTAAGCACAGGAAATGTAGAAAATTATTTGCTCATTAAATATAAGTAAAACGTTCCATGAGGAAAAGTAAAAAGTAATAAAGCCATAACTGAATACAGGAATAGCATAGCAAAGTTCAACATTTAAAGAAGAGATCTTCCTTTTTTAAAAACACATAGAAATTTTTAATTCTTCTAAAAATTTAATAGTCATCAAAGCTTAAGCTTGCCAATCTCATTTTGCATTTGAATTTGAATACTTTTTTAAAGTTAGCAAACTGCAAAGCTAGCATAACTAAGAATGAGAATTTCTTAGCAAGGATCTCTTAAAAAAGCAATGTGAAAAACTCAAATTCAAATTCATAATAGTGTCGAAATGCACAGATGCATTGTATATTATTTTGCATAACTTCAAATATAACTAGAAGTGACTCATTCTAGACTTGCAAGAAATTTGAGAATGAACCAATAAATGTGCAAAAACAAATGAGAGCAGCGCAGAGTGGAGCCGCCAGCTGCATGCATTAGGACTCATGATGCTCTTTCTCGTAGGCCAGACCAGTGTGCCGTTACTATTAGACTAATTTTAATATTTTATATAAGTCTCTAATAAGATAATGTTTCCCATGTTCCTAAGGCCCAAAAACTAACCAAGAGATAATTAGATAATCAGAGAAGCAATGAAAACACTGCTGGCAAGAAGCACAGTAATTCAAACTGGAGAAAGCCGTTCACAGTGATGGCAAGAGCAGGAAAATGGGGAAGCACAATGACACACGGCTATTGGGGGCAGAAACAGCTTCAGTGCCTTGGGGCTTGACACGCTTGGGGATAAACATACAGGCTGGCATGGTGAGCAGGGTGGACCCATTTTATTTCCAGGTGACTCCTAGTAATAACTCAAGGTTAGCACCACATTGGTCAGAGACTACGTTAAGAATGGATGTACGAATGAGCCCTGACCTCATAGATTCATGAAACCTGCTGACTTTGAGAATTTCTCTTTCTTCTTCTATAACCAGGCTGAGGATGAGGCCAACACACAGGGCAGAATCTAGGGAGAAGGGCAAAGCTAGATTTAAGACTCGGGATTGGCCATTCTGAAACCATTTGCTTTGAGTCGTTACGTGTGGAAGCAAGGGTGTGCAGTGCCTGCCGTGGAAGTGAGCACTGTCGGGGAAAAGGCGTGGTGGGCCACGCTTGGATACTGCTGTCTCACTGGTGTTTCCACAGAACAGGGACAGGAGGAGTGCACGTTCAGCCAAGAGACACATGGCTTCCCTGCATAGAGGAACACAGCCACACTCTCATTCGGTGGGAGAAGTGAATCCACAGCTCAGGCCAAATTCCAGTCACTGTTGTGGGGTTACTTAGAGCAGAGCAGTTGCTGGTGGACCGGCAGCATGGGAGCCAAGATTCTTCTCATCATGTCGGAGGCTGCAAGATGCTGGAGTAGGTTCAGAGTCAGCCTCTCACCAGCAACACCTGGATGCCTCTATCCGGGTGCAGCTGGACACCTGGAACCACCTGGCTACCAGGGTGAGTGACCATTTCTCTAGTAAGGTGCAGTCAGACACCTGGGACCACTTGGGTACCAGGATGACCATGTCCATCTCTCTGGAATAACCTCAGGCTGATTCTTGAGAACTGCTTGTTTATTTGGGGTTCGATTGGAGTTCCCTCAATCCATAATAAGACCGATCTCCCCTAAGGAATGAGAATGACCCGTGAAGTTTTCCTCTGCCTTTTGAAAGAAATGTGTGAAGAAATTGAAGGAAGCTGAATTAGTGGATCATCGTGTTGCTCTCAGGCATGTATCTAAGCCAGTGGTTCTCACTCCTCCTAACAACATGACCCTTTAGTACAGTTCCTCATGTTGTGGTGACCTTCCCTCAACCAGAAAATTATCTTATTGCTACCTCATAATTGTAATTTTGCTACTGTAATCATAATGATATATCTGTGCTTTCTGGTTGTCTTAGGAAAGAATTGAGGCCAGATCCTACTTTCATGAACTGAAATATATAGAGTACACTATCTCCTTGTTGATGCTAGTTTGGATCAAACATATGACAGAAACTATCCAACTTGAAAACTGAAATAGAGACAATAAAGAAAACAGAAGCCAAGGGAATTATAGAAACAGAAATCATGAGAAAATGGTCAGGGGCCACAAACGCAAGCATGAACATCAGAATACAACAGATTGAAGAGAGAATCTCAAACGCTGAAGATACAATAGAGAAAATAGATTCACAGTCAAAGAAAACATTAAATCTAACAAAAGCTTAACCCAAAATATTTAGGAAATATGGGACACCATGAAAAGACCAAATCTAAGAATAATACGTATAGAAGAAGAAGTTCAACTCAAAACCACAGAAAATATATTTAACAAAATCATAGAAGAAAACTTTCCCAACCTAAAAATAGATATGACTATGAAGACACAAGAAGCTTACAGAATACCAAACAGACTGAATCAAAAAAATAGTCCCTTTACCACATAATAATCAAAACACTAAACATACAAAGTAAAGAAAGAATATTAAGAGCTGTAAAGGAAAAAGGCCAAGTAACATATAAACATAGACCTATCAGAATTACACCTGACTTTTCATTGGAGACAATGAAAGCCAGAAGGTCATGGTCAAGTGTTATGCAGACATTAAGAGACCATAAATGGCCGGGCGGTGGTGGCGCATGCCTTTAATCCCAGCACTTGGGAGGCAGAGGCAGGCGGATCTTTGTGAGTT
>JAQHUG010000023.1:7142880-7186098 GCA_028555095.1 Dicrostonyx torquatus | reverse complement strand
TTTTATTGGTTAATGAATAAAGAAACTGCTTTGACCTATAGCAAGGCAGAACTTAGCTAGGTGGGGAAAACTAAACTGAATGCTGGGAGTAAGAAGGCCAAGTCAAGAAGCCATGTAGCTCTGCCAGAGACAGACACCAGAACTTTACCTGATACGTCACAGCCTCATGGCTAACACAGATTACTATGAGTGGGTTAAATTAAGATGTAAGAGTTAGCCAATGAGAAGCTATAGTTAATGGGCCAAATAGTGATTTGATTAATACAGTTTCTGTGTGGTTATTTGGGGACTGAGCAACCAGAAACAAATAAGCGACCTCTTAGTACAGGTAATGCGATTCAGAAAAAATAGCCAGGAAAGGAGGGGTGAATATACATTTAATAATAACTGATAGAACTGGAGAAAATAGCAGAAATAAAAGCCTGTAATAATTTCACATACCAGACAGCTAGCTAGCATCTCTCTCCCATCCAGAAAACACAGAAGGTAAAGAGCAGGTCTGGAGTAGTGAGGGAATGTGGCAGAGTTAGGGAATGGGACATGATTCTAGACTTACAGACATAAAGCATGAAGTCACTATGAACCATCTTCTCTATATAGAGCATCTACTTCTGTATGTGCATGCCTGAACGCAGAAGCAAATTCTGAGACTTGAAAGCAGATTTGAGCAAATAATAAGTTTTATTTCCCAATAGCACAAGAATTTGTAATAGTATTGACTTTGATAGGTTTGATAGGGAGTTGATTTATTTTGTGTTTATAGTTTTGGGGATGGCACTGTTAGTGAGCTTGACTCTATTTTAGAATGCTTGAGCTTCTAGAGTCACAGCACATATTGCAGTGTAAATTAAAGTTGAACTCCATTAGAGATACCAAAGTATTTTAATGGATTATCAATTTGAGATAGCCTAGCATAACTAGTAATGATAATAATATCTCTATTCAAGTCAATAAAGGCTCCTAGACACAGAAATTTAGCAGAGTCCTTAAAGACTAGGTGACATGGGGACAGCATTTCCATACTAACTGAACACAGTACATGTAAAATGGTCACCGCTATAAAAATCATCATCCTATGAGGCTAGTGAATATGAAAAGGCAGTGGACATGCTCACTGGCATGTGGTTTAGAGAAGAAACATATTTGGGCCTCTCTCCTGGACCAGGGTAGTCAGTCTGGCCAGGAACTAGACTAATTCATTAGAAAGGTAAATACAAAATTGCTTGTGCTTAAACTCAAATGGGTAGCAACTGGGAACCAAATCTACTAGCTATTGATTTTGGCATATGGTATACAAAACAGAAAACCTCTGCACTAATTCTGAGTGGTGCCGAGGCAAATGGGTGTGTAAGTGACTCCAGCGTAAACTAGCTTTTGTTATTTGGGGTATATACTATAAAAACAACTAGCTGAATAAATGTGGTAGTGTTATCTTTTTGAGACCTCCATACTGATTTCCACAGGGGTTGAATTAATTTACACTTCCATCAACAGTGGACAAGGGTTTCTTTTTTCCAGCAGCCTCAACAGCAGCATTCAGGCTTGAGAAATGCCTACTAACCTACTGACTTCCTGTCGTCTACTGACCTACTGACTTCTTGTCTACTGACCTACTGACTTCCTGTCTACTGACCTACTGACTTCCTGTCTACTGACATCTTTGGCAGTCCCTAACTCTGTCCTTGGGACCACATATTGACTACAAGCTTCATTCCATACCGACTAACTCTCTCCCTTGGCTGATTTGAACAGAGAAAAGGAATTCTATATTCTTAAAGGCAGTTACAATTTGAATTAATGTGTAATACATAATCTTCTGAAAATACTTGGTTGAGAACAATGAGAAAGTTGGCACAGTGGATTTTTCTTGTTCTATTTAATTAGATGGTATTAACAGCTATAAATCACCAGGCAATGATGACTTGCATGCCTTATTTTTTAAAAAGTAGACACAATAGCATAGCTGTGATTTTTCACAGTTGACACAGTAGTTCAAAGGCTCTGCAAAAATAAAACTCAACAGTTTCTGATATTTGTGGTGAATATTAATTTGGCTTAAATTATTAGTTAAATAATTTAAAATAAATAAAATAAATAATTTAAATTTGTTAAAATATTTAATTCAAAGTGCCCATGAAATAGGTTGAACAATGATAGCTAGTGTGTTAAATGTAGACTGCCACCCAAGCACTTTAAAACCATCTACAGATATTCAGTTCCATATCTACCTGCTGTCTCTTCTGAACTGAGTTTATTGCAGCACTCTGCAGGAACGTAAGTAGTTCCCTAAGATGCACATACATTAGACAAGCAGTCATGGGGGAACCACTGTAAAGTCCTCATAAGTCCAGACAACTCAGTGCCAAGGATAGCATAGAACAGCAATTCTCAACCTGGCATTCTCAACCCCTTTGGGGGCTGAATGAACCTTTCTTTCACGGGGGTTGAGTATCACAAGTCCCGCTTATCAGATATTTACATTATGATCCATAACACTAGCAAAGTTAGAGTTGTAAAGTAGTAATGAAATAATTTTATGGTCGGGGTCACCAGAATATGAGAAACTGTGTTAAAGGGTTGCAGCATTAGACAGTTGAGAAGCACTGGCATAGAGGGACGGTTATGTTCCTTTTTCCATCTTCTCTCAAACTCTCTATGTAGAGAAGCAAACATCTGCCCAACCTTCTCTTCTCATGCCCGATACTGTCAGTACTCAATACTGTCTGCCCTTGACCTTCCAAGGGAGGATAGCCTAAAAACTCTCCCTTAATGATGTTCTCCACCTGAGTCTGCCGAGAAGTCCTCTCATCAGAAATGGAAGGGAAACAGAAGCTCTCCCATGGTACCTGTAGACTTGTGTGTGTCAATAGATGACAAAAAAGCTTGAAGAGTAGATTTTAGCACCCTAGGACTCATCTAGTGAGTTACTCAAGATGGTCATAAACCTTGTCTCACTGGGACAGCTCTCTGAACTTGCTCTCGTTACTCACTCCATCCTAGGATTGGTTGCTCTGTTGAAGCAAGGCGTAAGTTGGACCATGTTTTATTGTTGGTTGTTTTGTTTTTGTTTTAAAAAAAATTCTTCTAGTCTTTTGGCTCTTTGCTCTTTGAGGGGTCCACCACCCAGTTCACAGATAAATCACACAGAGGCTTATTCTTTCTTATGAATGCCCAACCTTAACTTTGATTTGTTACTTGATAGCATTTCTTAATTTAAACAAGCCCATCTATCTTATGCCTCTTGGTTCTTATCATGTTATTTCTGTATACCTTTCTTTACTCCTTACTCTGTGGCTTGCTATGTAGCTATGTGGCTGGTCCCTGGAGTCCTTATCCTGCTCCTTGATCTTTTTTTTCTCAGATTTCCCCTCCTATTTATTCTCTCTGCTGCCAGCCCCACCTATTTTTTTCTCCTGATTTGCTATTGGCTGTTCAGCTCTTTATTAGATCAATCAGGTGTTTTAGACAGGCAAAATAACACAGTTTCATAGAGTTAAACAAATGCAACAAAAATAATGCATCAATAAACAAATGCAACACATTTTAAAATAATATTCTAAAAAATGTTTTCCAGAAGGCGCTGTTTCTCCTTTGCCCTTCTGTGCTCAGATTTCGAGAACTTTCCTTTGTTTCTTGTGCCTATACTAAGCACATGTGTTGGAGTCCTCAGGCCTTTTGTGTTTACTTTCTTACAAAGCTATGACAAATTACCATTAACTTGGTATCAAATAACACTTATGCGTAGCTAGTGTTCTTTTAGTTATTTTTGTGCCACTGTAGCAAAATACCTGAGTAACTTAAGGGAGGGGGGCTTATTTGGACTTTAGAGGACTCAATCTATGATCACTAGGGATCACCATGTGCTTAGAGAGAACATCACAGGTGTGGAAGAGGATGCTGTTCACCTCACTGCACAAGAAGGAGGCAGAGGAACAAGATAGTTCCAAGAACCCAACCCAAGTGACCTCTCTCCACCCAGTAGGCCAACCTCCTAACATTCTGAGAGCCTCTGAACATGGCACTGCCAGTTGTGGGCCTTTAAGCTTGTAGAGACAGTTTCATATTCAAACCAGAGTAGTTCTTAAAGTTAGATGTCTCACTGGCTGAAAACCAAGGTTTCAGTAGGCTTGCCCTCCTTCTGAAGACTCAAAGGAGAATCTACTGCCTTGCCTGTTCTGTCTTCTGGTATACTTCACATCCCTTGACTCATGGCTTTGGGTCACCTTGGACTCAGCTTCCATCTCCTGGTGGGATTCTCTTGCCTCTCTCTCACAAGGGCTCTCAGGTTTATATTGGGCTCAAACGCGTACTCGAGACTAACCTTTGCACCTCAGAACCCTTAATCTCACATACAAAGGTCTTTTTCTCACACAATGTAAATTCCCAGCTTTGGGGAGTTAAGCTACGACCATCTGCAGGGAACACTCATCCACTGAGCATGCTGCCTCCTGAAACTAGCTTGCCAGTCTCATTTATATTCAAGCAAATGACTAGGGTTAGCGCTAAATACCTGCTTTTGCCTTCTTGCTCTATAGACACATCTGAGCTGTGAGGCTCAAATTTAGGTAAATAGCAGAAGTAAGAGTCTGACTTTGGATGGAGATTAAAGTATATATTCTAATGTAGATTTGACAAAGCTCTGTGCTGAAGATTATAGCAAACACACAAAATCAGTGTATTTTCTATCTTGTCAGCAATTCTACCCAGTTGGTTTGCTTTACGGATCAGACAGCAGAAAAAGAAACAGGCAACAGTGACCAAGTCCCCAAGATCCTTATTCCCACTTCATTAGATATGTGGCAAACCACTTAGAGATTATTATGTGATAAAATATTTCGTTAGTTATCTATTTTAAATTCAGATCTTGAGAAGACAGTTTTTTTTCCCCAAGTCCAGGCACATCTGTATAAATCTTCATTTAAGTTCAAACAACTTGAACTATCTGCAAAAATATAATGAATTTTCCAAAAACATTTTCACCATTTGACACTACAGTACAGTAAAATCTCGGCTCCCGGTTGTTCTCAACTCTCTATCCGCACAGAAGCAGAAACCTTATGAGTGCTGATCAGTGAGTCTCTGTATTGATTCTCTTCAGCTAACAAGTGTGTGCTGTATTGTTCAAACTGTCACATGTCTGCAGCCAATATAACCCTCATTAGCCATAAAGAGTTGTCTTCATGACATTCATAACTGAATATTTAAATCAATAAGAGATGCAGAAATGTCCCCGGTGACAGCAAAGCAACTGCGTTACAGAACAAAATACTTGCCAGTGCAGAAGCTTCATCACCTGCTCGACTGAGGACAGCATTATTTGATTAGAACACACCAAAGGATTAATGGAAATTTTTAAATAATGTGATGTGTAAGCCTGAAATTACATTGGCCTGAATTGTGAAACAGCTCAGGGATTCCATGGCCTAGAATAGTGCCGCTTGCAGATGGTAACAGAAGGCCCCATCCCACTCCTGCCATGTTCCTTTCTTAAGCCTTCCTCCTGCTCATTCATTTATTCTCTCGTTCTGCATCTATCATGTACCCAGCAGTGGGGATGCGAATGTAAGCAACACAACTGAAAGGGAATGTCAATAAATCTTCCCAGACAGCCCCTGGCTAAAGCCAACAGTGTAGCACCAAGTGTTTGCTTTGTGAGGCCAGAGAGCCTCTTTGTCCTTTTGAGTAAATTATTTTACTTGTCTATGACTCATCTCTCTGGGTGTTAAGTAAGGACAATGATAACATGTAACACATAGTACAGATGATACAGGCACCCTAAAAATGCACTTTCCCTTTGTCCATGCCCGCCCCACCTCCTGCCGGCTCATGTTCAGACTCCCGTATCTGCTCTGCCCCGTAGTGTGCACGTGCCACTCCTCCACAGGCTCAGACTCCCATCTCTCTTCTGTCCCTTTGTGTACACCTGCCACTCCTACAGGCTCAGACTCCCCACCTCTGCTCTGCCCCACTATCAATGCCCGCCCCACCTCCTGCAGGCTCATACTCACACACCTCATCTTCGCCCTGATCTCAGTCCATCTCTGCTGGGCAGCAAGAGCTGTCTTCTTTACATATGAGTCATTCCACATTTCCCCTCCTGAAAAACAAACCCTTCCTGTTGCCCTGGGACCCACTCCTTACCAACCTACATTAGGCACGTGCTTGTCACTTCTCATGCTGCCTTCCCGGCAGTCACGGTTCTGCAGCTAGACGCTAGGTGACCAGCTGCGCACCTGCGCAGCCCTTGCCTGTCCTGGCCTCCACTGCATACCTGATTGAAACCTCCCCTTCCCTGTTCTTAAGTGGGAGAGCACAGCCCGAGAAAGAGGGAGGAAGAGAGGGGTGTGTTTCGGCTTTGCACCTAATGCACCTAAATGGCAGGATGTCCCCTGACATTTCTGAATTTTGATACAGTGCCTATAAAATTAGGGGACGGAACCAAATGTGCACTCGGGTTCCTTCTCACTCCTACCCTTCTTTTCGATGGCCAAACAAAGCTGCTTTCTTTCCTGGATTCTTTCCATGATCCCCCTGGAAGTATTTTTACATAACTTAATTTCCTTACATCTCCCTTCTGGCTCCATTTTGGGTCCCATAAAGGTAAAAATTAAAATAGAAAGAGGAGAACTAGTGAGCGATATTTCCTTCTTTAAGGAAAACTTACAACAAAATTGAGATGAATAAATCCATATGAAGAAATCTGGGAGTGAGAGAGCAGTGGTCTGAAGAGAACGATTCAGACCTTTACAGACACCCAGCCCAGCTGCTCTGGCTCTTCTTTCCCATCATTCCCCTCACTCCTGCCCTTTGTGCTCCCCTCCTTCCACTGCCTGATCTTTGAGAATGCTGTTGTGTCCACCAAAACACATGACCAGATCTCCATATTGCAAGCTCACAAAAGCAAGAGACTCCTCTCTACCATACAGATTGCAGTTGCAATTATGTTAGTAAATTTGCAATTATTCTACTGCCGTTGTCTATCTTTTCTTCTGTTATGTTCTTAAAGCAGGAATTTTCTTAATTTAAACATTTCAGTAATAAAGGTACATAAATGTACTTCTACCTAAATATTCTTAAAATTCTGACTAAATACATATATAAAACAAATTGGTTAGAACACACTCTTTACAGAGTCAACCCCAGGAATGGGCCCATGTCTATGCGGCCAGGAGTCTCGTGTCTTCTCTGGAAAGTCTTTGGGGTTTGCTCTCTCTTTTTTTTATGCTACTGTGAAGGATTCGACAGGAATACTTTACTCCCCACTGTCCAGTCCCCTGTATAACTGTGCTAGTCTCTAAAGTGGCTGGAAAAACAGTGCTGAGAATGAAGACTAGGAGAGAGGTCACCGTCACCCTGATACTCAAGTGTTGTGGAACTCTGTCCCATGAAATCAGAGCAGCTGTGATGACCAACGAGACTGTCACAGATTATATGTAACGACACTCCCATAGATGAAAGGAGGGTCATCAGATCTTTACCCGCTTCTTCAGCCTCTTGCTCTGTCGGCTCCCCTAGTCCACCCCAGCATCAAGCAGTCCTGCTCCAGTTACACACTCTCCTGTACAAACACAAAGGAGGTAGAAGGTTTACTGAAGGGAAGACTCCAGCTATGGAACTTTAGGGAGCGTGGACCCTATGCTGGGGTATTCATGGTGACACAGCTGGTTTTGAGCCACCCATACTCTTCTAAGTCTTCATTCGTGCTCTTGTAAGTAATCCCAGCTAAACTCCTTGCATTACCAACCTGGCCATGGAGAGAATTATTTCTTTAGCCTGTCTTTGTGGCCCTATATGGAGTAGAGACATTTGTTCACATGTCTTCAGGCAGAGTAATGCAGCCCTGAGGCAGAAAATAAATTTGAAGAGCATTATCCTTCTGTGAATATCGACACAAATACCCTCAACAAATGCTAGCAAATTAAAGCCAGCAATATGCATAAAGGATTGCAAACATACCCAAGCATGATTTATATAGAGAACAGATATCTGATTTAACATCAGAAAATCAATTAATGTAATAAACTATATTAATAAGATAAGGAACAAAGCCCATATAATCATCTCAATAAACAAGGAAAAGCATTTCACAAATTCCATTACCATTTTATATTAAAACTACTGAACAAATCAGGAAGAGCTAAAAGTCCATTATACTCAGGTTGGAGGCCAAATGCTTTGTCCCACTAGAGTCAAGAACAAGACAGGATGTCCTCTCTTGACATTTATATTTATTATAGCCCAGTTGTAGTTGGAGCAAATAGGCAAAAAAAAAGAAAGAAGAAAAAAAGAAGGGAGGGAGGGAGGAAGGAAGAACATAAAAGAAAAGGAAAGAAAGAGAAGGAAGAAGAACAGAGGAAGTGCTCAACACATAATCGATATGATCTTGCATAGGAAATACCCATTAAAATCTAAAAAAAAAACTATTAAAAGTAACAAAATTGTTTGGCAAAGTATAAGATCAATACATATAAAATAATTATATATCTACATATTAGTCGTGGACAATTCAAAAGCAAAGTTGAAAAATAGTTAAATTTATAATGAAAATGTTAAAATACTAAAAATTAATGTAAGATTTTACATTGTTATTATGAACATAATGTGGGAAAAAATAAAGAACATCATGATGAATGGAAAGTAATCTATGTGCATTTTGGAAGAACTGACTGTTAAAATTTCATGACTGACCAATAGATTATTTTTTATAAAAGAACACACAAAGTTGTTCAGGTTGGGGGTGGAGTGGCTCTTTGAAGAATTACACAGAACAGATAGAGAATATGATAACAATGCATTGTATGAAATTCTCAAAGAATTAATAAAAATGAAAGAAAAGAAAACTATCTCAGAAGGATAGATACCTACAGTAACTCATGAGGTCTTGAATCGCCTCTTTCTGAAAGCCCATGAAACTGGCATGTGTCTCTTCACATAGTCACTGCCTTTTCTGTCTTATTTCTGGAAAGCTCTTTTCACACCATTTCCTGTCTTTTTATCCAGAGACGTGGATGTAATTCTCTACTTCTCTTCACTACCCTTCAATAAATATAATGATCTCTCCCAACACACACACACAGCATGACTTTCAAAATTAATTTACAAATTCAACACACCAAAACCTTTGCTATTTTTCCAGGAATTGATAAACAGATTCTAAAATGTATACTCAAAATAGATTGTAGACCTAAATGAAGCAAGAGCTAAAATTACAGAACTCCTAAAAGAAAACATGGGAATAAAACTTAACCAAATTGGATTTCTTGCACATGCAAAAAAAGTAAAAATAGATATACTGTACTTCATTGAAACGTGAAAATTTCAGAGTTTCAAATTAAACTATCAGCAAAGACAAGGGAAAAGAGAGGAATAAATTATTTACAATTGATGAGGTATTTGTATGGGTAATAGATAAAGAACACAACTAAAAAATAAAGTGCTTACCTAACTTAAAACTGAACAATGAATAAATACTTCTCCAAAGCCTTATGCAAATATCCAATAAACATGAAAATATGTTTTACATTATTAGCCATGTGTATTAAAACCACATGACACCAATTCACACCTTTTAAAATGCCTATTTTTTAAAAAAATAGAAACAAGTATTGGCTAGGACATGGAGAAAATGAAACCTGAGCAGCTGTTTCAGAAAGCAATTTGGCAGTTCATCACAGCACCAAATATAGATTTGATATTATCCAAAACTCCAAGAAGCATGGAGTACTCAGAGAAATAAAAACATGCAGTCACAAGAAGACTTGCATGTGCGTCATTGTAGCATTATTTATTATAGTCCTAACTGGAAACAACACAGAACATTAACTGACCAATGGATAAATAAATTCTTCTCTACACATACAAAAGGCTACTGCTTGGTAGTAAAATGAAATACAGTTATTCATACTATACTATCAATAAGCTTTTGCTACATATTATAAGACTTGAGTTATAAGCAGTGTCCTAAATAGGTTCATTTACATACACAGAAATTGTATTACCAGGGACTAGAAAGCCAGATGATAAGGAAATGGCAATGGCTGCCAATGGGTGACTGATGGCTAATGGTTGTGGGAGTTTCTTCCCCGGGAGATGAAATGTGATAGTTGTACAATGTTATGAGAACATCTAAACGATTAGACTTCATCTTTACATGGATGGAGTTAACACTGTGTGAATAGCATCCCCAGTAAACCCTTAAGAAGAGAAGTGAAAAAGAGGAGTTCCTTGTGCTCATGTTCTTCACTGACCTGCCACCCTCTGTGTCCTCCTTTCTTCCACAACAGCCCTCGCTCACGCAGGCAGACCAAGCCTGGGGGGGTCCTAACGTGAAACGCTCAGGGTCATCTCTTTGGTCTGGATATTCTTTCTGAATCATGTGCTTTCCTACACACACACACACACACACACACACACACACACACACACACACACACACATGCACACACACCACACATACGGACATACACAGACACACCACACACAAACATACAGACACACACAGAGTTATCCTCCCCCCCTTTCTATTTCTCTGAATCCTCTGGCATTCAGATTTTCACTCTGCCAAACTATCCCATAGGTCAACAGATTCCGACCCACAGGCCATGTGTCAGACTCAACCCAGGCTTTCTTGTTGTCTTTGTACTGTTCTCTAGCTAAGAAGAGCAGCTACATTTGTAAAAACTGAATTAGAGGAAAATAATGTGTGACAGAGCCAAATGAGGGCTGCAAAGTCCAAAGTGCTCACTTTTTCTCCAGCCTTCTACAGAACAAGCTTGCTGACTTGCCAGTCCGTCTCTGAAAATGCTCCAGTGGAGGAGGCAGGCCAGGGGAGAGTCTCGGCCTCTCTTTCAAACCATGGTTGACAACAAAAACAGCAAAACCCCGGAGCCACTTTGTGTAATTTCACAGGAATTACGTTTTTAAGAGTTTTACAAGCCAACTAAACCCTTTGGCTTGTTGGGATTGGTCACTAGAGAAATCTCCACCCAGAAACCCACAATGCTACAAAACAGGCCTTTTCTACGGCAGTCAACACATTGCTAAAGACATTCATGGAAATTTCACCTTTGCACTTCCTGGAAAACGGAAGGCAAATTTGGGGATTTGCAGGTAGAATGCTGCGGGGCAAAGCTGAGATGCTTCCAGGGAGACAGAAGGAAGGATATGAAGTTTCCTGATCTAGCAGGACACAGGCACTGGCCCCAGTCTCTCTGGTAGTTCTCCACCCTCATGGGTGACCTGGACCTTCCCTCTTGGACCAGCCAGCTCTAGTTCTCCACCCTCATCGGTGACCTGGACCTCTCTCTTAGACCAGCCAGCTCTATGAATATGAGTGCTGACCAGAAGACTCTACAGTCTGCACGAACCAGCAGGGGGTGGGGGTGAAGGGTGGAGGGTGGAGTTAGACTGGACACTGCCGCCAAGGCACGGAAGGAAAGCCTCAAAGCTTCAAGATCACCACTAGGGGGAAGACTGGCCACGCTTAGAATGAAGCCATTCAGGGACAAAAGGAATGAGGGTAAAAGGGAAGAGCAGCCATAAAGATGACGGGAAAGATGAAGGAAGAGGAAAGAAGAAGGAAATGGCCATTATTTTCTCTCTTCTGCAAAGGGATACTAGATGCTGAGGAGACTGAGACTGGGATCAGAACTCTCAGCAGCTTTCCAGCAAGCTCAGCACTTGGTTCTGTTTCGTACAGAAGGGCATTCTGAGGCTAATGGACACCAACCACACTCCCTCTACAAATCCCAGGGTACACTGATGGACATATATGGGGAGGCCTCGGCTTGCTTGGTTGTTTTCTCCTCTCTTGTCGTCTCCCCTCCTCTTCTTCCTCCTCCTCTTCTTCCTCTCTCTCTCTCTCTCCCTCTCCCTTTATTTCTCTTTTCCAGCTCACTTTACCCTCCGTGTCAGCAAGGCTAGTAACAAATTCTTGATTGTCCTGTCTCAGCATCCAAGTTGTGAGTTTACAGGCATTCACTACCCTGTCTGTCATCTTTTCAAGAATCCCAATTCTCAATTATGTCTAAATCTTTAATGTTCAATATATTTTACATTTATTTGCACTTTTAAAATATTGTTTATTTGCTTGTTTTTAAGAGATGGCAAGTAAAGGTTATTCCAAAGTGCCTGTCTATTAGAATACATGTATTTCAATTTATAAATGTGTATGTATACTTGTATGTGTATATGTTCTCCTGTGCTATTGAATTAATCAAAAGGAGACAATTAAGAGACAAGTCATAGCAATTCCTGGAGAATAGCTTAGTGGTCAAAATTTTTGTTGCACAGGAATATGGGCCAGAGTCTAGCCCTCCAGAACCCACGTGTGACCTATTTGTAATTCCAGGGAAGGATGAAACAGGTGATCCCCAGAACCAACAGGCTAGGAAAGCTAGTCATGTTGGTGAACTCTACGTTTTAATTAAGAGACCCTGACTCATTGAATAAGGGAGGAAAATGACTGAGGAAGATTTGGGACAGAAATCTCAGGTTTCGCATGCAATTTCACACACATGCACACAAACCCACACACATAAGAGCCTGTATGCACACATACATGGAAAAAGAAGAATGCCAATCTAGACATTAATGGAATAACATGAAGGGAAAAGGGGGATTTTATTAAGTAAATATTAAGCTTATTTTCCCTGTGATAAAGTAAACTATGCTATTATAGTGCCTAGCCGTGAATTGAAAGGGCTTTTCTTAGGGCAACTTAGAACCTAAATTCCATATGGAACAGTGTTTTCACGAGGGACAAAAATCCAAACAACTCCTCATCCAGAATGTTCAGAAAAAAATCTTTTTACAAACTGGACAGAAGTTGTTGAATGGGCCAGCTGTTTGGAAAGTTGTTGTCTCTGATCTTGTTTCCATGAAAATTTGTGTTTCCATCATAGAGTTGTCCCTGTCTGTGTCTGTCTGTGTCTGCCTCTGTCTCTATCACATCTAAATCTCCTCACCCTTTCTCTCCTTTCTTCCCTACTTTCTCTTTTCATCTCCACATCTCTCTTGCTCCCTCCTTTCTCTATTTCCCATGAAGACCTATTCTGGCTTTTTTCACAGTGGTACAATGAGTTTTTTGTGGATGTAGTTCAAGGTTGTAATTTTGCTGCTGTGGTAACGTTTTCTGGCTCCAGAAAAAGTGACGCTAAACTAATGCAAACTGGCCTGGGTCACAGAACTTGCAAAGAACAGAACTGGCAACCTACAGGTTCTACACCCAAGGCTCTCATTCTACTTCTAGAATAAAAAGCAGGCACAACAAAACATTTTTCTTTAATAAGCAAACCCACCATAAATCCACACGGTTTAATCTGTTATGTCCATTTCTAATGTGGGACTGCCTGGAGCTACTGGAACTAGGTTGTATATTTTGGTATGGTAATTTATATGGAAATGTACATGGTACCAAAATTTAACATATAAGTACAATAAATACTGCTTGTAATATTCGGGTAGAACCATTAAAATGTTCTATCACCTGCATTTACACAGCTGGGGAATAGTATTTTACAATCAACAAGTTTTTCTTTAATTTTGCCTTTAAAATGATTTTTTATGGGTCATTTTATTTTATTTTTATATACTGTTCATTGGTTAGTTAATATTGCCTTATAACTATCAGTTAAAATTTGCCAGTATGTGGAGGTAATCATATTTTTAAAAAGGCAAAAATCTGACCCAAAAGCAAAGGACAGGAAAATTATGTAAAGCAAACTTATGTAGCCACCCAACTGATTTAAGATCTCTCTGCCTCTCCCTCCCTCCTATCCTCCCTTCCTCCTTTTTCCATCATGCGCATGTTCTTAGTCCAGACAACTAGAACTTATGCTGAAGATGTCACTTTTCTATGACCCTGACCTCCTGCCTCCAGGAGACCAGTGCCACGGCCTTCCATTTCCACTGCTGTTAAAAACTAGGTTGTGAGCTGGACGGTGGTGGTGCACAGCTTTAATCCCAGCCCTCAGGAGGCAGAGGCAGGCAGATCTCTGTAAGTTTGAGATCAGCCTGGTCTACAAGAGCTAGTTCCAGTGCAGGCTCCAAAGCTACAGAAAACCCTGTCTTGAAAAACAAAAACAAAAAAAGAACTAGGTTGTGACTCTTAGGAGAAGAAAGCCCTTGTTCTGCCCAAGTACATGCATGGATATCACAACAGAAGGTGATACTTTCAATCCAGGGACAAAATATAGCTGCAGCCTTCTTCTCGAGACTTCACTAGACATTCCGTGCACATTGTTTCATTTACACTTAACTATACCTCATGATAGAGCTGCCATCGTATTCATATTGATTACAGAAATATCTTCTGATTATCTGTTGTTCATGCCACATCTAGGGATCAGAGATACATAATGGGACAAAATGGGTCAATACCTTTACTTTCATTGAACATATCCTTTTCTAGAGGAGAGAAATGAACATAAGTGACTAAAATACATGGCGTTTTGGTTACAATTTCTGAGAGACATGTGAAGGAAAGAGTAAAAACTTAGAGAATGGTATTTTAAGTAAAGAAGTCAAGAAAGACCTCACTGAGAAGTGGAACTGGAGAAAAGGTTAGAAGGGGTGAGACAAAAAGGTATCTGGGGAAGAGCATGCCAGACAAAAATATCAAGTTCAAATTGCTAGCTAGGAGTTAGCATTGCTATAGGAGCAGTATGAATGCCAGCGTGGTAGAAGCACAGGGCTTGAAGGGGAAGGAGAAGTCGCAGGCATTGAAGGAAGTGAGGTGTAAAACCTGTAGTTCATGGGGAAGATCGCTTTTTCTTTTACTGCAAGAATAAAATGGAATCAAAGAAGTCGCCTGCCCTCTGTGTTTGTGCTGTTGTTCTGGCTACGAGAAACCTAACTGGGAAGCAGCAAAAGGCTGGAGCAGTAAGAGAAACGAGGGAGTTGCCACGGTAATGAGAGCTGGTGGAAGCCTGAAGCAGCCCACTGGCAAGGGGAGTGGGGACAACTGGTCAGGTCTGTGACTGAAAGCTAGCCCAGAAGAAAGGAGGAAGCAGGATGATTCCAGGAGTTTGAGGTGCAGGAGACCAGAGCTAAAGGAGGTACTGCTTACTGAGAGTGCTCAGTGGATTTGAGGAAGAGGCATTCAACCTTCATGTCTATCCAGAAAGTGACGGTGGCAAAGTAAAGAGCAGAATTTCAGATTTGGAATTTGCATAAGTGTGTGGATGTTGTGATCAGATTACTTTTCTACCTAAGTGATGGCTCCTTATTCTTTAATCCATCCATCCAGTCATTCATTCAAATATTCTAGTGTCTATTATTGTCAGTGTGCTGAATCTTGAGTAAATAGTGCGTAAGTTGTTTCATTCCTTCCCTTGTAACTCATGATCTGGACTCTAGAGGGAGAACAGTAAATAGTTGCTTTACAAAGATATCTGTATGTATATATGTGTGTATGTATATTATATATATATATATATAATAACCTGCAAAAGTAAAGCAGAAACTTACAGAAAGAAACAGGGGTGTTCGGAACTTAAGCAGCTTTCCCATGATTGTATAGCTAGGGAAAGAGGTTCATACCGTGAACAAGGTTGCCTCTTCCAGAGGCCACAGGCCTGCATTATGTGAGAATTGAATGTCAGCTCCATTCTTCCCTGGGAATTCTATGGCTGCTCACAGAAAGACTGGCAGGAAGCCTTTTCTAGGCTTGGAGTTTCTGTCAGATGAAGGGTTTGGACCAGATGATTCAGAAAGCCTCTCTGGCTTGGTAACTTGGATTCTTTAATATAGAAAAGATCTATGAAAGCCCAACCCATACATGATCCATGGTTCTCCAAATCGGGCTTGCGTTGAGACTTGGAGCCGTCGAACTCTCACCAAGCCCTCTGTTAAAGAACTTGAGGATGCAGTAGAAGCTTTGAGTGAGGGGCTGGAAGGTACCAGCCTTCGAACTGGGGAGTTTGATCCAGAAAGAATGATGGAGAAATCCAAGAGTAGAGAAACCCTTTAGATGTCCCCTGAACTTAAATAGCCCTTGGGCCTGATGTTTTCCTATACGTACCTACAGTGGACAACAAAAGGGACTCATGCATCAGAGTGTGAGCTTGGAGACCATGGATCCTCTGCCAAATTAGGCTTTAACCTTGGTAATCCACCATACCACGAGGGGAGAAGCCTTCTTGCTCCAAATTAAACTTTCAAAATGCACTTCTTTTTCCCCAGAGCACAAACCTTGCCAAAACTATAAAACTTGCTTAAGTGGTCATTCTCTCTACAAGCCGTGCTCCCCAGATGATGCGTATTGGGTGCTCATGGCAGAAGGAACAGCTTAGGTTTGGCCAAAGAACCCAAATTTCAGCTACTGCTTTTAGCTACTTTCTTACATTTACTTTGAAAATATAACTTTTTGCATAAAATTCTTTAAACTCCCATAAATCATTCACAACCACAGTGTTCTCTCTAGAACTCTGATAATGGCATAAAATGCCTGCAAAATACTCAATAATGGAAAATACAGAGTGCTTTTCTATTCACTGATTAAATTCTTTTCATTGTTGGCACACTAAGTTGATAACATTAAGTACCAAATATTAGGTACCAAAGTAAGAGGACTTCACATTGATATTTTAATTTTCAATGTCTGATTTAATCATAGATATAAAACCATCTCATTTTGTAATCATAGGACCTGAGTTCAGTTCCCAGCATCCACATCAGAAGCCTCATAAACATCTGTAATCCCAATCCCATGAGATCTGATGCCCTCTTCAGACCTCTGAGGGCAGATGCACTCCTGTGTACATAACCACACATAGACACACACAGACACATAATTAAAAATAAATTTTTAAAGCAAAAATACAAATTTAGTTGTCTGATAAAAATAATATAATTGAGGGTGTACTCACTGCCCACCTTGGAATTTACATGTCAGCAATAATAAATTTGGGCTGAATTAATTAAATTGAAGAAAATCTTGTAGATACATGTTTATTTTTCATGCATAAAATTTTCATTGGCATAAATCTTGTAATCAAATTTAAATGAAACATGTTTAAAATACAAGCAATAGAAATGTGCATATTAAGGAGCCACATATGATTAGATACACAATGGAATTGTTTTGATGATTGTACTCTTTCATAAATCTATCTCATTGCTCATAAATCCAAATCACACTAGCAGCATAATCTATAAGTCTGCCCTTACGACCTCCACATGGTGACATCTTGCACTAAGAATGTTGTTTATGATTGACATATCCTCAGTGTTCAGCTCAGAGAGAGAGAGAGAGAGAAGTGAGCTGGATGCTGGTGATTTCCACTGCAGGAAAATGGAAAACAAAACTTGTTTGTCAGCAAGATGCACCTGCATCTTGGGCTGTGGAGATTGTTCACTGAGTAGAAGTGCTTACTCTGCAAGCATGGGGACCTGAGTTCAAATCCTCCAAACCCAGGCATGTGTTCCTGTAACTCGGCATTAGGGAGCAGAGATAAACCCGGAGAGCTGGCTGACCTGTTTCTGTGAGAGATCATGGCTTAAGGCAGTAAGGCAAAAAGTAAGAGAGGAAGGCTGCCAATATCCTGCCCTGGCCTCTGTATACATCTTCACACTTACCTGTACCCGTGCATTCACTTGTATGCCCTCCAACTCCCCCCACCCCCGTGCATGTATGTGCTAGTTATCTTTAAACATTTAGTACCCCATCTTCCTTTCCCCCTCCTCTCCTCTCCAGATGCCTTTTTTTTCCTTCCCTCTCTGGCTCATTATCTTTCCTCTTCTTGTGTTGCCCAGTAAGTATTCTTCCTTTAGGATGCTTCTAACTATGAATTCATTTGTTGTACTTATTGATGACCCAATATGTCATTAGCCTTTAGGTATCAAAGATGGTTGATTGATAGTGTCCCAGACTTCAAGGAAGAGACCATCCAGCTGACACTGGGCCACACGGCCAGTAAGCAGGGATGTCAGTCACTAGAGTTAAAATTCAGCACCTGCCCCTTACTATGAAAAAAATCTATTTTTCCCCTAGTTTTTCCTTTATCACTTGTAAGCTGGGACCATAATCAGTCATTTCTATTGCCCAGCATTCAAAGCAATGCAAAGAAAAGAATTGGCTCTGTAATGTGTTTTAGGTTAATGGATGGGTAGATGAGATTGGGCTCCTTAACGAATTTTTATTTAAAAAAAAAAGAAAGAAAGAAAAAAGGAAAGAAAAAGATCTCACTTAGATGAGATTTTCACTACCCTATTTCCCCTCAAAGGATCGTTCTCAATATCAAATCCAAGTGTGATTTTGGTTTCCTAGATAAAGATAGTCGTGTTCTCAGAGAAGATGAACTCCTGAAATCATTTGGTCATATTTAATGTAATAGTCCCTAAGAAGAGGTGGGCAAATTCCCCTGCGCACGCCCCCTGCAGGCCTCTGATCGTTCTGAACTTTTTTTTTTAAAAACCATTTGGAAGTTTGGTCTGTTAAAGAATTAAAACATCTTTGGGAGAATTTGGCCAGAGAAAAGGGCGCCAAAGGGAGATGAAAGCAAGTGAGCATAATGCCGAGGGTCTCTGTTTTGAGCAAACCAGGTAACATCCAGATCTGTAGCCGCTCAGAACACTAGGGCAGAGGAACCAGGAGCCTTGCAAAAAGCCCAAAGGGTCCGGAGTTAAGCCCAGAGGCATGCTGCTCCTGCGTAACACCCCAGGCACGTCCCTTGTCGCCTCAGAGAAGCTGCCCAATTTCAGAATCTAGCAACTGCGTCTCCAGAAAGCACTCATCATCAACTGTGGGGACCGAAGCGTCACACCCTGTTCCTCCTTCCATTTATGTTGCCTTGGTGGTGGCAGGAACGCCTCAGATGGCCCCAACCACACAGTTCGATCTAATCTCTGAGGTCCTGAACCTGGGCGTCCCATCCCTCTAGCTGTTGTTTGGGGACCAGGTTTTCCTCTCAAAGTCCTCCAGCTATCACAGATTGCATGCCCTTCAGCGCAGCCAGAGTGGAAAGCCAGGCAGACTCCTAGTCTGGGGCTTTCCAGGCTCAACTAATCCCTTGGCTCCACACTCCAGGGGTGCACACCAAGGTCACTAGCATAGGTGTGACTGCATCCACCCTCCCTCTCCTGAAACCCTTCCCCTTCTAGGGTCTCCAGGATCCAGCTGGTCTCTGCTAATTCACCCCACCTACTTAGGGGTCTCCTTCCTTTTACACCCCAGCATCTGAACTGCATCTTGCTTTTGCCTGCTGGTGCTTGCCTGCTCTAGAAAGGATCGCTTTTCCATTCAGGGGCTCCTGGAAAGTCTCCCTTTGGGTTTCCGGGAGCCAGAGGGAGGAGACAAGCCTCCCACTCGCTCAGGGGGAGCGGCAAGGGAACCGACGCAAACTTCTGCTGCACTTACTTCGGGCCGAGGCTGCCGCCCCCGTGCCTCTGCTCGCTCTCCCACCGGCAGCTGCTTCTGGGCGACCGGGAGTCACCACCGTGCTCTCATTTTCCACGCCAGCGGCGGCTGCGAAATGCGCAAGAGGAGAAAACTGGTCTCTCAGTGACAAGCGTGCCCAAGGTCTGGGTCCAGAGCGGAGTTCTGGCTGCAAGCTTGAGTCTCAGCCACCTTCAGCAGCCCCGGGATGCTGTGCTGGGCACCGTGTGCCCCACTCCTCGGCTGGGTTGTTTCTGTCCAACTTGCAGTTTTAGTGCATGCCAGGACTGCAGCACTCTGTCCGTCCACCCGGGGAGACGACTTTCAATTCACCTGGAGGTTGGCGAGGATCCCTCGCGGGCGCGCATCGTGACAACGGGTGCAGAGGAGAGGGAGGTGCGCGGGAGCCTTGGCTGCCCGAGTGCGCCTCCAGCATCCTCGGCGACGAGGAGCGCACAGCCGTCTCCAGCCGCTCTCCTCGGGACTGCAGTCCTGACGTCACCTGCCCTCCCTCCCGCCCCACAGAGGAGCGGCAGCGGCGGAGGGTGGGGTGCCGCGAGCGAGGACGAGGGAGTGTGAGTGCGCGTGTGTACACGAGAGCCTGTGCCCGGCAGGGCTGGGGACCGATAGGAACCGCAGCTGGATCCAAAATCCGAGCTCTAGGCAAAGCGGTGCCGAGGGGCTACTGTGAACAGCTGGGGGCGCTCGCTTCCCGGTTGGGGTTGAGTTTGGGTGAGACCAGGAGAAAGAGATTAAGGTAGCAGCGGTTAAGGCGACGGGAGAGATAGGAGTTTAAAAGCGCCCGAAGTTGGGAAGTTGGACCATGCACAGGACGCCTTTTTAAAATGCTGCGCTGGAGGCAGAGAGGAGTAAACACAGTGGGACAGTAGGTGCTTACTCCACCAACAGTAACAGAATCTGGGTAGAGCTGGGAGCTCTCAGCCTTGGCTATCTCTGGCTGCTAGTTCACTCCAGGCTTTAGGGTGGCTAATTTTTACCGAGTAATCTTTGCAGCTGTGTTCCTCACCTAATTTCCTTCTTTTTGTGAGCCTGAGGAAACTGTGGTTAGAAACTGGGAAAAAATACCCTTGAGTGAAAAGGGTCAAGGGCAAAGAGTACCCGAAGTCCATTCTCTCTGGGTCCTGTATCACAGGCTACCGAGATGAGAATTCTGAGCCAGAATCCCTTGCATCATCAGGATGAAAATAGTTTGTCTTTGCGATCTCCAATACTTTACTCTCCAAGGGTAGTTCCATAGTCACTTAACTTTCCTCCTTGTCTGAAATTGCCTTGGTGTTGGGATGGACAGGGGTTATTCCCGGAGCATTTAACCCCTCAGTGCGACCTTTGCATGCCTGTCATGGACTCTGCACTCCTCTGGGCTGCAATGACCAAACTAGGAGATGTGTGCTGGCTGCCAGAGGACTCCTGGTGGGAGCGAAATGTGCAATGCGCTCCAGCCCAGGCCAGATCTGCTGCCAGCATCTTGGCGTCCAGTTCAGGAGCGCTCTGCAGTGACTGCTCACGCAGCCAGCAATTTTGCCCTGGTGAGAGGCAGTGAATTTTAACTTCCAGTGTCTTCTTTCCTGAATTACACACCTTTTAATCTCTGCTGTGCTCATATTCATTAAAATAGTTTCAATAGAGAAGGTGGGAAGAGGAAATCAAAAGAGAGAAAAATGTCTTAGTTCAAAAGTATTTTTTAAATATTCAACTTTCTAAAGATTCTGAAGTTGACTCAGACGTCCACAAAACTGCTCCAATCCCAGTTCTGCAATAGAAGTTCAATAAACAGAAGCAAGTCTAGTAACCTTGGCTATTGTGCTATGCTTAATAATTTTTAAAACTCGCACATTGAAACATTGGAAATATAGCTAGTCGGGTAAAATTAAGGATATCCTTAATAACTGCAGGTTGAAGTCCACAAACAAGCAGCATAATTAACGTGGAAAGATACAGTATGCTCCTAATGAGAACAAGGGAACAGCAGGAAAGGACACAGGGCCATCAGCCTCCAGGTTCTTCTGCAACTGCCCTATTTTTTAAGGTGTAATTTTGAAAGCACACTGACACCGTGAAGGACTTACATAACCAGATCCCAGTTATGTTCATTTCAAAAGCATAATTTCTCAGTAGGAGTCACTGTTCCCTGAAAAATGCTAATTCAGATTAATAGTGTGGGAATAAGCAAGCCATTGACAAATTAGTGATTTGAAAACAAAATCGAGAAGTGACAGCTATGAACCTTCTAAGATAGGTTGTGATTTTTGTTTGCATGTGTCCAATGCAGGAAGTTAGCGATGCTCTGTTGTCTGCTATGACAGCCTGGTTGACATGTCCCCCAGTGAATTGTGGCCATCGGACACGAAGGACACAAACAGTTCCTTCCTTTATTTTCATTGCACCCTGTGCACACCTTGAGGCCAACCATCTATGTACATTGATGTGATTGGTTTTTTGCATGTTTAGCTTCCTTCCACGCTTACAAATCCCTCCCCTGTGGGCACTGGTTTGCTTTCCTTAGGATCCAGCTGTCGCGACCACCTCGACCAGCAAGGAAGATGCAACACCGGCTCTTCTTTCAGCAGTTTACTCAGGAACCTTGAACAATCTTCTGACCCCGAGGAGAGCCCCACTGCAGCCTAAGTAGCCTTTGGCTAGCCAACCTCAGTATGCCTCGTGGGAACCGCGGATAGGTCCAGGTATGGGGAAGCAAGCCAGATCCTAAGCAGCAGCCAAATATGGAGTTGCTTACTCCAGAGAGCACTCACCTTCAGGGAGGTGGAAAGCAGAAGCCGGCGCCATCTTTAAGGCACGGCCGCACACAGCTCTCTACATCCAGTGTTCTGTCTAGTAAAGTTTCTCTGGGCTGTTTTTAAAGAGCATAAAATAACTACACTGAAGAATCTGTCTTTCAAACAGAAAGACAAGTGGAACAAAGCCAAGGACCAGAAAGGAATCCGAACACAGATCATCAATTAGTGCTCCACAAACACAGCAAGAGGACTGACAAAAAATAGAATCAATAAATAGTGCTAGGAAAACTGGGTCCACAATGGGAAACAGGAAATCTGACCCTTAACACAACATACAATTGGATAAGGGTGGAAAGAAGATTTAAGGTAAGGCCTGGAGCCCAAGAAGCTGATAGGGAAATGGGGCTACTTGATGTTGGCCATGATCAAAGATATGTTTTTTTCTGAATAACATACTGAAAACTTGAGTTTCAAGAGCAAAGATCAATAAATGCAATGACATCAGAATAAAAAGCTTCTGCACAATTAAAGAAGCATCATCAACATAAATGATAACATACTGACTGGGGAAAATATTTCTGAACCACACATATTGAATATGGCTTACTACCCAAGTTATGAAGAGCCTTTATAATTCAGCAGTAGATAAGCAAATGGCCCAATTTCAAAAATGGGCAAAGGACCAAAACACACATTTCTCTTCCAAGAAAGACATGTTTTAAAGGGCCAGAAGGTGTGTTGGAGAGATACCTCACAGCTAAGAATATTTCTGCTCTTCCAGAGGCCAAGAGTTGAGTGCCCAGTAACCACATTGTGCTACTTACAACAAAATGTAAGTCTAGCTGCAAGGGATTCAGCACCCTCTTCTGTCACCCATGGGTACCTGCACACACAGAGCATGCTTACACGCCATACATATGGCTAAATAAAACTTAACAATAAATCTAAAATCAAGTCCAGAGAATATGGGTCAAGATGCTTAATACTATTAGTTATCAATGAATGCAAATTAACACCATTACAAGATAACACTTTATATTTGCTAAGGTGGCTATGATCAAAAAAATAGACAATAACAACAGTGGGCAAGGTTGTAGGAAAAGGAGACCCTTTCCATGTTGGCAGGAATGTATTAGTGAAGCTATTATGAAAAACATTTTAGAAGTTAATAGCAACAGTACTACCATATAACCCACCAATTCATCCTCCTGGTAAATAGCTGAAAGAGATGAACTTAGCATCTCATAAAGATGCCTGTATTTTCTCCATGCTCACTGCAGCATTTTTTTTACACCAGGTATGATTTAGAAATAATTTAAATGTCTGTTGAAAGATTAATGAGTAAAAAAATAATAGCATGTATATGTTGGAATACAATTTAACCTTAAAAGGGAAATCCTGTTACTTTCCACACTATGGCTGGACTATCTAAGGTACATTACAAACATTTTCATTGTGGTGCAGCACTTCCATTCAGCTGGATGTAGCTAGAAGACAAGGTCAGCTCAGCTTACCCTGAGCTTCTCCCTAACCAGTGTGAGAGGAGTCACAGTCCAAGTCCTGCAGGTCACAGTCTAGTGACTATGACTGTGTGCCCAGCACAGAGCGTCTACATTCAAGCAATTCAAGCATCAAGCACATTACAGAGGCTGAATGTAGAATGAATGCTCTGCCCAAGGCAAACACATGCAGCTATACTTACAAAGAAGCAAGAACACTTAGAGAGTCAGAACTGGAGAACCCTGGGTAGGAAATACAGCTTTAACCCACCGTCTTTCCATACTATGCTCTACAGTCATTAGTGTTCCTGAACCAAACTGACAAATGCACGTGGGAAAAATCATGCAGACTCTTGATTCTATCCTTCTACAACCTACCTCCTGGGAAGAATAAAATAATCTCCCTTGGTCTCTGATAAAGTTTCTCACCTTCCACAACAACAAAGAAAAAGAAGAAGAAAAGGAAGGAGGAAAAGAGGCAAGAATGAAAAAAAATCTAGTCCTGGTGATGCATGCCTATAATCCCAGCATTCAGGAGGTGGAGGAGGAAGGGCTGAAAGATCAAGGCCAACTTTAGGCTATGAAACAAGACCCTCTATGAAAAACAAACAACTAAACAAAAGTCCCCCAAACCAACACCAAGGTTTTAAGAGGAAGAAAAAGGAAGAATAAATACTTTTCATATAACACTTAGCTTGCAGTAATTCTCCTAAACCCAGTTAACATGTAGCTTGGGCATATTGTTAACAGATGTGTTTGTGTAGAATATCTGAATATGTGTATGTATTTCCTATCTTAATTGGCAAAGTACACCACATAGATTATAATGAAAATGATATAAACCCATCCAAGTAAAGCAGTTACAAGGTTCATGAGAACAATCTTTTTAGAACATGATGTATCAGACACAAAGCTCTAGCCTTCTCGTGAAATTTCTCTGAGGACTTGGGTTTGCCCTTAATATTTAGTCCCTCATGGCATATGAATAGCTTTATGTTTGAACTACTCGTGTAGTGGCCTCTAATCCTGACAGAGTTAACCTCTGAGACAAACAGCTAAGAGACCACTTTTCTTTTTAAGAAATGAAAGTCCTAATTGAGGCATTGAAATCCCAAAGTTATAATAACTTAAGCTAAAACTAAAAATTGACATAATAACCCAATACACTTGGAGTAATTTAGTGAAATTTTATATTAAAATGGTAATTGTAGGGCTAAAGAGCTGACTCAGTGAGCAAAAGTGCCTGCTGTGCCAGCCAGGGACTCAGCTGGACTCCTCAGTCCCCACATAGATGCCAGCTGTGGGCCAGGCATAGCAGTGCTCGCCGCTGTTAATCCCAGCACTTGAGAGGTAGAAGCAGGGGGGTCTCTGTAAGTTTGAGGCTACCCTGATCTACGTGGTGAGTTCCAGGACAGCCAGATGTACATAGTCAGAGCCTGTCTCTCAAACAAGCAAAATGCCAGGCATGGATGCTCACTGTAACTCCAGCATTGTGGGCTGGAGACTGGGCAATCCTAGGAGCTGAATGTACAGCCGCCCTAGATGAAATGGTGAACTTCCCGTTCAGTGAGAGACCCTGTCTCAATGGAATGAGGTGGAGAGTGACAAAGGAAGACACCTATGTCCTCCATGTGTACAGGCATCTACACACACGTACATGTGTATGCATATACCACATACATGAACATTCAAAGAGAGACAGAGAAAGAATAACTAGGAGACAAATAGATAACCAGTACTCTATGTATAATCTCAGCCTGGCAATAAGTTTGGGATTAAAGTTGCATTTATCTGTATTGTTACAATAAAAATCATGGCACTTCACATATACACTTGTGAACCAGTCCCTGGGTCTGCCCTCTATGCCTTGTATGCCAGCCTACATCAATAGACCACACCCGCAGTATACATTCAGCAATAGCATCTTTGCCACATCATAAAATCTGAAAAACAACAGTAAAGAGACAACCAATTGTTTTCCGCTGGACTCTGGCAGGGTTTCTTTAAAGGGACAGTGGTTTTTATAATGCATGCTCCCATGGATAGATTGACCCATGTGTGAAGAAAATGCTTTTGCTTTTCCCATCAACTGGATGAGGGCAAAAGGTGCAGAAAGGACTCTGCACACTGCTCACTTCCTGCCCTGAAGAATGCACTAGTACCCTTTCCCTCTCTTCCCTTTGTGTTATGTTGAGACACAATAGTCCACCTGAGCAAGGAAGGGAGAGTAAAATTCATAGGAAGAAGGTAGAATTTCTTAGAAACTCTCAGGAAGTACTTTAGTCGTGGCTTAGTTACACTCATTTGGTTCTTTTTGCTTAGTACAAAGCAACTTCAATCTAGACCTAAAGGAACGCTTGCTGGAAGCCAAGCATGGGAACACATGCTCTCAGTCCCAGTCCTCGGATGGGAGGTTTCAATGTCAAACCAGCTTGGACTACATAGGTCAACCTGCGCTATTGAGTGAAACCCTGTCACCACCACTACCACCACAAAAAGGAGTGAGGGGGAAAGAAAGATAGGAAATCACTGGCTTTCGCTTGTGTCCACCACTCATTTCTAAACACTTATTTCTTGAGCCCTCTTTGCAGGTAATGCCTTCCACTTTTGTACACAGGAGGTGGGGCTTTTCCATTTTCATGGTCTAAATCATATGATTAGAACCTGGGCACCTCCAGGTGCAGCAGCTTGTCTGCCTACGTGTTTATAAAGTATATGTATATATATATATATATACTTGCTGAACTCTATAAATAATAATAACAGTAATCACCCTCTATACAAAATTAGAATGCTAGCATATTCAACCAGTTTAGTACGCTGATTTGCTTTAGTGCTTCGTAATTATCTCATGAAACCTATGGTATAATGGGCACTACATTATACAGTCTTCCAAAAATATGCTATAGATCCCGGCAAAGAGGAGCACCTGCAGCTTCCCTCCACCCACCTCTGTACTACAGAAGTGGCAGGGTGGTACTTAAGTTATATTTACTGAAAACTATTCTAAGCAGTCATCTTTCCAGTCTTTCCCACCCCAAACTCCATCCTTAAGGATCTTTAAAAATCTACGTGTCCACAGGGAGCAACTTGAGCAAGAAATGTATAATTTCCCCCACATCCAGTACACTTTGTAGACTGCACACTGCCACCCAGTCCTCCAGGAGACGCGGGGTGAAAGGCAGCAACCCAAGTTGTACCCAGTGGTAGTTACCAATGGTCTCTGGTTCTAGGCAATCAAAGAATTAACCTCGCTTACTTTTTGAGATCTTACTGTGTAATCCAGGTGGTCTCACCCCCCAGTTCACCTGCCTCCATGCTCCCAGCACGGAGCTGACAGGCCCACACCATCACAAGCCACCTCAACCTTGGCTTCGCGGGAAAAGCAGTAGCCCCTCTCTCTCTCTCTCTCTCAGTGATTTGTCTTCCCAGCCCAGAGAAAAGAACAAAGACATCACTGAAGTCGCAGGGAATAAGTGCTGCTTTTCACTGTGCATGGCTGATCTGTCTCTGCAGTGAACTTGCCAGGTTGAGGTAATTAAGTTTGTGCTACGCTTAGATCATTGAGAAGACAGGTGACATGGCCAAAATACTCATACCATTTGAAACCACGTCATGGAAAGACGTGTACTACATAAAATAGAAACCCTCACACCCTCTAGGAAGAGGGAACTCCTAGCCCTCCCTGCTTTTTGCCTCAGGGTTTTCTTCAATGCTGTCACGTCATTTTAATGCACCAGCGTGCAAACGCTGGCCAGAGATTTCTGCAGTCAGAATTCCACCGTCTCAGGCAGTGCGCTCAGTCTTCTGGACTAATTGGAGAGAGCACCAGGTAATACAATTCTTTTGACATTGCTGCAGAAATACTTGAGGGAATACCCCAGAAGAATTGCTGCCCACAGAGGCAAAGCTCTGCCCAAGGCTGAGTCTGCACTCAGCGGCTTCCATCGTGGCTCTCTCCAGCAGAGCAAGACCCATCCATTTTCCCAGCCCACACAGCTCACCTTGGAGGGTGCTAGCCTCTGAAACACTGTCCAATCCACCAAAATAACCACCGTGTCTGTCTTCACTGGCAGCTACTTTTAAAGAAAAGGAGCTATCTTGAATTCATCCTCAGATGTGTGTGTAAAGGGCGTGACAAATGAGAAGTGTGAGAACAAGTGCCTTCTAGGAAGTATCCATTGAAATGATGAAAGATGCTGGCCTTGGCAGTGCATGCTTGTAATTCCAGCACTGGCTAGGCGGGAGGCTAAGGCAGGAACATAGTGAGTTCAAGGTCAGGTTAAACTACTTGGGGAGACCTTGTATCATTTACAATAAACAGGGCTAGGGGAATGGGTGAGAGTGCTTGCTCCACAAGTATGAGGGCCTGGGTTCAAATCCTCACCACCTACATAAAAATCCAGGTGTGGATAACCTCAGCCCCATGGGAGGTGGAGACAAGGTGTTCACTGGGTTTATTGCTGTCAGCCTAGCGCCGGCTTCCTTAGGAGACCCTGTCTTACAGGCATACAGTGGAGACTGATGGTGCAGACACTTGAACCATTCTCTGGCCTCTGCACATGAACATGTATATTCACCCACATACGTGTGTGTGCCCGCATCACACACACAGGTCATACACACTCACCCACACAAGACAGGAAAAGATTCAGTAAGTATAAAATGATTTTTAAAGTGTATAGTCAGAGGAACTTCTGAAGTTCTTAAACGATTGGAAGACATACTCTGTTCATGGCTGATTAGGGAACCGACAGAGCTGAGGAGAAATGTGCTTGTAAGAAGTGGTGTGGGTGGGGTTGTTTCTGGATACAGTGTGGACTGTTGCCTTCTCCAGATCTGCTGGCGTGGTGGTCAGTCAGTAAAGGATCAATACAGAAACAGGATCCCTCTATTTTAGGAATCTAGTGATTAAATGTCCATAATTAGATGCTTGTGAATCATTGGGAAAGCTAGAGTGTTCTTAGCTAAGCTCCCAGTAAACAGAGAGCAGAACTCACTGTTGATGCTACCCTGGCAGCTTCAAGCTCAAGATCACTTTCCACGGCTGCTGAGCAGTTGCTACTGTTTCTCCAGGCCTGAGGGGCAGTATGGGGAGCTGACGCCTGGCAAGTATGAGTCCCTGACTTCCCTGCAGCAGAAATAACCAAGGTTGGCTGGAAGATGGCTGCTATCACATTTCTGCCATCAAAGTGTGTGCACGTACACGTGTGTGTGTGTGTGTGTCTGTGTGTGTGTGTGTCTGTGTGTGTTTAGTGAATCTTGCCCTGATTTTAGGTACAAGGCTCTAAGGTCTCAAGTAGAGAGTGAGTGAGCCAATGAAGAGGACCAACCCCAAGTGGCCCCCAAAATATATTCATTCCATTCCCCCAAATCAGGGAGTTAATGAGGCTGGGCTGTACCAAGAGAGGGATAATTTTGAGAATAAATATCTCCCGTGGTAATAACCTTCTCATCCTGCTTGCTTTATGTCAGGATCCAAAAGAAGAAAGACTAGGCAAAACCAAGAGATGCCTTTCATGGAAGCCAAGGTCCCTAGCCTTGCTGTTGTCTTTACTGGTGATAAGTGTACATGGAGCAGAGAATTCTCTTCCATGAACACATGGAAAAATCAGACAAGGAGGAGCTTCTGGGAAGTGCAGCCTAGGCAATGTCTGACAGTACCAGTGATGGATCTGGTGGGAGGGGCCTAAAAGGAGGATCACATGCTCTGGAGACTGAGCACGGCCAGCAGCCAGTGAAGTTCCAGAAGGTAGCTGAGAACTCACAGGAGAAACTCTCACACATGCTTCCTAAGACACTCATATGTTGGAGATGAGCAATGCTGCCGCCATCATGAGGGCCCAGGACAGGAGGCCAAAGCATAGCAATCAAGGCTTTGAACAGGTTGGAGGCAAAGGGGCAGGGGAACCAGCAGACTGGGGAAGAAGCACTGCCAAGGAACCCAGAGCAATGAGCTCCTTCTACTTCTCTATGAATCCGTGAACTCGGAGGAAGAAGGAAGAGGTGAGAAAGGGAGAGGAGAGGACGGTTCTGAAGGCAGTGAAGTCCAGGATCTGGGTGGAGGCCACAGAAACGCCAGTGTCTGGCTTCCAAGAGTCTTCAAGAGCAACTACAATGCACTAAGGTTCTAATATGTGCCTCTAAAAATATCAGGTTAAAATTTAACCCTCTACATAATAGTGTTAACCCTGAAACCTTTAGTTCAGAGTGGCTCTGGGGTGACCAATGGGACTGTATTTATGGAAGGCCTGAAGAACCTGTTAAGTTCCTTTTTCCCTATAGCACAGGAAGGAGTCAGCAAGATGTATCTTTGAAGGAAAGAGAAGCCCTCAGCTGTCGCATGTCTGCCAGCATGTTGGGCTGGGACTTCCAGCTCTCCAGGGCTGTGATAAAACACGTTTTATTCTTTCTAAGTTGTCCACTAAAGGTGCTTTGTTTTGCCAGCGCAAACAGACTAAGACAAATGCTCTGGAGGTGGCGGACTAAGTCCCTTAGTAGAACATGGTGTGGTATCACAAAAACACCAAATACCGCGGGGTGTGGTGCCACAAGCCTTTAATCCTGGTATTCTGAAGGCAGAGACAGGAGGATCTCTGAGTTCAAAGTCGCCCTGGTCTACAAAGGAAGTTTTAGGTCAACCAGGGTTATACAGTGAGACCGTGTCTTAAAAAAAACGGAAATGTGCATGCTCATGTCCATAAGACAGGAAGAAAGAAGCGGGGAGAGAGGGAGGTAGAGAGAGAGAGAATCATTTTTAAATCCCTGCTCTGTGGTAGCTTGGAGAAACTGGTTGCATATTTTTAGACTATATATACACACATAAAGCCACATAAAAGAATCATTTTTTCCAAACTCCAGGCACCTATGAAGAAATGTGCTGTTTCCACAGAATGTCCTTGCTTGTTTGCTCCACTAACGCCTTCAACTATAGCAGCCCTGTTAACAGCACTGCTGGTGTCTGAATTTTCTCCCAGTACTCTGAAATCTTAAGAAATATACATTTAAAAAGAGAAGAATAGTTCCCAGGAAAAGCCCCAATGCAAGCACTAACTTCTTGAGAGACTTCCAAGGAGGGATCCTGCTGCCTGTGTTGGTCTTGGGAGGTCCCTGCTCCCCTTTCTCTGTGTCATCCAGGGAACTCATGCAGGCAGGGCAAAAGGAAGTTAGATGCTGAATGGAGGTTTTTCTTTTTTTTTATTTCTTAGGCTATCTGTTGGTTTGTTTGGTTCTAGTTTTTACATTTCCCATTTTGCCTCCACAAATTTGAGCTGCATACACATTTCTAAAATGATTTTGCAAGAGAATCTGAAGGAAATGGAAATAGATATAACAACATGGATCTAACAAAACGCACGATTTTCTTCTCTTGAGGAATGGTGAAAAAACTGCTATACTCAGTGTTTAGACGATTCTTTTAGCATGCAGGCTAAGCCTTATTGTTTTCCATCAAAGATTTTTAACATTTGGTTTCTACAGGATGCATGTCGTAATTTCTTGCTGCCCAGAATTTTGAATGTCATTTTATTTTTAGTAAGTTCCAGGTTTTCTTACTTTTTATTTTTTTTTAAAGGAAAAAAAACCTATTACTTACTCAGATTTGAGTCAGGTCCTTGTATATCATAGGCACGCAGCTTACCAAGGAGCTAATTCTCATCCCTCCCCCCTTTTTTGTTGTTCTTGTTGTTTTGAGATAGGGTCTTTTTTTNAAAAAAAAAAAAAGATGCGAAGGCTACAGGCAATTACGATTTCATCCTTCAAGCAAGATTGCTTAGGACTTAGGGTCTCTTACAAGTATGAAGGCGGGTTTTCTGTCAGTAGAGGTCTCAGTGCCATGATGGTTTCTTACACTCTCAACATACTTGGAGAGCCCCCTGTTCTAGCTAGAACATTAGCTGCCTAGGGTTGGAAGCAAGATCTGGAAATACTTTGAGGATGAGGAAGCCTGCCCAGGTCACAGACTGCGAAGCTAAGTATGACCAGCAGAGGACACTGGTACCCAAAGAAGAAAAGCTACTAAGGCAAGGATGATTGACAGGCACCAGCCAATCATCCACTTTGCGATCAAATACCAACTAAGACAAAGGAAAGACAAGACCACAGTTCAGCTGACCACCACCTCTGAAGCTTTCCCTGGGGATGATACACCAGCCTTAGGTTGTCTGCATTTTACTACACACTCAGAAATATGTTTATCATATTTTAAAATGTTTTATATTTGTATTCCCCTTGATATATTCATTTAATTTTATTTAGGCTTTTTTTTCATTACTGGTCACTGGGTTTTTTTTTTCATCCTTTTCTTTATCTCCTTTGCTTTCTTCTTTTATTTATTCTATACTTTTTTGTAATATTTTTACTTTACTGTACACCTTTTCAATTTTTTTACTTCTTAATCCCCTTTTTATATTTATCTCATTTCATCAATGAACATTTAAATTGATAAGAAGTCATTTGCCTTTTATTTTTATTTTTCCTAATTTGTTGATTGTTTTTCTTTTCATCTGTAGCATTATTTTCCATGCCCCTTGTCCTTTTTGTTTATTTATTTATTTATGTCATTGTCCTTTTACTTATGTTTCCTTTACTTAACCTACTTCTCTACTTTCTCCTGTTCCTATCCACTGCTGTTATCTCAGGTTACTGTTCATCTACTGTAAATGTAACACTAATCTTATACCAGTTACTTTTTAATGCTATGATAAAACACTACCACCAAGAAAACTTATAGAAGTGGTGTAGGAGGTTCTTCTGTTCATGTTTTGCTTTCATTGGTTAATGAATAAAGAAACTGCTTTGGGCCTGATAGGGAAGAACTTAGGTAGGCGGAGAAGACAGAACTGAATGCTGGGAAGAAGGATAGAGTGAGAGACGCCATGGATCTTCTGCCTGAGATGGACGCTGGTTAGAATTTTGCCAGTAAGTCATAGTCATGTGGCAATACACAGATTAATAGAAATGCGTTAAATTAAGATGTAAGAATTAGCCAATAAGAAACTAGAGCTAATGGGTCAAGCAGTGTTTTAATGAATATAGTTTCTGTGTGGTTGTTTCAGGTGTTAGCTAGCTGGGTGGCCGGGTCAAACAAGCAGGTCTTTTCTTGTAACATAGAAGGGTTTATTTGGCCTTACAGTTCCAGAGAGATGAGAATCTGTTGTAACCAGGAGGCATGGTAGTAAGTAGCAGTAATAGTGGATGCTGGGATGCATATCCCCAAACACAGCCGAGAGAACAAATTGGAAATGGCACAAGTCTTTAAACTCTCAAAGCCTATCTTCAATGACACATTTCCTCTAGCAAGGTCACACTTTCTAAGACTCCCCAAACAGCACCACCAACTGGGGACAAATATTCAATTGCTCAAGACTATGGGGGACATTCTCATTCAAATCATCACAAAACCCAAGACATTCTGTATTAATTTTTTTCAGTTATCTATTTTATAGTCATTGGTGGTATGTTAGTGGGCATTACTTGATTATAAGCCTATTTCTATGTATTGTTGAGTATGATGATACAAACACTGCAGTTCATTTTTCCTTTCTGAGATGTATTAGAGATTAAGCCTTCAAGAATAAATTGCTCAATAATATCTCCAATAGAAGTAATGTGATAGCCCAAACTACAGATACATGAATATAAAACACAAGAAACATGAGAAAGGTAGTACAACTCCCTCAAGAAATAATTCCTCAGTTACTGAAAAAAGGCAAAATGCCAGAAAAAGATTGCAAAATGTACTAGTATAAATTGTCAATGTCCTTAAAGATGATTAAAAAAAACAGATTAATCCCATACAGGATCTGGAGAGGAATGTTAGCAGCATAGAAGAAAAAGCCAATAAAATGGATGATAAAATGATCACAAACGTACAAGAAAACACAACAAAGTCATTTCCATTTTGAGGAAAAATAAATAGAAAATTTTTAATGAAAAACTGAATAACTTAACCAAATACAGTAGAAAATACTACCCATAGGTTTAAACAAACAAGAAAAATGATCAGGAATGGAGGATAAACTCACAGGAATATTACAAGCAGATATGAAGAGGAAACAATGAACACATCCCCAACATTTAAGACAGCCAAACACCCAACAGAAAGAGATCAAATCTCAGAGTTTGTAGAAGAGGGAACTGATATAAAAAAAAGTAAAGTGATAGAAAATCTATTCAATGAAATTGTAGTAGAAACTTCCCAAAATCTATGGAAAGGAATAGTCATGCACACACAAGAGGCATTTAGAAACCAAATAGACTTACCAATGAAGAACCTCTCCATGACATAACATGAGTCGAGATGTTAATAAAAGCCAAAATAATATGAATTTAGTAAGAAAAGACCCCTTACACACTTACAAATACAAGCATATCAGGATAATACTATAGTTCTCATCAGTAACACTGAATGCCACAAAAGTACAGAAAGATTAATTTTTAGGACTTATTTTTATTATCTTAAAAATGCATATATGTATGCATGGGTATTTGCATGTGAATGCAAGTGCCCCTGGAGCTGGAGTTACAAGTAGTTGTGAGCTATGTAATATAGATACTGGGTACCAAATTTGGACCTTCTGCAAGAACAGCGTATGCTCTTAACCACTGAGTCATCTCTTCAGTCCCTGGAATAATGTGTTTTAAGCCCTGAAAGTATATAACTGCCAACAAAGATTTCTATATGCAGCAAAACTATCTTTTGCAATGGGCATACAAATGAGAATCTTTCAAGATAAATTCAAACCAATGGAGTTCAAGACCATCACGCTGGAACTGTAGAAGGCACTAAATGGCATTTTCTATTCTAAGAAAGAAAACAATACACTTGAATAAAAATTCAAATTCACAATCATGAGAGCACAGGAAAAAATAAACTTCTTGAAATGAATGGATAAAAAAGAAGATAGGAAGGAATCTATAATGCCCAGCACTGTAAACCAACCCCCAATATTAATGGGGGGAAGTAAAAAAAAATATAACAATACAACAACTAACAAATTTTCAGGAATCAGTAAAGATCTTTCAATGGAAACCCTAAGCATAAATGGCCTCAACTCACTAATAAAGAGACAAACTGGATGATTGGATTAAATAACTAGACCAAAGTTATCGGTTGAATCCCTGCAACGCAGCTCACTAGTAAAGACTCAGAATGAGAATCCAGGGATAAAGGAATCCGTAAGGGGAGTGGAAGCTGGAAATAAGCCAGCATGGCCATCATTGCTTTACCAATCTAGGGCATGGTTCATATTTCACTGTTTATTCCTATGATCATGTGGCTTCTAGGAACTGAAGCTTGTCATGACTGCTACCCAGCATTGCATCAAAGAATGTCATCAACTCAGAGTCAGGTCCTCTGGAGCTGGAATTACAGGTCTACTCAGTCTTGGTTCTGGGAACTGAACTCAGGTTCCCTGCAGGAACAGGAAGTGCTCTTAACTTCTGAGTCATCTCTTCAACCCCACATGTACTGCTTTCATACGATTGTAAAATGGAAAAAGTGTCAGTGGGATGAAAGTGGATGATTATTCTTATATTATTAGAACTGATATGCTCAAGTCTGCATACGAATTTTACATGTACATTCATAAGGGATGTTGCAACAGTTTTCCATGTATACTATATTTGTTTATTTTAGTATAAAATTAATGTCCACATCAAATGAGTTTCAGTTTTCTGGAAGAGTTTGTGAAAAATTGGTATTACATCATTATAACCTGTTCAGTAAGACTTATCAATGATATCACATGGTCTTGGGGTGTTCTTAGGAGGAAATTTGACTACATAGTCAATTACTGCAACAGACACACTATGTCCTCTTGAGCAAGTGATAGCATTTTGAGCTTTCAAGTAACTTATTTATTTTCTCCAGGATGCTTAATATACCCCCATAAAGTTATTCATAACACAACTCTGTTATTCATTTAGCATCTAGAGAACTTGTACCTGTGTTGCCTGCTATATACCTGATATTGGTCATTTGTGTCTTCCATTTTGTTTATGATAAATATGTCTTGAAGTTTATTAATTTTATTAGTCTTTTCAAAGGAACAAACTTTGGGATACTTATTATTCTTGTTTTCCAAACTATCACTGTCTACTCAGGATTAACTGGCTCTGATTTTATTAGTTTCTGAAGGTAGAATCTGAGGTCAAAAATTTACAACCAATTTTATAATTTAATATTNTCTGCAGCAGAGTATAGGCAGGTAAATGAGAAATATATTCTCTTGTGGGGTATTTATATTACCGATGAATATGCAGGTTATTTTTTTTTTGTCAGCTTGACACAAACTGGAGTCACCTGGGAAGAGGGAACCTCAGTTGAGAAATTACCTCCATCAGATTTTCCTGCAGGTCTATTTTTGTAAGATATACTTGATTAATGATTGATACAAGAGAACCCAGCCCATTGAGGGTAGCACTATCCCTAGGCAGGTGGACCTGGATTGTCTAAGAAAGGTAGCTGTGCAAGCCCGGGAGGCCCCAGTGAGCAGTGTCCGTCTGTGGGTCCACTTCAAGTTCCAGTATGGAAGCTTTGCCTTGACTTCCCCCTCGGTGATGAACCTTTCCTCCCCAGAGCAGTTGATAATCACCACGTCCATCACAGCAACAGAGAAACAAACTAGGACCACGGGAAAGACTTGACGCCTCTAAGAAAAGCTGTGATTGCCAGCAATCTTCAGAAATGGCAACAGTGCTGGCAACAGGAACAGCTGGAGGCAGGTTGAAGAGATGGCAGCTTTGCAAAGTCAAGCACCCAGCAACATCAGAACAGGCACGCAGTGTGGAGACAACCATAGCTGCGGTTCCTCCTCAATCATTTCCTGCACGGTTTAGAAGCATCAGAGGAATGTTAGCCCTGGGCTTATTGTTCCAACTGAAACTATGTTGAATATATAAATTGAGCTGAAGAGAAATGCTATCTTAATAACTTTGAGTCTTCTGACCATGAGCACAATGTGTCTTTTGTCCGAATAGACCTCTTCAGATTGCTCCTACCATAGTTTTGCCTTGAGTGTGTGGATATGGCAGGTTGCAGCTTGATTCTATCTCAGATATTTCATAATTTTTATGCATTGTAAATGACATGAATTTTAATTTCGACTTTAGAACATCTGGCTTCTGTGAAGGTAGTCTAAAAGATGATGCCTCATTGTTATATCAAAACACATTGATTTTTATACTTTGACATTTTTATCTTGTGACATCTATAAACTTATTTATTAGTTTCAATGACTTTTTATAGTCCATCTGATATTGCCCTATGACAAATCAGGTCATCTGTGAACAGAATCAGTTTTTAATGTTTTCTGACCCTGATGTTTCTTATTTCTCTCCCATGTCTGGATGTATAGAAAAGAAGTTACATATTTTGATCAATAGATTTGGTAAGAATTTGGTTTTTTTAATACTCTCTTCTATATCACCTGAATATATCCATATGATCGCCATTTAGGTTTCTAAGAAGATGTGCTGATAAAGCTCCAAATATGAAGTCAAAACTGCATGGCATCAGCATCAGTTGGTCGTACAATCTGCCTTTTTTAAAAGAGAAAATCTTTCAAGTAAGCTGTCATGAATACACTGTCAAAAACATAGACAAACAAGTGTGTGTTCCTACAATGCCAGAATTTATTTAAAAAAATAAACTAGGTGTGTCCGTTTCTCTAGCATCAACTTCTTGGTTAGTCCCAGTTTACTTGATAGCTAACTGATGAAGATTTCTTTTTCTAATTCCCGTCTTAAGTACCAAAATTAACTCTCACACCATATATTCCATATTCTACAGTAAATCTGCCTAATATCTGTATGTACATATAGATGTAGGCTGCAGAATAGCTATAAAGGGTTAGAGACACTACAGTAGAGTTCAAAGAGTTCCAAAGATTATGGACAGAAGTGGAAATGTAAAGCTGGCAGGAATGTCACAAAAGCCTCTGTGGGAATAAGAGAGCAAATTCTGATGTTGTAGAGTCTGGTTGCTACTGGATTATAGGTTTGAGCTGATCCAAAGGTTGAACTGAGGTACAGAAAGGGGAGGAACTAGAGAGGTCATAGAGCCAAAGGGCAGGACAAATAAATGGCCAGACAGCAGGTCTGGAGAGCTAAACAGACAAATGGACAGCCTTTTGAACAGGGCTGCATCAAGAGTAGAGACAGCGCCAACTGAAGCTTCTGAGACAGTCAGGAGTCCTCTGCCTGCAGGTCTCTTAATGCACATAGCACACTGAGCACCCAGATGACAATAGTTTAATTAAGGTGTTCTCAGGTGAGTGTGTTGCCCCCATCCCACAGTCTTGTCTACCTTATAAGTTCCTGGACCTGTTTTTGCCCACGTGCTTCTATCGTCCCGGTTTACTCTGACAAACTTATAGGGCACACCCTTTCTACTTTTAGCCATAAATTATTTATCAGCCAAAGCCCTGTGGGTGGTGCTGGACAGATGGCACTGTTTATGTGCCCACTGAGATGCAGTCATTCTCCATCCTCAAACTGGAGTCGAAAGTTGCTTGTGAAATGGAGTCTTTTGGGGCAAGGCACAGCCTGTAAAACCACTGTGTTTTACACAGTAACTTTGGGCAGGCTGTGGCCTGATCTCAGTAGAGGGCAGACTAGGAGCTGTCTTCATGTGAGCCAGTAAAGGAGAAGAGATAGAAAAGAAAAGGAACATTTGAGGATTGGTAGGGACAAGGTCCCTGAAAAACACAGAGGGAAAGACAGGCAACAAACTGCAGAGAAATAAGGCAAGCCAAAAGCCACTCCAACCCTACCACTCCCCACTATGTGTGCATGTGGTGAGGAATGTGGTTCCCATTACATGGGAAAACCAGCCAGTCTTAGCCTCAAGGCAAGCCCACAACACTCACAGGCTTTAACTTCAGGGTGAAGTTTGGTGAGATGGCGAGTGATTTTCTCTAGTGACAGGTCAACCTAGAAAGCAGTCTGGTTTTGGCACTCTGAGTGACTCAGGACCATGGCCAAGCACTACTGTGGGGCAAACCCTGATGTTTAACCCTGGGGATATATGTGATAACAGAGAAAAACCCAAGTCAGGAAGCCTACATTTAATCTGTCCCATCTCAAGATGAGGAACTTCCTTGGGATATAGATGTGGAGAGGGGATAGGTCAAATGCTGACAAGACACACAAGCAACAGGAAGGGATGGTGAAAGACAGGCTGCTTTTGGTGGCTGGGAGCAGACCTCATCCACTGAGACAGCCCCCCGGAGTAGTGGCAGATCTGAGCCTGGTTCAGTAGCTGAGCCAATCTCTAGAGAGACTGACCTGTCAGTGGCTGCTGTGAAGATGCNCCTCCAACCTCTCCCATGTAATCATCCTTCTTATCTTTCAAATGCATGGCCTCTTTTTCTTTAATTGTTTGTGTGAATTCTTAAACATGAAAACACAAACAGCTCAGTCTGTGTTAATCATTTGCATCTGTTATGGGTGGGTTCTGACCATTTGGTATTGTACAACCTATTGTTGAGCTCATCTCAGGAAAGATTGTTTCTCCCTCTGTGAGCATTCCTTAGTGCACAGAGTTCTCTGTGTAGGGTTGAGGCCTGGTGAGTTAGACACCCTCCATGTTAGCATGTCTGTTAATGCCTTCCTTGTTCAGGTCACATTTAGGCAGTCATGTAGCTTCTCTGATGTTTCTAGGAGACAGTATCTCATAACAAACTTTCCGTTTTTCTTGTTCTTACTATCTTTCTGCCCCCATTTCCACAATGATTCCAAACTTTTAAGTACAGGAGTCGCATTATAGATGTATTAATTAGAACTAGGCTCCACCACTCTGCATTTTAATCAGTTGTGGTTTTCTCTTAGGGTCTTTATATGCAGCAAAGAGAAGTTTCCTTGATGAGGGGTGAGAACTACACGTATAAAGACAAATATTTATAATATAGTTAAGAATGATCGTGGTTTAGTAAAGCGGTAGGTCTCAGTTGTCCTCCAAGATCTGAGACTTTACTAGCCCTGAGTAGTTGGCTAGGTTTCCAATACCAGGAATTGCTTTCCTCCTGATGAGTGACCCAGAGTCAAAGTAGAGAGCTTTTGGTTACACAGTAAGTGTCCCTCTATTGTGCCCTTATGGTTACTGAGCCATGCTGGTCATTCTTATGGCACCAAAGCTGGGTGGAACCATTGGCTGCTTCCTTCCTTTGGAAGCTGCATCACACCTTCTGGTACCATGAGAGCTGTTCCTCAGGGACAAGGCTAGATCCAGTTCAGGTCAGTCGGGTCCTGTGTCCAAAGTGCATGCTGTCATCAGCAATAGGTACTCATCTTCTACCTCTCCAAGTTAACTGATAGCATTGTTCAAACATTCTATATCTTTGTTGATATTGTGTGCATTCATTCTAGCAATTAGGTTTAACTCTATGACCACATTTGTAGACTTTCCTAATTCTCCTTGACATTTTATTAATTTTTGCCTTATGTATCTTAAAACTCTCTTTATTTATTTATTTGCTTATTCATAATAAATAGTATCATTTATTATTAAAACATTATTAAAATGCTGTTGTGTGTATATCTGTGTGTCTGTGTCTATGTATATGTGTGTGTTCATGAGAGTACACACAGAGAACAAAAGAGGGTATCAGATCCCCTGGAGCTGGAGTTACAGGCAGTTGTAAGCCATGTGGATGGAGGGAACTAAACTTGACTCCTTTGCAAGAGCATCAAATGTTCCTAATCGCTCATCCATCTCTCCAGACCCCTTGAAACTTGGTTGTGAATAACTGAGGATATTTTAATAGTCTCTTAAAGAATTGAGTCTTTATTTCTAAAATATACTGTTTTCCAACATAAATTATTTACTCTGTAGTCTAGTTTATCTGATGTAAATATATATGCTACAGTTTTCTTCATAAAAGTATTCTATTCTTTCAGTCTTAAATTGTACATCTAAGACTGTACACACACATACATACATATACATACATGGTGTAGGAGGTTCTTCTGTCTTTGTCTTTGTGTTGTTTTCACTGGTTAATAAAGAAACTGCCTTGGCCTAGTTGATAGGGCAGAACTTAGGTAGGCGGGGAAGACAGAACTGAATGCTAGGAGGAAGAAAGGTGGAGTAGGGAGATGCCATGGACCTACAGCCAGTGATAGACGTGTCGAGACTTTTCTGGTAGGCCACGACCTCATTCGTGGTGATATACAGATTAATAGAAATGGGTTAAACTAATATGTAAGAGTTAGCCAATAAGTAGTTAGACTTAATGGGCCAAGCAGTGATTAATTAATACAGTTTCTGTGTTGTTGTTTCAGGGCTAAACTAGCTGAGCGGGCCAAGAACCAACAAGCCTCTCTCCATGCAACACATATACTCACTATTTCCAGTGCTTTCCATTTATTTATGTTAATCCTGATTTTCATCTGGTATTTTTATTTCATCTGAAGGGCATCCTTTAACATTTCTTACAGTGTCTCTGATGATAATGAAATCTTTTAGCTTTCGTATGCCCAAAATGTCTTTATTGTATATTTGTATTCAAAAGTTAGTTTCAAGCCGGGCGGTGGTGGCGCATGCCTTTAATCCCAGCACTCGGAAGGCAGAGGCAGGCGGATCTCTGTGAGTTCGAGACCAGCCTGGTCTACAAGAGCTAGTTCCAGGACAGGCTCCAAAGCCACAGAGAAACCCTGTCTCGATAAACCAAAGAAAAAAAAAGTTAGTTTCACTGCATATGCAGTTCTTATCTGAGAGCCTCTCCTGGAGTGGTTCAGAGATGCTGTCCTACCATCTTCTTGCTTATATTTTCCTGTACGTTATAGGCTTTGTCTTTCTTCTTCCCTTCTTAATAGCCTTTTTAAAAATTCTAGCTCTTCTAAGAGATTTTTCTTCTTAATATAGTTAGAGAATTTAGATGTGCCTGTGTATCATCTTCATGTCTTTTGTGTCTTGAGTTCATTTTCAATATTCTCTGTCTTATTCACTCCATTTTATCTGTAGATCTGTTTCATGTGTGCTAACTGAAGTTATCCTGCACATGAATGATCCTTTTTCTTTTGCATCTTGTTTTATTGTCTTTCTCCTTTTTCATTTTTTTATAATTCTATTGCTACATCATCAAGTTTACTAATTGCTTCTTCTACAATGTCTAATGAACTAATTATCATATCTGGTGAATAATTTCATATGATATTTTTTTATTTTCACAAATATGGAGATTTTATTTATTCATTGTTGCTCATACAACACTTGTGAACATCTGAGACATTGTTAAAAAAAACTCTTTGAGTCTTCCTATGCTAATTCCAACGTCTGTTATAGTTCATGGTCCATTGTGATTGAATTTCTAGCCTTATTATATAAGCATTTTACTTAATATAAGTAAAAATTTGACTGGTGTCAGTAAGTACTATTCATGCTAATCTGTTTAAGTAGATTTTTTTCACTTGTCTCAGTTTTCTTGGATACATATGTAGTCCAGTACTCTACAGAAACCTAAAAACTACTGCCAAGAGATCTCCAATATTCTGTTTGAGTGGGGTTCTCCTCTGGTGTTCTGTTCTTCACAGTCCAGATTGTCAGCTTCTTCACTCAATTCAAAAAGCTTACAGCCCATCTCAAAGTTACTTTAGAGAAAGAAAAGCCCAACTAAGTTGCCTTTCTGAATTGCTGCCACCAGCCAAATGGAAAATGTACTTTGGGAGAACTAGATATACCTCTTTCCATGGCTCACTCCCATGGAACAGACAAGCAGTCATATTCCTTAGGGTAGAGGCTGGAAAAATACTCTCTTGAGATATAAAAGACCCCATGTGGAGAGGATTCACATCCACTGACATTTGGGACAATTGTTCTGAAACAGCTGGACTTTGACTCTGAAACTAGCATGATGCTCATGCTGTCATGTCCTAAGAGGACATATACATCCCAGATCCCATCCTAGTTTCAACTGAGTTTCAAGCAAGAAGTCATATACTTTAAGGGAACCCCCACTCATGAAACATGAAGAGCAATAGAAACATTGAAAGGAATAAAATTCAATAAAAATATGAGGGACTGTAGAAAGTTGAAGAAAAGTTATAGACATTTATCTGATACCTTCAAAGGGCTGCAAGAATATATTAATTTAATTTTTTAAGATGCAACAAGAAAGAAACAGGAAGCAATTAAGAATGTCTGGAAATTAAATGTAGCAAAGATAAAATAAAATGCATCAGAAGGGCTAGAAGATAAAGGGAGGCTTAGTTTCTGGAAAGTAGAACTGAAACAAAAATAAAGAAAAATTCTAAAAAGTTGCATAATTCAAAACCCTACAACCAAATAAGGAGTGCAACAGAAATCAAAACACTAGAGAGATTCAGAATATAGAAGTACAAAGTAATTTCTAGAATTGAATTATGTGCCCAGAAAAAAATAAATGAGAAAGACTCAACCAATATATCATTATGGATAATTAAAATACCAGGGGTTGAACCACCAAGATGGCTCATTAAAGAAAGGAAATTGCCTCACAAACTTCATGACCTGAGTTCAAACCCTGGAACCTACAGTGGAAGGAAAAAAAATTGGTTTTGTCAAGTAACTTGTCCTCTAACCATTATATGCACACTGTGGCATAAGTGC
>JAQHUG010000023.1:7026838-7075942 GCA_028555095.1 Dicrostonyx torquatus | reverse complement strand
CTTCCCATAGGGCAGGGTATCCTGCACCATCTTAAGGAAGCAGGGGGAGGGCGGTGGGGTAGTGGGGGAGTGGGAGGGCCGGGAACAAAGGGAGTAAATGTAAATTTTGCTTTTAACAATAAAAAAAGATAAAAAAAAATTGGTTTGTGGGTATAAGTTTTTAATTAATGTTGCAAATATTTTATTTTGTGTCCTGTGTTTTATCCTCCTTCATTATAGACTCCTTTCCTAACCTTAAGTTGAAGCTGGTTACAGCATTTTCTGCCTCTATGTATGTGTTTTGCATGTGTGTTCATGTGAACATGCGCATGTGTGTGGAAGCTCGAGGTTAACATTGGCTCTCTTCCTCTATCACTCTCCATATTATTCAATGAGACAGGATCGCTCACTGTGTCCAGAGCTCACTTATTTGGCAAGGCTGGCTGCTGGATCCAAACTAATACCCATGCTTGTGTGGCAAAACCGTTGCCTGCTGAGCCATTTCCCTGGCCCCAACTTTTTTATATACCATATTTTAAAACCTGCCCAAAGTTATTATATCTGTAATAATATAAATTGCTTTTTGTATTTCGTTTTATAACTACCCTGAATGTATTTTGCTTATGGAAAGAGGAAGGGGTCACTTTTGTGGTTTTTCATAGCTACCTTCTTGTCTCAGAGTCATTTAATAAAGAGATTGTTATTTCCCTGACTGTTCTAGAGTATCTTCTCTACCATAAATTGGTCAAAATACACATGAGTCTGTTTGGGAAGTTAATACTTCCTCTCTAGGGTCTAGATATCAGTTGCAATGTCTGTTAATACAGTTTTTCAAAAATGTAGACTACTTTACAAAATAATACTTCCTTCTCCTTTCTCCCCACTTTGAAGGTACTGAATACTTTGGGGTTAATTGTATGCATGTATTTTAATATCTATTGTTCAATATGAGAATTAGCCTATCAGAATTGACCTGCATAGACTATTGAAGGTTTTAAATCTTCAGCATGTAAACTCTTTCAATATAAGATATTACTCCATTACTTCACTCACATACTTTAATTTCTCCTAATAAAATTTAAATCTTCTTCATATTGTGCTTAGACATTTTCATTAGATTTTCACTAATGTAGACATTTTCATTAGATTTTCACTAATGTAGACATTTTCATTAGATTTTCACTAATGTAAAAGCTACTTTTCTTTAGATCAGTAAGTCAGTTACAATGCAGTTCATTGATCAATGGCCTGTACTTTTCAGACATCATATTGGCCCCTTGCTTCTTAGTCCTACAGCACTGTTACACTATAGGACTAAGTGCTCCTACTTAGTGCTCCCGCTATTGTGTCCATTTTACACATGGACATATTGATGCTTAAAAGAGAGTCAGACTTCACCAGCCTCTCACAGTTTATAAGCGGATGCATCAGAATTTCAGCAGGGGCCTTTTGAAATCTCACATTGTACCAAGCTATGTCAGAGGGAAGCGTGCCATGAGAGAGATAATTGCCCATCTCAATACTCAGGGGTAAGGGAGGAAGTGTCAGCACGTGGGTCATGGGCAAGCAGCACATGAGGAAGTGAGGGACCTCACACACTCAGGACACTGAATGTGTAATTAAGTGGGAATCATGAAGTAGAAGATACTGAACACAAGCATCTCTCAAGTTACCATCTTTCTTAATGAAAAAAATATCAGTAACATAGCCTGGGAGGCCATAGGGGCAGTGGCAGCCTCTTCAGACACAGAGGCCACATGGGCAGTTTATCACTTGCTGTTTTAGAACTGAGTTTGATTCTCACCATGGTATTTCCCTCTGACAGCTGCGGCTATTTGCTCAGCCACATTAAGGGCTACTTTGGCTCATCTGCCTTGAACAAGCAGGTTATATCAGAAATGGTTTATAAGCGGAAATTACTAACAAAAGTGCTTTGATAAGTTTCTAACCATCATTCTCCATTTATAACCTCATAGCTGAGAATCCAACTGACCAAGGACTCCAAGAACCTTGATGTCAGGACAGATGGTCCAAGGCTCTTAATGTCTGATGCTAGACTACAGAGGGATGCCGTGTAATGGTGGCCATCTACCTCAAATGGTCAGAGAATGTGTGTTGCATAGTCACTGACTCTGAAGAGAGATCTGTGCAAGGTGAACAATGTTAAATACAGCTCAGAATAACTGGTCATCCTCCATTGTTCCTTTCATAATAGCTGCTCATACTGCTAAAATAGATCCAATTACATAGAAAAATATTAAAGAAACACTGAGCATTTCCTCAGCTAGCTTACCTTATCTAAAAAATAAGCAGGGAATTTTAATTCATTGTTAGGAAGCTGGTGAGTCACTTACACAAACTGTTTTCTGTGGGCTATTCGGTCCTCAGACCCATTCTAGGTATACACACAAAGAACTCTCTTTGTGTGTGTGTATTGTTACTGGAGGGACTATACTTTAAAAAATAATTGAGAGTCTTTGTGGCACTTTTTATAATTAAATTATTGGGAATAAATTTAGCGATCAAAGCCCATGAGATCAGAAATGTACATGCTTTCTGCACTGCACTGGGACCCAGCTTACTCCTTCACTGCCTCATTCTGGGCACAAGTGGTGAGAACACCTCTGACCCTGTATCTCTGGTGGCTCCTATAGACTAGAGCTGGAGTTTAAGCAGGGAGCATCAGTCATGGGACTAGAGGAATGAAGGAAGTGAGTCCATGCGTCAGGAAGAGGTGTGGAGGATCTGAGAGGCACAGGGTTTGTGGTCGAAATGTGACTTAGATCAGCGTTAAAGTTTCTCTGGGAACACTCTGTTTCTGATATTGTTCATATGTATCCATCTCCAATTCTTTCTGCTCCTTGTTGCTTGACTCACGTTAGTATTCCTCCAGTATTAAATATGAACAAGACCAAACAACATACTGCCTCTAAGGGTTCTGAGCACTAAGGGAAAATGCAGGCAGTAAGCTCATTCCATCACTTCTATTTGTCTTCTCTACTCCCCACCCTCTGTACACACCAGAGCATGTACAGGAAGATACGGTCCGCACATATACATCCACAGGGTCTTTACACAAAAGACCAAGGAAGGTTCTTTCTTTCTCATACCTCATGGTGTCTAACACAAAAACTTCCAGGTCTTTACTAAGGGAACCAATAACCATCCCCATATAGAAATGTACTGAGGATGAATTAAGCTAATGTGTGTGAAAAGGTCATGTCTCTTTCTCCTAATAGGTTTTCTGAGGTTTGCACAAATGAAAGAAACAGCTACTTTCACAAAGGCTATCATTATGGGGCAGGTTTAATTTGCAAATCAGCACCCAAGTATGTATTCTGCATATCCCATTAATGGAGGCTGTCACACTGTGGGTCCATTGAATTAATTACACTTGACATCTTTAACAAACATGCACAGATGGCAATTTGTAGCTAATGCTAATCTCTGACCAAACTATTTTACCATCCAAATGTGACTTATTATGAATTAACTTTCCCTGTTTGAGACTTGCTTCTGCATAGAAATATTTGCTCATGAGTAATTTAAGCACAAATAACATCTGCAAAGAGTAATTTTTACAGTTAAGACTACAACAAAAGCAGACTGGTTTCCATTTTCTATAAAAGGTATTATTTTAGGAACAAAGTTCATATCCTGGGAAAATTATCATGTAAATGATATTGTCTGCTCACTTTTTATGCTCTATTTTAGGTACTAGCAGAAATGAAATGAAGGTTTTCAGAGGGAAGTTCTCGTGGAATTCTGGTGTGTCTCACTTCTGGGAACATGAGTATCTTTCATCTCACTGGAAAATGGAAAATCAGCATGCAACTTTGAGAGGAGATCACAACAGCAGGGATGAGGATGGGGGTCAAACAGAAAAGGATTGAAGACAGCAACACCAAGCTGACTTGGATTTGGATGGCAGCCTGTGACAACAGGTAGTTCAAACTCTGCACACCTCTACAAGAGGAGCAGGAATTTTGCATTGTCGGGCTTTGTGAAGACTTTGTTTAAAAAAAACTGTCTTAATACAGTTTCTGCTTAACAGTGTGAGTTCCTTCCTCCAATGCCACTGCGGTAAACGGGGATCCTGTGATGAACTTAGCTATTTTTTAGGAAAAAAACATGTTTAAAAAGCTGGGCATAGTGGTGTGTGTCTTTAACCTGAGCACTCAGGAGGCAAAAGCAAATGGATCCTGTGAATTTGAGGCCAGCTTACATAGTTCCAGAATTCTCAAAACGAACAAACAAATAAAAATGTTTATTTGATGCTTGGCATTTTCCAGGTGTGGTTCTAAACATGTCATTAATAGCTCATTTTGACTCTCATAACCACTGAAGATTACTGCTTTTATTTGTCTTTATAGGTAAAGAAACTAATACAAAATAGTTAACTGCTAACCCTGTGGACACATCAAGAAAGCCTCAGCCAAGTTCAAATTCCAGGCCACATGACTTGTACCTAAGTCCAGCTCTTGACGGCTCTTACAGGAATGAAGGGGAAATTCAACAGCATTCTCTGTTTTCAGAACTTTATTGGCAAGGGTGAAATGAAATACAGTAAATACTAAAATTATGTTCCTATACTAAAGTATCATTTAAAATAAAATAATATAGATGTTTCTAAAGGATTGGTGGGGTAAAGGGAGAGATGGTGTGAGAGGCTGAAGTGGGGCTTTGTGGTCATGGAAGCAGGAGATGGTGCAGGATAAGAAGAGAGGGAATGCTACTGAGGAAGGTCTTCGGTCTCAGTGCAGCAGAATGCTAAAGCCAAGTTGAAGCACTAATGGCCCAAATTCGTCATCTTTGAAGCTTTCATCTCTAACAGTCCAGGCGAGTTAATATTACAGCCATGCCATGCCTGTCCCCATGTTGTGGAAAACAGTACTTGCTACTGGCATTTCTTCCAAAGTGGGACATGTTGCACTGACATGGCTATGCGTCTGCTGGTCTAGTCTACTGGCTTGTCAATGAAGAGCTATGTAGTGGGGCCTCAGTCATACGTTCTTGTCCCCTGCTGTGTGACACCTGCTGCCAGAAGGCTCTCAGATCTCAAAACCTTTAGAACTGCCTTAGCTGCTGACCCTGACTCAAGGGCGTATATTTTCCAGCACTGACCAATCTGATGTCCAGTCTATATATAATCTATGGAGAACATGCCAGCTGCAACCAGAATGCTGTGATAGGACCATTCCAGCATCTGAGCTTATCCTGGATCAACTACTGAAACTATATTATATAGATACAGCAAACTATATCTCACGCAATGTCTCCGTCTGTCCCACGGCTACTTTTCTTCCCTTCCACAGTTGTTGATTTCAAGAGCTCTAGCAAATGTGCCACAGACTAAGTTTCAACCCTGCACCAGTGTATTTGTCATTTTTGTGACACTCTGACTTGTTGGAACATCTTAACTAGATGCGGACATGATCTAGTTAAGAGCAATGGTTTCAGAGCAATGGGTCCATAGTTCCCTAGTTCTGTGTGGTCTGTGCATGTGACAATGCAAGTTTTGCGCCTTTAGATGTTGGGAACAGGAGAAAGCAGGGTATCGAAAAGAGCCAGGGTGAAAGGCCATGCCCTCAGCAGCGTACTTTACCCCGTAGGTTTATCTGCTATCTTTGCCACTCTATTATGAATCAACTAAAGGACTCATTCACTCATCCACTAGGGAGAGCTCTCGTAGTCTAACTGAGGCATCTTTATGTACACACCCACAGGTGTGTTTCACCTATCCCAACATCACAATTCAGACTTGAACTGGCTTCAAAGAAAGCCAGTGCTAACAAGTATCTCTCCCACACTGCCATGTAATGCCATATAGTGATTGATTCCAAGTTTCAGTAACCGCGACATTGGCAAATTTATATTCTCTTCCAGTTACGCAATCTAGGTGAACTTGGACTGACTAATAAACTTGACCATGTAAAAATGGCAGCAATCAGGCTGGGATAGCACTATGATAAGAATGTTAATGAGCAGTTCACAAGACTTGCCTCTGACTGACAAGCCAAGATAATATGGCCATTACTGTCTCCAGATCAAGATCTACCTGAAAACTAAAATATTTTCAATAAAACAAAAATAATACTAGGGATTATAGTAGGGTCTTGTGAAGAAATATATTTTCTCATGTTCATTTTTTATGCTTAATTTTGTTCTGTTTTAAGTGGTAACAGCTATATAGACCACAAATGTATCAGAAGATAGACCAAATGTCAGCTCCCCCACTTATGTAGGTTCGTTGATAAGATAGAGTGCTGCTATTTTAAGAAGTGATTAAAAGCAACTATTTTTAGACCCCAAATCTCATGAGGACTCTTCTTTCTGTTCCATTGTTCCTTGACAAGCAAATTCTTTCCCAAGTACATTAAGCTGAATGGGATCCCAAGAGGCCCCATGATAACCTCATCCCTATGCCAGCTCCACAGGGAGTCGTCTGTGTGGTTTTCCAGATTGGAGAACACTCTTCAGAGGCAGCACAACACAGGCTGGATACTACTGAGTACTAGGTGAGTACTAGGCAAGGCCCTAGAAGAATGCCGGTAGGAAGTGAAGAAGAGAACGTCAGCACATGGAATCCTCGTCTACTTGAAGACTCTAGGAACATGGAAAGGTACACACTCGCTTTCAAAATTCTGCCTGTACACAGTAGAGCCCCCATTCTCTGTCTTGCCACCTTTTCCATGTAAAAGCTTGCTACAGAAGTCAAAGTTCTAATGAAAACTGACACGGGTGCCTTTTAGAGTAGGTTTAAACATCTGTAGTCTAATTGTGATGGTTCAAAGAACAACACAGCAAAGTATGAGAAAGCTATAAGGACATGAAATGCAATTGTCTTGTTTTTTTAAAAAGCAATGTGTGCTGAGGAAATGGCTCAGTCAGTTAAGTGATTACCTGGCAAACATGAAGACCCAAATCCTAGCTTCAGAACCTTCATCAGAAAGCCCAGTGTGGCGCTACACCCTTGTAATCTCAGCACTTGGAAGGTGGAGACAGCCAGATTCCTGGAGCTTTCTGATCAGACAGCCTACCATAATCAATGATCTCTGGGCTAGGATGTGAAGTGTGAGACCAAGGAAGTGGTGCCTGAGGTCTGACATACAAGGTTGACCTCTGCTTTCCAGGTGCATGCACATACATTACCTTCACATGCATGTGAAAGTACAGAGAAAGAGAGAGAGAGAGAGAGAGAGAGAGAGAGAGAGAGAGAGATACTAAATTCCTTATGAATCCAGAAATGTTTGCTTATAACCCTAGCACTCAAGAGACTGAGACAAAAGGGTTGTGACAAAAGGGTCGTAAGGTCAGCCCCAGCCTAGACTATGCAGAAAGTTCAGGCCAGTCTAAGTTACTTATCAAGACTCTGTCTACTCCTCCATCTACTGCCTCCCACACACAGGGTTCTTGTGTTTACTAAGAGAAAAGATAGTTTACCTAGGATCCCTCTCCCCAACTCCTCAGAATGTAAAGCTGACCCAAATCATAGTATTCTCCCTTTTATCCCTGCTACAATCCATTCAAAGTGTCTCAGGGGACTCGTGAAAGGACAATAATACTAAATCCTGTAACTCGGTGCCTTTCCCATGAATACTTGGCCATGTGCTGTGGCTGTAACTTGAACAGTCTGAGGTGTGACAGCGCAGATGGCTATCTTTTTCTTTTTCCCTCTACACCATTTCACAGATAGAAAATTCATCCTTGCATAGACCTTAACAACCCCAGTGGGTGGGGTTTTGAGTCAAGAATTCTCACTTTTGCACTTCAAGGAAGCACTTTATGAGCTCTGTTTTGTATGTCTGAATCTGCCCAGATCACTACTACTGTACTCTAGAGTTGCTATTAAATAGAATGACAATGATAAGAGCATAACCACTGGTGTTAAAAGAGCTAGGCCAATAAGTAGTACTGAATGACTGAAGGTGAGTGGTACATCATGGACACACTGGACATCCCTAGAAAGAGTGAATAAAGAGTGTAAGACCATAATACCACTCACAACTGCACACACTTTAAGATATATGAATTCTTTGTTTCTGGGTTCTTCCACTGGATGGTTTCAGACCACATCTGATCAAAGGTAGCAGAGGTTTGAAAGCAGGAACCACAGAAAAGGGGGACTAGCTTACGCACTGGGCTGGGAGAGGGTGACCACATGCAAACCATCATAAACGTGTTTGCTAAAAACTATAGATGTTCATGCTGAAAGTTCTGCCTTGAAGAAAAACCAACTACAGGATCGGAACTCTCAGCCTCCGGCAGAGGGTCCTAAAGACAGGTTTATAAGATGCTAGAGGACATTTTCAAAAGAAAAGTCAGCAAGTCCTTCTGAGAAACAGAGAGCTGAAGGAAAACAGAGATTTCTTACCGCAGAGGTCTCAGATTCTGGAAAGCACTGGTGGTTGCTCTAACCTTCCAAAAAGAAAGAGAGGTTCCACGGTCTCCCACAGCTGCCAGCATCTATCTTACAGGGGATAATTTGGAGGGCTAGTCCCAAGGACTGTGTTTTGGAAAAACTTAGGATCATTTTTGGAAATCTAATCTTTTAAATGCTGTAATTGCTTCCTAAATTGTTGGTGTGCTCTACCCATATTTTAAAATTCTGATTCCCTACATTTTGTATACATGTTCTTTTATTTGACAGTATTATGGCAAACATTTTCAAAATTCAAATGATTGTTGACTAATTCCACATTAGAACAGTACAATTCTGTGTGCTAAAAGCTAACAACACTTTGGGTGGCTCCTGGAAATTTCAGGATATGGATTCCAAATGGTGCCAGCTTGTATCCACATACCTTTCAGGCTTGGAGTCAAACAACTCTTCATAACATGAGTTAGTTAACTCTCACTATCATTCCTTCACTGCAGTGGAAAGAAAGTCCAAATCCCCGGTCCACTGAAGCCAGAGCACACCCCATGCCATGAAGCAGCTTGACACAAAAGCCCTAGTGATGCCTGTCACCTGGCAGCAGCCCACTCTGATGCGCTGCTGAGAACAGAACCAGCTTAGACTGAAAAGGACTAAAAGCAACTACAGATCAGGAGTACAATGTCACTGCCATGGCGGGAACACATTCAGTGTCAGGAGCATGCAGTAATCAACTCCTGAAGCCAGCCGGATACTCCCCGAGTTTCTGATATAAAACAGAAATAGAGCTTTAAAACAAGAAGCAGCTGGGGTCCAGAACTTGTGTAACTAATACCGTCATTATAATCCTTAAACTGGGGGTAATAGCGCCAAAAGAAAGATGACTTACCAGAAAAATTAAAGATAACACTCCTAGCATTATACTTGGCACACAGTGGGTTTTCTACAAACAGCTTGTCATTGGATTAGGACATAAAGATGTAGGTAGTATAGCAGGGCATGGTAGTGCACACGTTTAGTCTCAACTCTCAGAGGCAGAGGCAAGTGGATATGAGTTCAAGACCAGCCTGAGCTACAGAGTCAATCAGGGATACACAGAGAAACTTTGCCTTTAAAAAAAAGAAAGAGAGAGAGAGAGAGGGAGGGAGGGAGGGAGGGAGGGAGGAAAGAAAGAAAGAAAGAAAGAAAGAAAGAAAGAAAGAAAGAAAGAAAGAAAGAAAGAAAGAAAGAAAGCCTAGTAACTTACAGAACTTGTCAATGATCTTCAGACTTCCTTGGGTTGTTACTAAACAGCAAACACTCGAACACTGGGACTTGTCATCAAAATCCAGCACACTTCAAAGACAGGGAGAAAACAGGAAGGAAACTAGAGATAGAATTCTAGTTCAATAGGCCACAGGATCATTTTATTTTCCAAAAAGAACTCAAAGGTTTTTGTTATCTCCATAAGGGCAGAAAATGGCTGCAAAATCTTCCTAGGAGACTGACAGATGTGGTACAGGGACCCAACAAGTAGGAAAATAAAATGTATGTGTGTTTGTTCATGTGTCTGTGTGTGTGCATGTCTGTGTGTGAGTGTGTGTGCATGTCTGTGTATGTGTGTGTGTGTCCCTAAAATGCAAATTTTAAAATGCAAATTGCCCATGAAGAAATCAACATGAAAATTTCAGCCCAGAGCCCTAGGCAAAAGATCTTGGCTTTACATTCAAAGTATAATGACATCTAAAGATATTCTCAGGGTGCTGAGTGGCCACTTGACCTTATTTTCTCTGAACTTCTGCATCTGTCACCATTCCCACATTAAGACACAAACTGTCCCCATAAACGGCATATTCAGCTACCCCAAAAAAGATTTCACTCTATTCCTGCTATGTGGAGTTCTGTATGTATTTTTCACCCTTAAGGCAGCTACGGTATAGTTAGAAAGAAAGAAAATAAAAAGGCTGTTTGCATCAAACTAAATCCCCTCTCATATCCTTAGGCTCCTCATTCATACAAAATCACAGTGCTTGCTGGTTTCAGATGAGAATCATTTTCTTTCCATGGAACATTAATATTGATCCTTTCCTGTTCACGTGTGGTCCCATCTACGAGGACAGCACAGATCTGTGACTGTATAATATTCTGCCTCACCCCCACCCCCACCCCCGGGACATGAACTGTCTCCATACCAGAAGCCTTGATCTTCATTTTAGCAGAGAACTATAAGGAATGCTATTTCCTTTGGGAGCTGTTAGACAATAAGACATCTTGTCCTGCATTGGCCTCTGGCTCCAGCCTGTCCTGCATGCCTTTAAATCACACACCCTGCAAGATACTGCCACAAACCCTTTTCTTTTCGTTCCAAGACCAGTGGTGGATAACAATGCTAGAGTGTTGTCATCTTCCTTCTAGAAATGGTACACTGGTTTCTGGTCATCGAAGAGGACTCTATCCCTAACCCAGAAATCCTTTAGGATGAGAAAGTATCTCTGCAAAGGGAGTCTATCCATGTAGTCAAAACCCCTCTCTGAGCTGCAGCCACTCCAGCTCAGTTTCAAGGGAGCACAGCAATAGAAGAATTTAACTGAAGTTGACACATTCTCATTAGAGTGCCTGAAACAAAAGCACATATGGATCTTTCTGAATCTTTGAACACACACTGATAAATTATATTCTCATTTTCAGAGGCTGTGTCTCTGAGTGCCTGAGCAGGTAATAGCTGTCCCCAGCCCTGGAATGCTAGGGCTACTCAAGACCCCAGAACACACTAGAACCCGTTCCAGGGAGTTGGTATCCATAAAAGAACAGAAGGCAACCAGAGCTGAAAGCATTGGAAAGTATGACATGGCAAAAGAAGATTTTGTTTCTTTCATTCTATTCTCTGAGGTATTAGCAATCCCATCACTTTATTGGGTTTTATTTGAACAAAGGAAGTGAAATGAGAGGGTCGGGGTGAAGGGGGCTGATGGGACACAGGAACCTCCCCGAATACAGACCTGCACTTTACATCCCCTCCATCTAAATCTCAGGGATGGCCTTGTCAGGCCAGCTCTCCAGTCTCCAGTTCTGAACCACTTGGAATGGTAGAGGCATAAAAGAAGTGAGAGGCTCCTCTGCCACTGCTACACCTCTACCCAACTCTGTATATAGACAGCAGCCGCGAGGCCCTTTGCCCTGGGGAGCTGAGCTGCCATGCCATTGTCTGTCACTCTAGACACATTATTGATCAAGCCAAATCCTTTCCCATGCCTCACTGGTCGAGGTGGGGATGAGATGAGTCCCGGGGGAAGCAGGTAAGTACAGACACTTGGCAGTTCATCTCCAGCCACTTCCTACCAAAAAATAAAGAGGAAATGAAAAGGAAGATTCTGGGGGAAAATATTTACAATAGAACACTCAGCAACTATGACAAAATGCAACGTGAACTGTTTTCTATAGGAAAGACCTTGCCTGTGTGTATTGCCAGGTTCTCTGGCAGAAAGAGAGGACTCTCCCTTGGGCTGAAGGGATGGTGAGTGAGTGTCACAACTCAGCTTTCCCCGCTGGGCACAGGGAGAAACACACCCACTAAGTCTGTCAAAGCAGGAACTCATTTAATGTTATCAAACAGGGATTTATGTAGGGTTGTGATGGGGGCAGAGAAGCCTGGGATGGGCCAAGAGCAACGAACAAGGGCCAATAATATTCTGCCATGTTAGCAGTGACTGAGCAGAGGCGAGCCTAGGTCTGGTAGCCAGAGACAGTTCTCTAAACTCGAGCTAGGCTCAGGTAGTTACACTAGGCCTCACCAAACTCAAGTTAGGCTTAGGAAGTTACACTGGGCCTCATGCCCAGGCCTCATGAGGCCCAACAGTGTATCTATCACCTTTAGCTTTCTCAAATCTTGCCTCTCCCTTCCTAGGCAGCTAAACTGGGCAAAATTTAAAACCCTGCTAATTCTGACACCCTCCTCCAAGGCCCCAGGGAAACCTGCCTATGACATTACCCAGATTCCTCTGCATATGAAACTTTTACATGGCCTTTTATTGAAATGAAATTGTATAAAATGACTGAACTAATCCAAAAGAAGAGGGAGAAAGGAGGGCAAAGAAAAGTTACTGGTGATTTCCAAAGAGCAATAAAGAAAGCAACCTCAAAATTCCTGATTCCCTCCATACACACACTGCCCATTTCTCACAGCTCCTAATTTCTGTTCTTCTTGTGGGCATACTTTAAATGAGCCCTGCAGAAAAAGACAACAGAAACAAATCTAAAAATCATCTTCAGAATCATGACACAGAAAACTGTATAATCAGCATAGATGCCTAAAGTAACACAAATATAGAGGGAATAACCACAGTGAAAATAAAAATAAAAGCATCTCTTTAGTCTATTTTGAAGGATGCTCCGTTGCCAGCCCCCAAGAAATGGAATTCCTGCTGGTCTTGCTTCCAGGCAGAACATAAACTACATGATCCCCGAAGTTCCTCTCAGTGAAGCTTGGGCATGTGCTGTTAACTGCACACACAGCTGAGCCCCCACACTGATGTAAGCAGAAAACTGGGCAAATTTCAGAAGCTTTTGTCTAACCTTTTCAGCTTAAATTCCCACTACTTTAATAGCTGCAGAGAGCTCCCTTGTAGACTGGGAGTATAGCTAAGCCGTGAGGTGCTTACCTATGATGCCCAAGCCCCCAGGCTGCTCCTCTATACTGCAGGAGACAGGGGAGGGATAGAGAGAAAGAGCTGACTTCAATTATTTGCTATATGTGTCAGTGAAGCATATGCTTGACATTTTTGCAGAAAGACAAAAATCACGTAACAAAATACAATCAAACACTGCTTTGAAGATGACGGAAGTTCCAGTGGTAAGGTCCCCTTTGCAGTAGTCAAGTAAGGAAGATATGGGTAAATCCTATCGTTTATTGTGACTTTGCCACTCAGCCATGTGAGGACTTCAAGTTCACTGCCTTGTGAGGGTTGTTTATTGCAGCAGAGCAGTTGGTTCTTGCAAAACTGTTCTCCCTACCTGGGAGGTGGTATGTAGAAATATTAGCATCATCTCTCTTCATTACAACACCCAGAAGGTCTAGGCCATCTGTCTCAGAAGCTGACCTTTATAGTAGCAGAATAGAACCTTCAGATTTGAAAATGTGTACAGGGACTGGAGAGATGGCTCAGTAGCTAAGAGCACAGAAGACCCTTACAGAAGACCAGAGTTCAGTTCCCAGTATCCGATTTGTGGCAGTTCACAATGACTCCAGATTCAAAGGATCTGACACCCTCTTTTGGATATTGCAGGCACTGTTCTCACACACAGAACCCCAGATTATAAACATAATTAGAAATAAAAATAAGTTCTTTAAAATAGTCTTAAAAGAAACTGTATATAAATAAATTTGGCTGCAATCAGTTAGTCCTTATTACCAAAAACAGTCAGAAAATTCTAATTAGTCAATTACTATTTGTTACTACATGGTGGAAGTCCATTCTGGGTATGGGATTATTTACCCCAGTTGCTCTCTCTCTCTGTGTAATGATCTTGGTCAAGAGAATCATGTCCCCATAGCACCTACCTTGTTCCCACTCCTGTTTATACATATTCGTTTTTGCATTTTTCAGTCTTGGTGAGTGCTGGTCTCTCTGCTTTCTGGTGAAGCCATTAATGTGTCGCATAAAAAGCTCAGGCTCATTTTAGGCAATCGCATCAAGTTTAGACACCAAAATGACAGCATTTAGCTTGAGAAACCTTGCTGCAGCATAGGAATTGCAGAGGTGGTAGCTTTCTGGCTTCTCGGGGCAAGTGAAAGAGATCGTGTCTATGGACCATTGCTACATAGATATTCTGACTACTGTGTGATCTTCAGACATTTATATCCTATGTGGAAGCCTGGGACTGGTTGGCACCCAGGCAGCACTCACGGGATGGTGTCCATTGTTACAATTTCTCCCAATGCCCTCTCACGGAGAGGTAGAAAAGAGTCAGTGGGAATGTATAGACTTGATTAGAAAATATACATTGTCCAGTTGAATTTTTGCCAAAACCATTGTCTGTTACCTAAAATACTTTTTCTGAATCGTTTTCTGTCTCCCACCAAAACAGCTCCTGAGCAAAAGACTCATTAGCACACACACACACACACACACACACACACAAAAAAATGATATTTGTAGGGTTACATAATAACATATTTGTCTCATAAAAAGTGGGACTTTCAAGAAGAAAATATAACCAAGTAGTAAATATTAAGGATTTATTACCCACAAGATTGTAGGTGTGTAACTATGTCACAGGCCAATCAATGAAGCTCATCCAGATAACCTACTTTGTTCTTTAGGGCCTTGTGGAGAAAGGCACCAGAACCAGGCAGATGGATGCTGCCAATTACAAGTGTGCAATGTTGCAGCAGGGGGTAATATGAAATGTGTTCTGAACTTTACAAGAAGATCTATAGCTAAGACATGGACAAGTCTGCCTAATAAACAAGAGGATGAAAAGGGCTATCCAAAAAAAGCTGGTAGGTCGTGTAAGAACACTGGGGGAGCCGGGCGGTGGTGGCGCATGCCTTTAATCCCAGCACTCGGGAGGCAGAGGCAGGTGGATCTCTGTGAGTTCGAGGCCAGCCTGGTCTACAAGAGCTAGTTCCAGGACAGGCTCCAAAGCTACAGAGAAACCCTGTCTCAAAAAACCAAAAAACAAACAAACAAAAAGAACACTGGGGGAAATAGTAAAGAACACTAAAAAGGGGTTATCAGCGCATGAGATGTGAGCATAGCTAGAGATAAGGAGCAGCATTCAGTAGCACTTCTGGCATGCACGAGCCAAGAAGTTTCAAGTTTGTTAGTCATGGAAAATAAGTCTTTTGCCAGTAAGTAAGCATAAAGAAAAGGAACTCCCTTGGGAAAGATGGAAGGCAAACTTTAGAGTAGGAACGTAACTACTACACCCTGGACACACGGCCCAGTCCTCAAGTTCCATTCACTGTGCAACTGTGAAGAGATACCCCACCTGTGAACTGAGCTTGTCTGAAGCAGTTCCGCCTAAATCTAGGTGATCTTGTGAGCACACTTACAGCTACAGGAAGTATGGTGGACTGGGTAACAAACCAGTCATATTGGCCGAGAGTGAAACGTAGCAGTCTATGGATTAATGACCTAATTTCCTTAATATACTAATGGCATGAATGGCAAGAAGTGGGGGTTGGAGCGGGAATACGTTTTTAATAATAAAAAGACCTAACTTCTTAGTTAATCTCAGCATGAAAACTTTGTGAAGCTGATCTAAAACACACACACACACACACACACACACACACACACACCCTTTAAAAGAACACAATATGGGGAATTCAAATATTGTCTTGGCTTAAATAAACTGTAAACATTATTGTCAGCTGAACTCCTTGTGATATCAGCTGGTGCTTAACCTTCTATAAAAGAAAGATGCAGCTGGGCGGTGATGCATCTCTGCACTCGGGAGGCAGAGGCAGGTGGATCTTTGTGAGTTCGAGACCAGCCTGGTCTACAAGAGCTAGTTCCAGTGCAGGCTCCAAAGCTACAGAGAAACCCTGTCTCGAAAAACCAAAAAAAAAAAAAGAGAAAAAGAAAAAGAAAGAAAGAAAAAAAAAGAAAGATGCATGGAACAGTTCTCTCTCTTGAGAGTGTGTGCACGGCCCTCTCCTTTCTAGCTCCATTAATACCCATGAATAAATCTATGTTAAAACCATTTCTTCAAAAGCTTCATCTTCATTTTATAAAAAAAAAAATAAAGTTATAAACAGTGGGAATAGTCGTGGCATGTTCGGAAGACTGCACTTCACAACTCTCTGCCAGTCTTCCGGCCCCCCATTCTCTGTGTCCCCTGCTTCGCGATGACGCTTGAACCTTGGTGGGACAGCTTTAGTAGAGACGTCCTGCTTGGAACTGAGAATCCACACTCTTTGTTTTGTTTTCTGTGACTGTCCTGGAATTCACTCAGTAGACCAGACTGGCCTTGAACTCAGGGATCTGTGCGCCTCTATCTCTTGAGTGCTTCGATTTAAGGCGTGCACCACCATCAAGCCTGACTGAGCACTCAGACTTTTATATTCAACATTGGGTCATTTACACCTTTCTATTTACTGCTACCCACTGCATAAGGAAGCTTCTCAGGTAAAGGCTGGCTGAGAGACAGTCTGTAGATAGAAGCATACATATTTAGAAGGAAATTTGACAGCATGACTACTTAGCAAAATAACAACAGCAGGCTCTACCCTAGAGCGTATGACCTCCCCAGCTATGGCTTTTGGCCATGAGTACAGTATTAGGCATGAGAGTCCCTTTTGTGGAGGGAGGGCTCAGCAGAGTCAGAAGGCAGCCAGCTAGCCCCAACAGTATGCAGGTTCACATCAGTAAGATGTCTTTTCTCCGCTAGCTGTTGTCAAAGCACCTTCTTGACAGTTTCTCTAAAATTGCAGCCAAAGTGTGTGGTATCTTCAGCAATCGGGTCTTATCATGTAGTTATGCTTGGAAACTAAGGATAAGGGCTGATGCTTTTTTGTAGAGACCTCCAGGGCCTTCCTGACCAGCACATCCTAGGAAGGTATCCCAAGCCTTGTATTCGTGATTTCCACTTAATAAGCATGTCTTTGGGAAGCAATGCTGTCTATCAGTGCAGGACAATTATGCTCAAGTTATTTTTAAGTTATATTTTGAAACCAACTTAACCATGAACTCATACTGGCTGTGGTTACCTGCACAAGTCCTGTATGCAATCAAGACAACCAAAATCCTCACCTAAAATCTAAAAAAAAATAAATAAATAAAGTTTAGGGGGATGGAGAGATGCCCCAGAGGCAAAGAGCATTGGTTGCTCTTCCACAGGTCCTGAGTTCAAGTCCCAGCAACCACATGGTGGTTCACAGCCATGTATAATGAGATCTGGTGCCCTCTTCTGGTATGTAGGTATACATGCAGGCAGAACACTATATATACTAAATTAATAAATCTTTTTAAAAGTCAACAAAATCCTTGCCTAGCTGGTGTTCTTCAAGCCCTTACAAAGGATTTCTTGACAGTGCATTTGTTGGAAGAGGGTGATTCATTTCATTCATTTGTTTGGGTTTTTGCTTGTTTGTGGTTGTAGCTATTCATAGACTCCCATATCCCAGAGGTTGATCCCACATCTGTGTACATTAACAGCTGCACTAACTGGACTTAGTGACTTATTAAAACAAAACAAAAAGATATGACATTAGAAGAGAATACACTTAAGGAAATATTGAGAAATTGGGACTAGATAGGATATTTTATTGTATACATGCTGAAATTCTCAAAAACAAAGAAAAAATCAAATACAGTGAAAGAAAGATCTTATTAATTAGAAGTATGTCCTGAAGTATTAGGTATGAAACAATAAGTACTTTAAAATATTGTAGGATAAGATTAGAGAAATGAGAATGATTAGCAAATTATTAATAAATGAAGAGGTCAAGTAAGTACAATTTTATTAGATTAAGCTATTCATACATAGCTATTAGAATGCTTCCATTTAAAATAAAACAATAGCAAAGTTTACTTCTTTGTTCCCTATATAAAGCAATTGATCACAAAGCTTTTAAATTGTTTGTTTATAATATATGATGAAAAAAATTATAACTAAAATTTAAAAAACATAGTCTCTAATTTTCTGATTCAATTGTCTAAGTTCAGAGATAGGAAAGTACCATTCTGGTAGCTCCCTGGGCCCAGCTGATCCGTTCACTGATCTTCAGCATCTCTAAGAAAGAATGCTTGTCCCCACCTTCTCTTGAAATGTCGATCTGAACCCTTTTAATCACTCCATGATGAATGTACTTATTGTGTCCTAGCGACTTTATGAAAAGATGGAGAGACTCTGGGAAAGTGGACTGGTTCTGTCACTATCACACTATGATAAATTTGGAGCACTTCATCAGATGCCATCTGAAAAACTATGTCTTCACAAAAGAGATATTTCCAGTACTATTTGTCTCCATATTATCCTTGAATACCAGTGAATAATCAGACTTGGCTGTTGTGTTCAGTTCAATGTGTTTGACACTAGAAGGCATAAGAAATAGCTATCCCTGAAAAATATAAGAACACTTGCACCATCTGTATGGGTACCTGAAAAGGAAAAGGGTTGGGAATTTGGAAATGACTATCATGGGGATATGGAATTGGCCATATCTAGGATGTTAGGTTTATTGTTCTATTTCCTGTTACTGAAACAAAATACCAGATGCTAGGTAACTTGTAAGGAAATTTGATTTAGCTCACAGTTTGTGAGCTGGAAGTCCAAAAATGAGATGCAGGACTTCCCTTGTCTGTGTCTAGTGATAGCCAACGGCATCAAGGGAGGAATGGATGTGAGCTGGAGATCATGTGCCAGGACAAGAAGCAGAGAGAGATGAGAAGCTAGGATAGCTCTCTTATCAAAGTCACTAACTGGTAGCCCATAAAAGCTACTCTTACCCCTAGAAGAATATCCCCAGTGACCCAGGGTCCTCTCACTAAATCCATCCTCTTATCTTAATATTAACACATGTGCACTAAGCTTCTAACACATGAATCCTTAACAAATGCATTTTTATCCAAATCAGAATAGTGGGGACACATCTTCAGTAAAAAGCATTAAGACACAATGACATGATGCCAAGAGAAAGCTATTCCTACTTGATGTAGACAAATAGTGGCTACTGAGACAAAGATAAAATGGTGTGCTGACATTTCCAAACAAAACAATGGAGGAAAAATGTACATGAACCTTAGGTGCCTCAAAGGCATCTTTAAACACGAATATGTGGAGGGTGTTGGAGATAACCTATATAAATGTTCCCCAAGGCATTCTTCACGTCCTTGGAGATTCTATCCTATAACTTAATCTAATGGAGTAAGTCTTATCATTGGCTTTGTGTTTAGCAAAACTGAATTTCTAGAGGATGCTGCCAGTGTTAGACCTCCTATTAAGTGGGCATTCATGGTTTATGAAAAAGAGATGCCACTACCCATAGACTAAGCCACATAGGTGATAGAGAAGCTATCACAGGGTGACAGAGAGCATCTACTCTAATATTTTTTTCACCTACAAAGGACAATGTTTTAGGGAAAAATAATTAATTTCCAATTTTTCGCTAAAAGCTTTATATTCTTGGGAGCATATCTAAGATTTGTTACTGTTTCTCATGACTTGTGTCAAATACTCCAAATTTTGCCTTCTGTCAATCAAAACAACCCCATAAAAACAGTGGGTCATGGTCACTGTGATATAGTGCGTCCTCAGCATCAAAGCCTTCTATTCCAGATGGAAGCTCATTAAGGACTTAGGAAGTAAACAATTCAAAAGTCTTTGGAAGTTCCTGAACTTGACAGAATTCATAAGATATCTACCACCACAAGGTTATATAAACAGTAGGGACTGTTGGGAAGAACGAGACTTTTTACAGTGGCTGAGCCTCCTGGAGGACAGACTCCAACATGTTGGGCTACCTGTGTGTCATGCAGGGACCTTTCAGCGTGAGTTGTTGTGAGGCGTTACCCACACTGAGGAAGCCTTTCTGGAGACGCAGCACTAACTCCTCACCTACACTTCCAGTAGAGAAAGCAACCCAATACATTTACTGGTTCCCTAAGTTGAACCTTGGTGAGATCATTACTTTGATCTGTCATTGGGAAACGGTCTAAGTAGTTTACACCTCCCTAGAAAACGTCTCCCCACAGTCTGAGCACCTCTTGAGCATTTATTAGGTCCAAGCACTATCTTATATTCAAAGAGGTTTGGATATGAAGTGAAAGGAAGTATATGTCCTTCTACCTGAGAAATTCCGCCTATTCCTAAATGGCAAAAGTATCATATCTTGTCAAACTTTAACAGAATTGGCCTTTCATTTACAATTACCCTACAATGGTGTATTTCAGAGCTGTTTCTTCATCGCACTGGTGAGAATATTCATTGGTGACATCTGTCACTTGGAACTTCTCCCTTAATAAAATTTATTATAAACACATAAAACAAGGTTATTGCCTCGGGACATCTGGCATATGCAATCCACGCCTTTGCAAAGAACTGGGGAGAGGGTGAAAGCACACATACAAGTTTTGTGCTAGACTGAGATCATTTTCCCCTTCTTCTAAAACAAAGCTAGCTACATACAGTCTGTGGGCCACCAATGTGCTGTGGGAAATACATCTCTGAAGAGTAGCTGAAATTTATTCTGACACAGCTCCCACATATTGACCAGCAACCTCCTAGGAGGGAAATGTCTCAGTCTGGTCCATTAGGAATAATTGTGTTGGAACACTGCCCCTTGCTTTAAAGAGAGTGCATCCATTTACTGAAGCAAAGGAATCACTGAGATTGATCTGACCTAGTTGCTTTGTGGGTTTGGATGCTGCTGAGCAAACCAATGGTTTTCCGAGTTGGTGCTGTTTTGGACAAAGTCAGAGCTTCATGGGGTGCAGATTTTCCTTAGCAAGCCAATCATGACTACAAAAACAAGATTAGTATCATATGTGCAATGGTAACTTGTCTTGACTGCATGAACCTAATGAATATCTGTCATTAGATTGTTTAAACGTCATTCACAATTGAATATCTGACTTTAAAAGAAATGGCTGAACCATCTCCTGCCTGTCACTAGCATTCATTTGTAGCAATCTGTGATGTTTGTCTGTAGTTTAAATGCAAAAAGAAAAATCACTTCAATGTTTCATGCAAGGCTGCTTCTAGAACAAAATTAATAATGACTACAATTTTCAGAACTGTGCTCTCATGCAGTATAGACTAAATCTGACTAATTTAATTCCCTTGCACTGATGGCTTGAAATATTGCAGGAGAAATACTAAAATTGCCTTGACTGTGGAAGAACCATCCGGCTCTCTGATTACCAATGTCTTTTTAAAAAATGCCCACCAAGATAATTCTTGGCTCAATGATGTGTTTGCCATCCTCCATAAATCTAATGCTGTTTTCCTGGATTCATCCTTTTTCATTTTTGGTAAATTCTCATTGGCTCCCACTGAGCCTTGACAGCCACCAATCTGATCATATGCCTGTTTAATTGACCCTAGGGATATTTAACAAAATGTTCCCCACTTCACTGTGCACTGGAGGGTAGCTGTAGCTATTCCTTTTGCCTGTCATAGCTGTTGGGCTATTATGACGATCTTCACTTGATTGATTTTGTAGCATAATTGTTCTGTGTGCTGGAAAGCAATAGTGCTTCACCAACTTCATATCTTCTGCTAAGGAAAATATCATGTGATCGAAGATAGACTCATGCTTATATACAAAAATGAATGCTTGTCAGCCTGTCCGTTTGTGGAGCAAATCGCTTTTAACACTGAGAAGTTCTAGAGATATGCTACAATGAAGTTATTGTGTGATAATTCTTTCCATCCTTCCAAAATGAGCTTTTAATCAGTTTTTTAAAATCTGTAATAGAATGGGTGGTGGTGGCGCACGCCTTTAATCCCAGCACTCGGGAGGCAGAGGGGGGCGTATCTCTGTGAGTTCGAGGCCAGCCTGGCCTACAAGAGCTAGTTCCAGGACAGGCTCAAAACTACAGAGAAGCCCTGTCTGGAAAAACAACAACAAAAATCTGTAATAGACCTTTTCTTCAGATGTTTAATAGGTAATTTTTAATTGGATTCTCAGGAAACTTCTTCAAGACATTTAAATGCAATCTTTGTTTCTTTAAAAACAAATTCATTAGAGGAAAAAATGCACCCCATCGCACTGTTCACATGGCTACAAAAAAACTAACCTCCTGGCAATAATTTTTAAAAAGATTAAAATACATAGTTTCAAGAAGCATTTAATCTAAAAGGTTTTCCTTGCTTAAAGATATTATCTCTTTAATTGTGTCATTCAGAGTTAAGGTTGAGCACTGTGGCTTCCTCGCATTGTAACAAGAGCCTGTGGATTCTAGAACTGATTTGAACAAATGCTCAAACACGCAGGACAGATGGGAGAGCAGCATGGGTAGAGCCGCTGCTTAAACCAGAGGATGCCACAGGCAGATGGGAGGATATATCTTCAGCTGGCCAAGGCCAACACAGCATACTGTGACCGTGGCATTGTCAATGAGCGCAAAGGCCAAATGGCAGAAGGTTTCAATATTCTATTCTGCCTTGCTCTGACAAGAGTATGGGTTATAAAGCAAGGTTGTCCTGCAGACAGCTTTCCAACATCTCAGGACCATTTGTTTGCTTCTCTGGTCTTCCTTTTCTCTTCTTTTCCCTGCCATTTACCTACTTTCTACCACATCTCACAGATCTCCCTTCAGTGTTCAAGTCGCTGGAGCCCTGGCCAGCTGGCTGACTAGTGTAACTTATAGTAGGGCCAATAGGACAGCCTGTGGGGTGTCTCCAGGAGCTCTACCCCTACCAATATGTCCTGCGATAGCAATAACAATGCAGGGAGAACCTACCGTGCATCAAAGCCTTTAGCTGGTAAGGCCTCACAAAGATAAGGGGCAGCTACCCTCTGCCCCACACAAGCCAATACAATGTGTTTACTGGTGTCAGCTATTCTTGGGGACCCAAGTTCTCTCCTGGATAGACATGTTCTCCTAAAGAGTCATATCCCTAGCCTAGTGTTTCCAAAGGGAAGTCTTTGCAGAGGAAAGAACCCTGGGGGGGCTGATCTGGCACTCAGCCAATACCACCTTACTACATGAAGGGGGAGGGAGACTCAGAGTTTTCTCGAGTCTCACTCAGTGTTTAACTCAAGCCATTTGCTTTTTATAAAACTCAAGCAACTTTTGCTCACTGGTCTTTCAGCAAGAGAGAGAGTTATCACCTTTGCTGACCTACCTGACCCTCCCTAATCCCCACCCCGCCACCGGCTACTCCTGGGAAATGAAGCAGAGGTACAGCCTGCACACCTCCATCGTGTTGGTCTCCAGCTTATCCTGTTACAAAGGTGACAGGCTCAATTGTCTGTCTCATTGCCCCACCTGACCTGATACCTGGCACTTTTCTAGGAGCCTTTCTGAAGCTCTGCAATTTGGGATAAAATTAAAGGTTTTTTTAGGGGCCTAGAGCGATATCTTCATGGTTAAGAATGTGGACTGCTCTTGCAGATGACATCAGTCCAGTTCCTAGCACCCATGTTGGGCAACTCACAGCTCCAGCTCCAGAGGGATGTAATACTTTCCTCTTCTACAGGCACTTGTCCTCACAAAGCCATGCACAGAGATGTGGACATGCAATTAAGAGTTATCAAAGGCTGTTCAAAAGTAAATATTATGGGTCTGGAGGATCTAGTCCAGAGATGCAGCGTTTGGCTGGAGTGAGCAATGCTCTGAATTGAGTCCTTAATTCTTGTAAATGAGTCCTTCTCAATAATTAGTAGTAGCCCAAGTTGCTTTCTTTCAAGGACGACCAGCAGGTAGAGAAGAAACGCAAAGTACTGTGTTGGGGAAGCAGTTCTATATCACAGTGCATGGCTGTCATGTGCTGAGGCCAGGGTCCCATATCCATCACCATGAATAAAAGAGAAAGAAATATACCATTCTACCTTTGCTTTGTATAATCATTTCTGCAAAGATGTCTAGATAAGAGCAAAACTTTAACATAGGTATCTGATGTCTATCTTGGTTTAGTTTTCCGTTTTATCTTTTTCTACCCAGCCTTTTTAACTTTAGAAATCACTTCCTCCAAACTATCAGCGATCCAGGAACTGGGCAAGCAAGGTTAAGAGCACAGTCCTCAAGACAGCCAGTCTTCTAGTTCCAGCTGTAAAGTCTAAGGGAGCAGTACCCACAAATCTGATCTCCTTTCAGGCTGAGTTTGTGGGGATGAGGATTATAGGATCTCTCTCAAGTCAGACATGCTGGCTACAAATTCAGGGATTCAAATAACTACCATCAAGTCAGAAACTGTGATTGAACACCTTGGGCAAATGTCATAACATAACCGTCATAATGGCTCTACTGTAGCAAAGTGTACAAATGAGAACCAGAGAAGCATGGGGTGAGGACTGGGAGGTCTTTCATCATCCCTGCATCCAAATGTGATGGTATTCAGAGGACTTCCAACTAGAAAGCTTACCCTAACTTTGGTATCCAGGATTTTATTAGAATTTTCTTGCATATGAGTGACTTACTGACTCATGGGTCATATAGCTGAACCCAGTATCTAGAAACTCTCTATTCCTCTTCCTGGAACCCAGGCTGATACCCTGTGGTCCAAAGTTCCAACTTTCCAACCACATTGTTAACCTTTCTGAAATGACTTCCTACCACCCTAAGTTACCTCATAGGCTCCGAAGATCAGTGGTAGGTCTGAGGATTCATGGTGAACATCAAAGAGAACCTCATCACTTGGAAATCCACAGGTTTAGAGCCCTGCCCACCTCTGCCTGCCTGAAAGCTAGGCAAGCATCAGATCTATTTGAGGGTAAAATCGAGGGTTGCTGGTAGTATTTGGATCAGCAGTGTTCCACAAAGTGTCATGTGTGAAAGACTTGACCTCTGACCCATCACTATTGACAAATAGTAGAATCTGTAAGGGATAAAGCCTAGTGGAAAGAAGCCACGGGTGAGTGGTTTTGTATGGGGTGGAGCCTTACATTTTTCCTCTTGTGTTTTCCTTCCTACCTACCCATGAGATAAGCATCTTTACTATCAGCCACTCCGCAATATTTCTTGAGCCTTCACCATAGGCCCAAACAGAAGGTCAAGCAGCCTTTCACTGAAACCTCTAAAACCATCAGCTCAAATATCCAGTCCTCCGCTATCTTATCACAGTGCAAAATGTTAGCACAGCTGTTGGCCAGCAATATAGGCGGGTCAATTCCCTATCCTCTGACCATGTCCATGATTAGCTCAGAACTTGGCATTTCACCAACAGCCCATGAGCTTCTTTTCCCTGAGTCTCCTTCACTAGAGCTGCCAGGCAAGGGTTCTCTGATGTACAAGAGGCTCCTGTTTGGTGGAAGTGTGTGTGTGTGTGTGTGTGTGTGTGTGTGTGTAACCTAAAGTTCTATGCTGAGTGTTTTCCTCAAATAATCTCTACCTTTGTCTCTTGAGGCAAGGGTCTCTCACGTGAATTCAGAGAGTCTTGCTAGCCAGCTTGCTCTAGAGATCCTCTATCCACTGAGTTCTGAGATTACAGGTGGGTAGCCATGCCTACTTTTACATAGATACTGGTAACTCAAGCTCTGGCTCTCAGTCTTCTGTAGCTGCTTTATCCACTGAGCAATCTCTCCAGGCCTGGAATCATTTTCTATGCCATATCATCTCCACTTTACCCTCTCATCCAAACATCAAGTTCTGTCTATTCTTTCTCATAAGTATGTCTCAAAACATTTTCCTTAATCTTATACACCGTTATTCACTTTTGTTTGAAGTGTCATGGTTCTTTACCTTTTATAATCCCTTTATAACTTCTTTGAATCCCTTCTCCACACCAGCATGATCTTGGTGAACTGCAAACCAGTCATTGGCACTGGGGTGAAGCTCAGTAATACATATAACCCACACTGAACATGTATAAATCCCTGAGCTCCATCCCCAACACCACAAAAAAATGAACAGAAAGCAAATCATTAGTTTAAAATCATCAAAATCTTCCCCATTTCTCATAGGGAAGAGCCCAGTTTGTCAAGTAGGCATGGTAAGAGCCTACATGATTGGTGTAGGAGAGTAGTAGGCTACATCCCTTCTTCCAGCTCTCGGCTGCCCGGCTAGCTTAACCCCCAAAATAACCACATAGAAATTTTAAGTAAATTACTGCCTGGCCCATTATTTCTAGTCTCTTACTGGCTAACTCTCATATCTTGATTCAACCCATTTCTAATAATCTGTATGTCACCACAAGGTCGTGGCTGACCTGGTAGCTCCATAGCGGCTCTCTTGATCTCTTCCTCCCAGAATTCAGTTCTCTTTTCCACACCTACCTAAGCTCTTCCCTATCAAAAGGCCAAGGCAGTTTCTTTATTCAACCAATGAAAGCAACACAAATACAGAAGGACCTCCTACACCACATGATCTGATTCTTCCTTGCTAAGCTCACCAGCCATTATCACCTGCACTTTCTATCACAGCTCTCACAAAATCCTTCAGTGTCTTGAAGGCAGAGCCTGCTCTCTCCTCCAGGCTGTCACTCAGGAAGTTTCCACTACCAAGAATACCCTATTCATGTCCACCCTTCCTTGCTCCCTCTTTCACATCTCAAATTTGCATTGCTGTCATCTGGAGGATAGATCTACTGGGCTAGGGATGATGTGGCCAGTGCTGCTTGCTCTTTTCACTCTGTAATACTCTCACCTATTGCTGCAATTGCTTGTTTGATTGTGGTTTCACCCCTCAGACTTAAGGCTGCATGCTCCATGTAGGATTCAGAGCCTATCAAATGGAAGATGCTCATAAATTTTTGATGAATGATGATCATCATTTTAAAGAGATCGAATGGCTCCCAGGCCAGTCGAATTTCACCATGAAATGATTAAATGTATCGGCATGTCTAAGTAAAGAATGCACCGGTCATTAAAGAAACTGGCCAGTTTGAAAATTCAGAGCAAGATGAGTCCCTGAAGTCACTGGAGTGAAGCTGAGTGCCTAGTTAGCTTATCCAAATAATGGGGTCCCATTAGTGAGACGCCCCTGTACCAAACGGATGCATCCACCTCGTCCAGACAGATGCCATTTTTAACCCCAGACTCATGTAGCAACTGTATAATTCTCACTGAGCTCATCACAAAAATGTATGTGCAGAGAGAAAAGCAGGCAGACTCAGTAATCCCAGCTTTAGGGAACTGATTCATTACAGTCAACTAAGAGGTTGCTTGTGGGAGCGATGGAAGGCACCACCCGAACTGCCCACAAGTGGTTTAGACACTTCGACGACTTTGAAAAATATGTATTAGAGAGTACAATAACTTATTTATACATTTAATGTGTGTGAGTGTTTTGCCTGCATATATGTATAAGAATCACATGTGTGCAGTATCCCTGGAGGCCAGAGGAGGGTGTCAGATCCCTTGGAACTGGAGGTAAGGACGTTTATGAATCACCATGTTGGTGCTAGAAACTGAACCAAGGTCCTCTCTATGAGCAGTAAGCACTCTTAACTTCTGAGTCATCTTGCTAGCCCCTCTTTAGAAAAGATTTTTATTAATATGCAGTAATTGTATATGTTTATGGGGTACAATATAATGTTCTAATCTCTGTAACATTATATAAAAATTCAAATGAGCTCATGAATTTATCCAGCTCATCAATTTATCTTTTGTGTATATGGTGAAACAATTAAAAATGTGTCAGCAATTATGAAATCTGCATTATTATTCACAGTAGTACAATAGATCACCACACTGCACCCCAACAGAAATGAAGCATTGCACCCTTTAGGAAACGAGTTTCTTCACCTCAGCCCTCTTTCCCCCTCCCCCCGGTTCTCTTTCCACAGGACTGACATTTTGAGATTTACAAATAGGAGTTCATACAGCAGTTATCTTTTGATGTCTGACCTGTCTCACATAGCATTAGCTCTACTAGTTCTGTCTGTGCAAGTCCTCCTCAGTCTGTGTCATGGTTCTTCTGGTTCACACACGGTTTCTCTTTCTTCCACCTTGCTTTGTTCCTTCCTGTCTTTTTGCCCCTACCTCCTTTCTTACTTTCTTCTTCCCTTCCTTCTCTTTTTGGGTTTTGTTTCAGTTTTGATTTGTTTCTTTTGAAGCAAAGTTTTGCTAGCCTTGAGCTACCCTTCAACTTATCTTCCTGAGATCTGTGCCTGGCTTATACCATGTTTTCATGATCTGTTTTTATTTCACTTCCAGGATCCATACACTAATGTTAGCCCTGAAACCACATACAACATAAGCTGAATGGAGCTCTGACCATGGAAGGACCATGTCTCATAACTAACTCTTAATTCTTTCACCCTCATGGGTTCATGGCTATTTCATAGCACACACACACACACACACACACACACACACACACACACACAGCATTTTTGTAGCATTTTGCTCCAACTCTTGGTGAGAGCTATCATAACTTACTCAACAACTGTGGTAATTTCTAAGCCACAGTAATGAAAGGAACATGGCAATGTAATATTTTTTAAAGAAACTAAATAAAGATCACTAGGAAGATAAACTCTTGAACCTGAAGCTATGGGGAAATCTTTGGCAACATATAAACTCCCAGCAACAGAAATTTCTAGCTAAATAAGATAATGATCCTCCCTCATTAGTAAAATTAAAAGGCAGCAGAAAATTCCAAAGGTTCTTAGTCACCATCCTTACAATATCCCAATATATAGTTTGATAAGTAAAATACAGTTTAAAAAGTTTCCAGGCATTCAAGAAAATGTTCATAATTTCATAGTGTTTTTATAAAATAAGTAAAATGACCACCATCTATTTAATGTATTACTGATGCAAAGTAAAGATGGTGCAATTCATGCAGGCACCTTGTAGAAGTGTGTATCATACCTCACAGAGACACCGCTGCAGCATGTAAAAATGGCAGTAATTAATGTTCTGATTCATAAGGAAGGTATTATTCCTAATCTAGAGCTTTGTCCTTTAAAACCAGAAAGGGCATGAGCTAATTGGAAGCAGTCTTGGAATAGGGCTACTGATAAATTTTTCTAAGAGTAGGTGTTAGTCTATGGCCTTGTTTTTTTCTTTTATCAGAGAAGGGGGTCCACTTTAAATTTATGCAAAATTTGAGCATGTTCAACTTTAGATGATACCTTTCATTTCTCCAGTGACTCAAGCAAACCATAAGTTTTTCTTTAATTGAAACATACAGAAGGAATGATAATGGAAAAACTGTAAGTTTCTAACACATTTGATAGCAAACCATCACAGAGAAGAAGAAAGAGGAGGGGAAAGGCAACAGGGAAGAAGGGCTGGAGTGGTGCTCAGTGGTAAAGAAACTTGTCACTCTTGCAGGAGACCTGGACTTGATGCTTCCAACAACCTGTGACTTCCATTCCATGGGATTCAGTGCTCTTTCTGAATTCAGGCACCAGGCACAGATATGTAGACAAACACTCATACACAAGAAATAGATTTTTTTAATTAAGAAGAAAGAACAGAAGGCTTAAGCATGAGAAAATGAAGCATAATTAATAAAAACTCAGAGAGAGAAATTGGGGTTCAACCTAACAATCTGAAAAGCAAAGCCAGCCACTGGCTCTTACCTCGACCTCAGTCTAAAATGGCGACCCTGCCTCTTGGAATCTCAGAATACACATGTGAGAACTGTCACACCCCATTTTATGTTTCTCTCTAGGACTAGGATTAAAGGCGTGTACCACTGAGATTAAAGGCATACACCACCCAATTTCTATGGCAACTAGTGTGGCTTCCAAGATTAAAGGTGCATGTCATCATGGCTACTGAGATTAAAGGTGTGTGTTACCATAACCTGGTCTATAAAACTGACCAATGGGACTGTTTTACTCTCAGATCTTCAGGCAGTCTTTATTTATTAAAATACAATTGGAATTCCACTACATTTCCCCTTTTTGTTTAAAAAAATTTTATAAATAGTATAAGAAAACTATATACAATAATTACAGTGACTAAATGCAATATATACAGGCAATAAATACATCAACAATGTCTAGCTCATTTGAATTTGACAAATTCAGAGAAAATATTTCATATCTATTCTATCTTGGTAAGTTCAAAGTCTTATATTTAATTTACTTTCTATTATAACTTGCTTTCTGTGTCTGGTAAACTTTATCTAATCTTCAACTTCTTCAAAGACTCGAGAAAAAATAATATTAACTGAGTAAGCAGGAAGGGAAAGCAAGCAACTTCCAAAAAATGTGAGTAATGACAGAAACAGCTGGCTGTATGGACACTCACCCAAAGCTCCTCTGCAATGTTGGGACATCCATCTTTGGCCTACAGACCCAGCATATTTGACAGACTTTTCTGTGAAGCAGGATATTTTGTGTTCTGCTTGTCTAATTAGGACAGTACAATGTCAGAAGTTGAGGCAGGGGCAATTTCTTTTACCACAAAGAAAGTAAACTCCATGTGGAGTTCCTTCTTTTCTGAAGTAGATTGGTACTGCCAAGAGCAGACATTAATCATTGTCATAAAAAAGAAGAACTTAGGTTATTGAAACATCTAAAATGCCATATTCTGTAGATCTCTGAAGTATTTGAAGATGACCTATCTATCTAAATTATATCTTTGTTTGACCTTGAAAACATACCTAATGTGACTACAAGTTCAATTACAGTACGTGATTAACTACTAACATAGATCTCTTTATTATCCTAAACAGTTATAATAATTTTCAAGGACTAGAAATTTGTATTACATTGTTAAATGAGCTGTATAGGTACAATACCTTGAACAAGATTAGAAATGTATATACAATATGTTTTAACAAAATTAACCTCAAATTTGTATCAATATACAAAAGTAAAACCAAGGTAAACATTTAAAACTAATAGTTGCTTTTAAGAAGTAGATTCTAATCTACACTTTTATCTTATCATATTTATATTCCATTTTTTTCTTTTCCTTTTTTTTTTCTTCTCCTTTCTTCCTTCCTTTCTTTCTTTTTTTGTCAATATCTTGACATTTATTTAGTACCTGGACTCTTTGGAGGAAAAAAGTGGTATAAAAATATTTTACTTGTTAACACAGCTGTTAATGAAAACAGAATTAAAGATTATGCTACAAGAATCTGAGAAATGAAGCAAAACAATTAAACCTTTATGATACTTTGTTTTTGAGGCAGAGTCTCACTGTGTAGTTCTGACTGGCTTGGAACAGGCTGGCCTCAGACTCTCAGAGATCTATCTTACTCTGCCTCCCAAGCAATAGGATTAAAGGCATACCACCATACCTACCATTAATTCAGCTTTTAACCAAATGTGAGGAGATACTTATTTGAGCCAAATACAATGTTGCAAGTCCTTTACATCCTCTGTGCCATTTTTATTAATACATTTTTATTAACTAAATTTGATTTTTGACAACTTCATACATGTACGTAATTCATTCTTATCTATACTCACCCCACATTCTCTCCTATCTCTGTTCCCCCTCCTCTTCTAAAGCCTTCCTGCACCATGCTAGTTTGAATGAGAATGGCTTCCATAGGCTTATATATTTGAATGCTTGGTTCCCAGGTAGTGAAACTGTTTTTGAAAGGGTTAGGTATAGCTTAATTGGAGTGAGTGTGAAGTTAGAGAAGGTGGTCACTGGGAATGGCCTTTGAGGTTTCAAAAGCCTGTGCCAAAACCAGTCTCACTCTGCCTCCTGTAACGTATGGATCAGATGTGAGCTCTCAGCTACTGCTCCGGTGCCTGCTGCCATGCTTCTACCATGATGATCATGGACTAACCCTCTGAAACTGTAGGCAAACACCCAGTTAAATGTTCCATTTCCTAAGTTTCCTTGGTCATGGTGTCCTATCACAACAACAGAAAACTAAGACACCCACATTCATGAATTTTCCTATTGCTTTGTGACACTGAGTTTAACCAGGGTCATCTGGGGAACCATGGGTTTGGAAGCATCCATTGGTGCCTGGTGGGCATTTCAGTGGACATGCAACCAAAGACATTGACTCCCTTCTCCTGAATCTACAAAGTAGCCACCAGTTCAGCAGAGAGAGTAAAGCACGGCCTCATGGGTCCTTCCTCTGCCCATGATTAACTTTTGATAAGCCCGATGTAGGTATCCACTGTACATTACGGTTACAATAGCTGTGTCGTGCCCAGAGAATGGTGCTTCGCAGATCTTTACTCTGTTCTTTGGCTCTTACATTATTTCTGCTCCCCCCCCCAGTGTCTCTTGAACCTTGGTGGGAAGCTATAAATGTCATGTTAGAGTAGGCATTCAAACATCTCCCATTCTCAGTACCTTGAGCTGCCCTGCAGCTTTGGCATCACTGCCCATTTACCACAAAGAGATGTTTCCTTCTTTGACTAAGACTGGGAGCAGCAGTTTTCTGTGAATAAAAATACACATGTTTGCAGGATAATTTGACTCTATTAATTTAGCTAACAACAATCCTAAGTATACTCCAGGGTCTAAGACCTCCTCAGCCATATGTTTTATAGTATCAAACATGGATTCTCTCTTGCAGATTGGATCCCAAATACAACCAGAAGGTAGTTGGTTATATTTCCCAGACAGTACATGCCACTATTGCACAGGTATTTCACTATTGCACACCTTGCTTGGCAAATTGGTATTGTAGTTCATAGAAATAAATGCCTGGATAAGATCATTGATGCCTTTTGTACCCTAGCATCCTGCATACCCCGTTCTAGTTCTGTGAATGCTAGCCAGCAAGGAGGAAGAGTTCAATTCAGTTCAAACTCTATATCTTAAAATAAAATTGTAACATGGTCTTATAGTTTAGTTCTGGTGTAGAATGGGAAGATCTTGTATTATTTGGAGGGGGCTCTGGGTCCTCCTTGATCAACAACTCATATGGACCTATCCCAACCTGGTATTGAATATCTGTTTAATAGGCCACAGCTTTTTGCAGCAGCATTTTCTAGTCATGTTGACTATCTCTTAATCCTTTTTCTTTAACTCTTTTTAATCTGGTTACAAGATAACTTGGGGATCCTGTATGGCTTTTTCATATACTCTTCATTTTTATCAGCCCTCCTGTTCCTGTCCCTCTCTTCCCCCATCCTCCCGCCTTCATCACTGCTTAAAGAATTCTGCTCTCAATGTTTCCCTCTCTATTTTCATTTTACCCATGTTTCACTATCTGTCTCTCTTCAGGTGCCCTTTGCAATGTGCCCTTTCTAGTCCTTCCTGTCTTTGTTCACTTGTGCTGGCTAAAGTCAAATGTTTTAGATGATTATCTTATAAATAACATAAATTTATCCCTCAATTCTAGAGGCTACAAGGTCCAAGATCGAGGCACCAGCAGGTTCAGTGTTTGGTGAATATCTGATTTCTACTTCCTAGATAATACCTTCAATGCATAGCTTCACATGGTAGAAAGTCAAATGGCCCAGGTGCCTGGATATCTCCAGTCCTCTGGTATCTCCAAATCCCTGTTATTAGTGTTCTACCTCTTTTGAAGCAGTTACCTCTGTGTTGGTTACTGTTTTCTATTGGTGCCTTAAGGCACACAAAGGTGATGTGAGAAAGTGAGAGTTTATAGATCCAGATGGGTAGGAGTCCATCATGATGGGGAGACATAAGAGCAAGTTGTAGGGATGGCAGCAGGCAGCTACGAGATCAAATCTCTACCACAAGTCAGTTTAGACAGGGTGAACTGGAAGTAGGGCAAGACTAACCTCTCAAAGCCTACTCCCAGTACTGTACTTCACCAGCAAGGCTATGCATCCCATAACTTCTCCAAACAGCAGCAACAGCTGGTAACTAACTGTTCAAATGCCCAAGCTTAGGGGACATTTCTCATCCCAACCACCACCACCTCTTATTGTTTTGTTTTTGATTATTGACCTATGTCTGTGTTTGAGTGAGTTTATAGGCACTATATGTATGCAGCAGCCTTCAGAGGTCAGAAAAGGGTGTTAGATGACCTGAAATAGAGTTCCCAGAAGTTGTGAGCCACCATGTGGGTGCTGAGAATCAAATCCAGGCTATGGACAAAAGTAGGAAGTGCCATTAACTGCTAAGCCTCCTATCCAGCCTCTAAACTCCTAATAATAACTCTGGTCATTTGGATAGTAAATGTTCTCCATAGGCTCATGTGCATGAACACTTGAGCCATAGCTGATCTTGAGATCCCATTTATGAAGGTTGTAGAAACTTTAGGAGGATAGGCCTTACTGGAGGAAGTGGATCACTGGGGGCAGGCCTTGAAGTTTTATAGCCTAGCTTCAGTTCTTGTCCAATCCCTGCTTCCTGGTTGAGTTGGTTTGAATAAGAATAGACCCTTGGGTGTATTTGTTTGAATGTTTGGTTTCAGTTTGTGGAACTGTTTGAGAAGGATTAGGAGGCGTGGCCTCGGAGCAGATGTGTCACTAAGGGTAGACTTTGAGGTTTCAAAAGCCCACATCATTATCATTTCTCTCTCTCCACCACATGCTCATGGGTAAATGAATGTGTAAGCTCTTCCCTACTACTCTAGCACCATGCCTGCCTGCCTGCCTGCTGCCATGGTCCCTGCTGTGATGGTCATGGACTCTACTACTTTCTGGAAATGTGATCCCCAAATGAAATGCTTTCTTTTGAAATTTGCCTTAGGCATGCTGTCTCTTCACGGTGGTAGAAAAAGTAACTAAGCTAATGACTGTAGACACAATGTGACCAGATGCCTTTGCCTCCTGTTGCCATGCCTTTCCCACCATGACAGATTTCAGTCCCTTGAACTGCAAGGCAAAGTAAGACCTTCTCCCCTTAGCTTCTCCGAATAAGCTGCTTCTTGTCAGGTATTTTGCCATGGCAACAAGAAAAGTAGCAAATATAGATAATTAGAAGTTTTAGTATGTGAATTTCAGAAAGGACTCAAGATAGTCAAACTACAGTGCCACCTGCTTCAATGCTCATCCTCATTCTTTGAACAATCCATGGCCCCTCTGCCCATTTCTTTAGAATGCTAGATGTCTGCCAAGCCCATCTATGATCACCTATCAAGTCTACCTGCTTGAACATGGAGCTAGCAACTCCCACAAAATACATGAAGCTGTTAAAAATGAAAGGAGTAGTGTTACACCACTTTCATTTTGCAGGTGAAAACTCAGGAAACCAGAAAGGACATGAAGGTAGCCCCTGTTCCACAGGAACTTGATAGGTAGGAACTGATGTTGCAAACTCCCAGATTCAAACCCCTGTACAAGAACTCCTCCATCTCTCATGTGCAGTGTGGAAATGCTACCTGGATCCAAGTCTCTGTTCCTTGACAATCTTTGCTAATTATCAGGTGTATGGTTACAAATGAAGCCAGATGGCCTTGACCAGCTAATTTCCAACCTTTAAAACAAGGGTTGAACATAGTTCTTTAGGTTCAGTTCCACTTCTAAATAAATCTGAAATGATGGGTATCCTTCTAGCTGAGAATAAGCATCTATTCCTCCTTCCTTTAGCTCCCTCTTAATGACATTTAAATTGGATTTATATAGTAGCAGAGGCTTCTGGTTTGCTGAGTGACATAATAATTTCCACCACTGCTGCCCTTCAGTAACTCTCACTCCTTGGGTGGGCCCTGCCATGAGCTGAGGAAGATTCACTTCTAACTGTGCCTCTGAACTCAGTGAGACACAACATTCCCCTCGGAAATCTATCCTGATACCCTTCAGAACAGCAAGACCTGGACTGAGATGGTGAGCCGGGCAGACTTGAATGCCAAGGAAAAGTTGAATGTTATCATTTTCCAGAGACCATTCAGAACTTGCTCCTTACGCTTGTCTTCATCTGAAATGATCACTTAGTGGCTTTCAGAGGCTACCAGAAGAGATCCTGCCGCAGGCCCTCCTGCAGAGGTTTCCCAGGGGGCTGAATTTATCCTACCCAGGAGATCAGAAAGAGTTCCTTTAACATATGGATTAAGACAAAAAAAATGTCAGAAATAAATGCCAAGAGGTTTCCAATATGGGCTAAATTATTAACTACAGAAAAAATTTAAAGCATATTAATTAGTAAAAACACATATGGCTGGTCATCCCACTGATCACCAATGGTAGCTGTTTTACATGGTATTGTTTTTATCAATCACTAAACACTCTTTGTAAGTTCTAAATGAAATGCTAGAGATGGACAATTCATTGTTTTGTTTTTTATAGTATTTTATTTAATATGTGTAATTGTATATAATTATACAATGTATTTTGCTCATATTCATCTACTATTATCTCCCTCCAACTTTTGTTAGTGTCCCTCACCTACCTATCTCCTGACCTCATGTCCTCTCTCTTTGTCATGCTGCCCATAAACACACACATATGAAACTGCAAGCGGCCATATGACCCCAGAGCGAATGATCTCACCCTCCTGAACAGCTCCTCTGCCAAGGGTCCCTATCCATAGCAGAATTTAACGGGCTTGATCTTGTGTAAGTTTCGTGCAGTAGCCACAGGTGCTGTGAGTCTCTCTGTGCAGCACCCACGTCATTTCAGGAAGCCAGCACTGCACAGCTCTCCTTCCCATCTGCCAGCTCCTACATTTTTGTCAGCTGCTCGTCCTCAGTGTGCCCGAGCCTCATAGAAGGAGGTTCGTGGAGATGATTCCTCCATAGCTGAGCACTCACACTAGCTGATTTTGACATTGTGACCAGACATGACTCTCTGTATTAACCACTGCATTAATTCACTGCAAAAAGAGGCGAGAAGAACACAAATCTATACAATCCATCATTTCAATCATTCCCTCACAGAGAAATATTAAATTATTCCCATTTTGAAACTATAAAAAAATTTTCCTTGTAAATATATCCTTATGTCCTGTTTCCTCAAAAGAAATTTCTAGAAGGAGAATGATTAAATCAAATATTTATTCTGAATGGTTTTACCAGTTCATACTTCCCAACAGAGATGAGTTATCTAGCTTTTAATAACAATTATCACAGTTTTAACAGCAGGACATTTGCTATGAGACAGATAATATGTTCAGCATTTTAGGATCATTATTTCACTTAATCCTCTTTAAAATCCTGTGAGGTAGTTACTAATATCTGCATTTTCAACTGAAAAAAAATCTTAGCAAAATTAAATGGCATGCCAACCTCCCTCATCAGAAAGAAAACAGTGAACGTGATCATTTGACCTACCAGGATCCCAGTAGAGGTGGATCACCAGGGGTGGGCCTTTAGGATTATAACCCGGTCCTGATTCTGGTCCAGTTCTCTGATTGCTGGTTTGCCCATGTGTGGGGAGCTTCCACCTCATATGCTCCCAATGACAGCAGGTAGAAAGAAGTTGGATGTGAAAAAAACTGCCGATGCATCTTAGTAGGTGTGTGTTCTGATGGTCAGAGTGTTGCTTTGTTATTAAACATGCCTGAAGCTGCAGCTAGGGTGTCTTCACCATATCAGAAACTAAGTTACCAGGGCATCTTTCTGCCATGCCCATAAACAGACTGGACCTTATTATATCACTTGCACTGTTGTCTTGAGCACCCCCTCTCCACCTCTTATAGATGTCTTCTAGAGGCTCATGGGTAGAAATACCCAAAAGAGAAAATCTAGTCCCCTTACAGTCCTCATCAATGTTCATGACATCTTCTTTAAAATCTACAGCACAGACTCCACTGGGCTGACCTGTGCTTGGGCTCCCGCTCCAGTCCTTTGTAATATTTGCTTCCTTTAGTTTCGCTAAATGAACTTCTGCTCAGACAATGTCTTTGGATTTAATTCTTGCCTTCAAAAAGATGAGATCCAAAAGATCCCCAAAAACCAGGACAGAAAAATTGCTTGGCCATCACGCCTTCCCTGTCATGTGGCCTGAACCTCATGAAATTATGAGAAAGAAAAAATAATATCAATAAATAAATAAACAAAACCCTTTTTCTCTTAAGTTGTGTCTGTCAGGTATTTTGTCACAAAGGTCAGAAAAAATAGCCAATGCTCTAACCAATTTGTGGAAAGAAAGGAAAGGAAATAGGCAACAACCATTTCCTCAATTACCGTGACGGAATCACTAAAGCTAAAAATGATGGATTGTGTCACCAAACCCCAAGAACAGAGCACCAAGCAAGAATTCCCCATTTGTGTGGTGGTGACAGAGCAAGCAGCAGGAGGAGGGTTTGTTTTTGTCCTGGGAATCAGCCATTTACCTGGCTTTGGTGTGTGGGATGGATAAGTCCATGTTAAGAAGCTTAATTTAGGATACAAGAAGCCACATATCACACAGACACCACTGAGCAGGGCTCCTAGCTGCAGACTTCAGAGCTCCACAGGATGGTGTGGCTGCTCGGTTTATCCCACTTAGTGGAGATCAAGTCAGCAGAGATTCTGTCGAGCTGAAGCCTAAGGAGTAACTAAGAGCTGATTTCCTCTTTCAGTTTTTGAAGTTCAAAATTTAGAAATAGGATATAAGGAAAATTTATCCACTTCCCCCAGCACCTGCTCTGCTTTTGCTTGTTTTGACTAAGTAAATGAGAGAAGGAACATTCCCTGTCCTAGAGACTGAGATCCAAATGTTTGCCCCTGCATACACACACACACACACACACACACACACACACACACACACTCAAGAAGATGTGCATGGTAAGCCATGGTGATCCTTAAACAACACCATCCCTGCATTGTTAATTTCCGCTCAGTTCATCAGCAGTCAAAATCTGCAGAGGCTGTGGGAAAGTTGGGTGAAAAGGAGAGAAAGTGTCGAGACAGCAATTTTAGGGCTGACTTTGATGAGCCCCCTGGTGGCAGCTTCTTTGCCTGATTATAAGGTGCCATCAGAGCCAGGTGACAGATAAAACATACACCCTTATAGGACTGATGTGCGGTTCTCCCTGGGTCTCTCTGGCTCACAGTGAGAGTTTGTTTGGATTACTCAATATCCACTATAAAACCGTATAGAAATTTTAGTGTGGCTGCTTTAATCAAAGTCCAAAGGGAATGTCACTAATAGGCAAATATGAGTAAAGGAATGTGTGGTTCAATTCTTTCAGAGGCTTTATAACTAAAAGAAGGGCATAGCCAATTAGGATGATCTCGAAAACTCTAGAGAAAACAGTTTATAGGACAAGGTACTAAAGCACTTCACCGACAGAATGTCAAAAGTTGTTTCTATCCATTGGCTTAATTGGCCCTGCAGGGAAGGAACCACACTTCCCACAAAACATCGTAGGCTGAGCACCTGGTGCTTCTGCCTTTCTTAAGAGGACCTGGGAGCTCTGGCTACTCTGAGACTCAAGGATGGGCCAGCTAAAGCCCTACTCAGTCCTGGCTCTGCAGTTAACCTGAATAAATCCAGATAACCACTTCATGTCCCCTAAGGGAATAAAGGCAGGCCTTCCCAGCCAGACTCTGGCTGCTGTAGCTCAGAAATACAATGTTTTCTTGAGGACCGTGAGCCGAGGCACATAAGGATAACCAGGCTCTTTTCTCCAGACACCAGATATGGTGTAATTGGGATTCAAAAATAGACGAATCTAACACAGTATTTCAAAGGCCAGCCCATTCAAGTTTCTCTGAAGAAAAGGTTACTGTTCCCATATTAATATCCATTTTATCTTGCAAACAATTTGTCAGGAAACACGCCTTTTAAAAGCATAATCGCTTTGTGTTATCAGTTATCGTATATGAGCCACAGCTACTTCTGATTTTAAAACAAATCAGTTTTCCTGTCAGAATACAAAATTGCTGTAGGTTTTGATAAATTGTTCTATAATTGCTTGGAAATTATAAATATATCTGAATTTAATTATGGAAATCTTTATCCAAAATTATATCAAGTATGAATACTGTGACTAAATTCTAATTACCAAGAGAAGATAATTACATGCAAAACAAATAGAGCTAATCAAAATCATTAACAAAACTTGTTAATCAATCACTTAAATCCCATTTTGTCATCCAAAAAGTCTAAGAGTATATGGAGCAGGGGAGAAGGGCATTAATTCAAAGAACACCTCTGAGACTACCAGAGCCTGAAAAGGGGGTGACAATTTCCATAGAAGACTATTTGCCAAAGAGAAATTAGAGGGGAAACTCTGTTGCTGGCATGCTAATTTCCAAAACACCATAAATAAAGGAGTCGTTTCCTGATGTTTCTCTAAGATGCTTCTAGCAAAGTTGAGCTATTTATAGCTTCTAATGACCATCATGCCAACCAAGTAGCTGAGACAGAGAAATAGGATCTAAACCCTTTTGCATTTCCTTTCCTTGGAGGAAATGGATTTTAGTATTAAAAATCAGCTCTTCAGCTAGTTCCTTATTGACCCCTTCTTAGTAAACTTGAGACATACACATGCACACGGGGAGACAGGACAGGGGGCACAGGAAGAACCTTTAGCTCAAGGTATACAGACCTGCTTTTCTGCACTGTGACCTAATCCTACTTAGGCTGCTTTTGAAAAGTAAAATTCTGTGAGGAAACTAAACAAAATACAAGTGCATAGTCCAAGAGTAAAGACTGAGAATTGAGGCACACAGTAGGTGAGTTCTGGTAAACAGTAGGCAGAACAGAAAAAAAAAAGAAGGAAGCTGGAAGAAAATATACTTTCAGCTGTGATAATTTGTCATGGAGGAAGAAGAGCATGGGGAAAATGTCCCCATGGGGGAAAGAATGAAATAATTAGTGCCCAGGGAAGAAGCTATAAGTGCAAGAGTAGGAAGTTCACCAAGGAAGGCTAAAGATTTCAATCTCCTATATGTAAAGATGCCTTTTTAGATGTGACTGACAATTTCACCACTTGAAAGGCAGGGTCAAGAGGATTTTGATATCAAGACTATATAACAAGACTTTGTGTCAAAAAATAAAACTTAAAAATCACATACATGCACACACGCAAACACACACATACACAGCAGAATATAGGAATACACTGTGGTGAGTTAACAGTAATGCCAAAAGATGCCAAAGGGGGGAGACGTAGGGATTTCACCAGCACTGGGTGGGAATGAAGCTGACCTCACGGCACTGTCACAGCTGCAGCTTTCCCCAGTCCCTACTAGAACAAGCAGTGTCTCTTGCAGGTGTCAGCAGAAGCCAAAAAGCCAACTCCATCTGGCAGTTCAATCCAGCAAGCTCTCCCTCTCTGTCAGCACAGTGTCAAAAACAGCCAGTAAAAATGGAAGAGTTCAGTCAAACACTCTGCCTCTTAACACAATCCAAACATCCAATTCCAGAAAAAAAAATACTGCCTTGTTCACCAAATAGCAAGCAGGTCTCAAACTGAAAGTCAAATACAAACAATAAGAAGCAACTCATGAGACAGATGTCGGAATTATTGGCACATATGCATCACCACACCTGGCTATTGGCAGATGTTTAACGCACCCAAAATAAAAGTGCCTCAAAGAACAGATTTTAAAAACATAAATCCAATTAAAAATACAGAAAACTGCCGGGCGGTGGTGGCGCACGCCTTTAATCCCAGCACTCGGGAGGCAGAGGCAGGCGGATCTTTGTGAGTTCGAGACCAGCCTGGTCTACAAGAGCTAGTTCCAGGACTGGCTCCAAAAACTACAGTGAAACCCTGTCTCGAAAAAAAAAAACAAAACAAAAAACCAGAAAATTTTAACAAGAAAAACAAAGATTCCATTAAAAATAACTAGATGATGTAAGAAGTCAAATGAAAACTCTAAAGCTGAAAAATACAAGCAAACTAAAAGGCCTATATGGGGACTGGCTCATCATCACAGGGGAGGGACACACAATTAGCAAATGGGAAGTCAGAACTGTAGACACTGCCCAGTCTGTAGAGAAGAGCCAATAAATGAAGCCCTGTGTAGTGATATTTCATTTGTATTTTAATAAATAAGACTTTCCTGAAGATCAGAGAGTAAAACAGCCCCGCTGGTCAGCCTTATAGACCAGGCAGTGGTGACACACACCTTTAATCCCAATAGCCACACTAGTTTGCAATAAAAACCAGGCAGTAGTGATGTGCACCTTTAATCCAAGCCTTCAGGAGGACTATAACACGGGAAGAGACAGCTCTCAGACTGAGGATGAGGATTCCTGAGGCAGGATCACCATTTTGGACTAAGGTAGAGGCTAAAAGGCAGTGATCAGCTGTTTTGCTTTTCTGACCTTCAGGTTGAACCCCAATATCTGTCTCTGGGTATTTATTAATTGTTGATTAATTATGCTATAGCTCTGGAAACCAGGAGGATAAATAAAAAAGCACAGATAATGACATCAGCATCTCAGAGGAAGAGGGGAAGGTAAGGGCATGTGGAAGACTTTGAAAGGCAACATAAACTTCAAATTTGAGAAGCTGAGTAGACAAGAATATAGCATGATTACCTGAAAAGTTCTGAAGATAAGTCTTGAAAACATCCCTGAAAAAAAAGATAGCAGAAAATAATTCAGAGGATAGCAGACTTTATGTCAGATACCATGGAAACTTGGATGAGAAGATAGCATTTTGTTTTCAACGGCTTCAAGAGAAGTATTTGGGGATTTATGATCTTAGATCCAAAAGAAACATTCCTCAGGAATGAAGGAAAGCAAGAACTTCTCAGACTAGGGAGAGAGACAGAAAAAGAGATAGAAAGATTGACAGAGAGAGAATTTCTCACCAAACTGATGGGAGCACGGGCACTGTGTCCTGGGAGTTCAAGCAGGGATTGCCCCTCACTAGCAGCTGTTTCATGCATCTGCATTACCTGCTTCTTTTCTGAAGACCCCAAGGCACAGGGATCATCCCAGAAGAGAGGCCAGAAAGGTTGTAAGATCCAAGGGAGTCTTATGAGATCCTATGTGGGGGAGCGGTGGAGTGTATGATCCTGATGCTATTCTTTCTAGACCTTTATTTGCCCATCTAAAGGCCCTTGAAGTGGTGAGATGCCAGATCTGGGAACAACTGGAGAAGTATGCATCTCTGCCTGGATCCACGCCTCCCACGTGAAGCGAGCTCCTGAACTACCCAAATTGCAGTATCCAGGGCTTTTAACAACACCACCAGTCAGGAGGCTTGTGTTTGGGGGACTAATCATAGGCTGACTCTTACTGAGGTTATGTAATGAGACTCTTAAGAGCCCTGAGACTCCTGACACCAGGTACTTGGTTCCCGCTTTAGATAAATGGTGGGCTTGTAGTACAGGCCTGACACCTTACATGTTGACATGGGTTTTTAATGACACCAAAGATTACTATGTGCTTGTACAACTGGTACCTAGGGTTTTTTATCATCCAACTAACACACTTAAAGATGAGTTTGACAAGCACCCAACTCGCTTTCAATGAGACCCTATTTCTCTGACACTAGCAGTAATCCTAGGCCTCAGAGTAACCACCCTGATACAGGCCCCTAAGTACTTTCATAAATTAAAACTTGTAGAGAGCCTTCTACAGGTGAGCGCTCTTTAGGACAAACAACTCACCATCCCGCAGGTGAGCGCTCTTTGGCTATGGCTGGAATCATGAGAATGCTTGCATATGCATGGACCAATGGATACTGCCCACATGGCTACCTAGGGTTGGCTGCCCTAGCCTACTTAAGGGCTGGGAGAGGCTTGCCCTGGGAGAGACACACAAGAGAGATATGAGAAAGACAACATTGTTTAAAAAAAAAGGTCCTGATTAAACTGTTTAAAGAAGAGCTCCGGTGTTGTGTCTTCCTTGCTGGTCGAGGTAGGCGTGACAAAAACTAATTACCTTCATTAGAGAAAGAATAAGTGCAGTTCAGATTTTGATGTTATGCCACCAATATAGCGCTTTACAAGGTCAAAAAGATCCTAAAATCTAGTTCTATGATTAGAACTAGGTACTAGAAGAAGTGGGGAGATGAAAGACCTGGATAAATCCAGACCTCTCTAGCAGGGAGAGAAGAATCAAAAATCTAGGTTAGCCAGGTCAGTGACCCTGTTCCAGGAATTGGTTGAAGATAATCTTGAGAATAAACAGGGAGTTACCCCCTTGTGATTACTCTATTTCAGGAACTAGCTGAAGATAAAGGTAGATTATAATCTTGAGAATAATCTTGATAAATAGGGAGTTACCCCCTGTGATTATCACTAGTATTTTCAGACTTTTGCAATGACGACCTCCCCATCCCCTTTAGATTACTGGGTTGTGGTTCCTTCCCTTAAAAACCCCTTCTCCTAGCTACTTGGGGTCGAACTCTTTCCCTGCGTGGGCTATGAGTCTCGGCCCCAGAGCTCTGGTACTTGTCAATAAACCTCGTGTGATTGCAGCAAAAAAAAAAAAAAAATTCAAGGGAGTAGATGTGCAGCCAAACAGAATTTGCTGCCATGAATAACAGTGCAGTTCACCAACTCACTGCAGCAGGGACTGCAAGCATGAGACCTACACAAGATAAACCAGTCAAAATCCCAGTATGTATGGGGGAAGGATCATGAAGTTCCGCCAGAAGCTGAGGGGCTGCTGGCAATGGACACTACCAAATGGAAAGACAGATTTCTTCAGGGATGTGGAGGCCCTGAAGGTCTACTCATGCTCAGGGGGCTGGTCTCACAGTAGACTCAGCAGATTTGGGGATGGGGGAGGGAGGGGAGCAGAAAGGGTGGAGTGGAAGGAAGGAAGCAGGGAGGGAAGAAAAGAGAGAAGGAATGAGGGAGAGGGAGATGGAGAGAAGGCAAGAGATGGGTTAGGAGAAGAATTGAGTAGGTGGATTTGATCAGAACACATTATATGTGTGATGTGGGATTCCCCTCTGTATGCTGTGAATATGTTTTATCACCATTGGTTAATAAAGAAGCTGCTTTGGGCCTATGGCAGCAAAGAATAGAGCAAGGTGAGAATTCCAAGCAGAGACAGAGGAGAAAAGAAGGCAGAGTCGGAAAGATGCCATGTAGTTGCCAAAGGAGAAAGACACAAGCCATCAGCCAGAACCTTACTGGTAAGTCACAGCCTTGTGGTGATACACAGGATAATACAAATTGGTTAATTTAAGATATAAGAGTTAGTTAATAAGAAGTCGGAGCTAATAGGCTGAGCAGCATTTTAATTAATATAGTTTCTGTGTGATTATTTCAGGTCTGGGTGACCCGGAATGAATAAGCAGCCTCCAACTACATATGTGTGTATGAATTAAGTCAAATATTTAAAAGACCCCTCTAGGGGCTCCAATGTGACTCCTTCTTCCCCAGTACCATTCTCATCAGGAGCCCAGGCCCAGCTAGGCAATCAGATAAGCGGATACCAGTCAAAGCAGTAATCCCTTACTCTGGCTTCATCTATGGTCCCCCGGACACCTGAGGTATCAGAAAGAACAATGAAAGCTCCAACAGAGGAGGGAGGAGGAGGAGGAGGAGTGTTTGAGAACTGGGAGGTGGCACAGTCAACTGCCCTGATCTGCACCTCAGAGCTGGCTGCTCACAAAGCAATCGCTCAGAGTTTGCCTCCTGGGAGGACAACCTTACTTACCTCTGAGAGGGAATTTCTGGGTAAAGTCCAATTTGCTGGAAGATACTTAGAATTTAATGTTGTTGTTGTACAAATATTATTAAATCAGCTTGAGTTAAGAACCAGAACATTTTCATTTGCCGTTATCTTGAGCCATTTGTGTAATGTGACTCATCAGTCTCTTTCACCAAAGTCAGATAATTCCACCCTCGGAATCGCAGTCTACCTGGACTGGAATTCAGGTTCTGCAGAATTTCTCCATTATCACAAATTCTTATTTGGCTAATGTCACTGTCACCTGTCATATAACCAGCAGTATTAATATAAAAAATGACTCAGATTTGAGGAATTTGTGAAAATAACACTAAAAGCAAAAAGAATTATTGAACATATAGATATGTACCTATGATTTCATTTAATGCATAAAATACTGGGGGACGGATAGGTCTTACAGTTCCACTTCAGAACTGAAGGAAAAAGAATTCAGATTTGATAAGTAATAAAACCAGGCTTTACATTCAGATCTCTCTGACACCATACACTTTCCTTTACCTCCCAGTCCATGTGAATTGGAGGCTAGAACTAAGAACATGAAAAGTGTTTCTCAAATAATAATGTCCAAGAGACAAAAACATGGAACCAAGAGACATCTTTGGGACATCTCACAAGGCCTTAGGTGACTATGTGGAAGCCCTGTCTGAATAGATAGAGCAGCGTGCTTCTGAAATCCACGTCTACTTCTGCCTGCTATTGGACGCCCCCTGGAAATCATTCACATGGGAAGAGCCACTCCTCCCTGTTCCCAACATCTCACATCCACCAAACCCAAGAAATACAGTGAGCACCAAAGCAGCACACCCAGAGAGCTGGGCAGATTGAGGAAACCAAACTCGTGATCACGTTTCTGTCCAAGACAACATGGGAAAATTGTTAAGAGCATTCTGCTTGGTGGGATAAAAGCAACTAACTTGGGCAACTTTCTATTACTCCCAATCCAAAGAAGAAAGAAAGGAAGGAAAGAAGGAAGAAAAGGATGGAGGGAGAGAGGGATGGAGGGAGGGAGGAAGGAAGAAAAAAAAAAACAGATGAGCCCAGAAATAATTTGTATTTTGTCTGTGGCCACAATTTTCTGCATGCACCATTTATTCTCAAGGGAGAAATAAAACTCCAGACAGTATTTCACTGTGTGTTCAGGTACATGGTGTACATAACTCCTTAATCTTAAACAATGTGCCATTTCCATCATTAAGAAAAGACAATAAGGCTTAATATCAAAAGACATATGCCTGAAACCACAATTTGTGTCTTTCTTTCCTCACCAAATCTGAGCAGATGGCCACAGGCCTACTGAGATGATTCAGATTGAATGCATGATTCTGAGTCATTTCCTAAGCCAAGCAGAAGGGGTTACAGCTAGTCATCTTAGGATCCAGATATTCTCATGGGATCTAGAAGGCCCCGGGAATTGAGTTCTAGAGGCCTTTTATGCATAGGATCAAAAACAGAGATCAGGATTGAGGTCCACTAGCTCTTTTCAAGGTTGTGACTCTTCGTTACTTGACAGCCGGAAAGGAAGGATGGCATTGAAAGCACTGTCTCCTGGTGTCCTGTGAGCATGTGGCTGATGAGAGCCCAAGTCAACGGTGTTCTGCCTAGGTGAGAGTGATGGTGTGGGATGCAGGGTCACAGGGGAAAGATGACTCCTTTGAAGGGTGAGAACCCCAGTAGTGCCCATGTGGCTTGACTGAGAGGTGGCATGTCTCTGTGCTAGTATAAAGTGGGACACGGGCACAGGTCACCTGTGTGATGCCTCCTGTGTATCAGAGAGCAATGTTTCAGGTCACCAATTGGGAGGTTCAGCCGGTAAGGAGAGGTTTCTGTGAGGAACCTAAGAGGTGTTCGCTGGAATAGAAACCCACTGTGCTTCCACTGAGTGCCCCTGAGAGAGTTAAGGAGTATGTCAAACAGAGAAATTGGGGACCCTAGAAGAGTTTGTCTGAGCAGAGGAGAGAAATATCACTGGGTACTGTTGTCATCACTTTGATTTTAACTACTGAGGTTGCCTAGGAAACCCAGATTACAGCCTGCTGTGCTGAAACCTGAGATAATGGGAAGATTCAGCTACAAGCAGACCTTGGAGAAAGAGGAAGGAGGTAGGCAGCATAGCCGGCTATGAAGTCCAGGGTTATTTATCCCAGAACCCTTTCAAGGTGAAATGATGTAATTAGACAGTTCATTGTGGTTTGTTTCTTCATAAGGAAAAAGAAATGTACCTCTCCAGAGGCTCTGATGTTTCCAAATCTACAAATGTTACGGTACTTTCTCCTTTAAAAGACACTATAAACTATCTACTTTCCTGTTGTCACTCCAAAAGGTCAACAAAATTAATAGCACACCTCCACCCTTCTCACTAACACCTTGGACACCGCTTGTCCATTCCTTTCATTTCCCTTCTCCACTCCCCCTTCTCTCTCTCTTCACCCACTCTTCCTTTCTCTGTGCTAGGATCAGACACCAGATCCCTGCACATGCATGCAAACACTGAACTACATCTCCAAACCTCTATCTTTTTATGCAACTCTACTCCTTCCTCCACAGATTTCAGGGAACATCCACTCCTATACATCAATAATAGTCAAGAAGTTCGTTCCTATGATGGGTAACCTTGAGGGATTTTGTTGGTTAGGACATTTAAGGTATGGTGACCCACCCTAAATCTGGGCCACACTCCATGATGACCACCCACACAGAACGAGGTAGAAGAAGGAAGCTTTGGCTTTTTACCTACTTGCCCTTATTCTTGCTGGCAAGTTCATCTATCCTGTGCTGAGGCTTCCTGCGCTGGCAGTAGAATGACTTCTTTGAAATTCCAATGTAGACTGAAGACCAACAGCTCTCTAGGAATTCTCTGGGACTCCAGGACCAGATTGGGACTTTCGGGACATCTAGTCTGGGGGACTAAACAACCTGCTCCTTGGCCTTTCTGTAGGGAGGCAGCCACTGCTTGACTACTTAGACCACAGAGTGTAGCTCACTCTAAGAAACATTATATACACACTTTTTTCATTTGTTCAGTTCTGTTCCTGCAGAGATCCCAAACTGATACCATTCCCAATGGAATACTCCCCTTCTTCTAGTGAACAACATGTATAGCTGTGAATTCAATAAGGTACAGGAAAACCCAACAGTGTAAAAAGAGCAGTGTTTTTATTATTTTTATTGAGCTATACATTTTTCTCCACTCCCCTTCTCTCTACCCCTCTCCCCTAATACTCTCTCCCATGACTCCCATGCTCTTAATTTACTCAGAATATCTTATCTTTTTCTTCTTCCATGTATGTCTCTCTTAGGGTCCTCTTTGTTGTCTAGGTTCTCTGGGATTGTGAATTATTTTTCTTTGCTTTATGTCTAAAAGCCACTTATGAGTGAGTATGAATTATATTTGTCTTTCTGGATCTGGGTTACCTCATTTAATATAGGTTTTTTTTCCTAGATTCATCCATTTGCCTGCAAATTTTAAGATGTCATTATTTTTTCTGCTGTGTAGTATTCTATTGTGTAAATGTACCACATTTTCTTTGGTTAAAAGGCATCTAGGTTGTTTCCAAGTTCTGGTTATTACAAATGTTGCTATAAACATGGCTGAGCACATGTCCTTGTGGTATGATTGAGCATCCTTTGGGTATATACCCAAAAATGGTATTGCTGGGTCTTGAAGTAGATTGTTTCCTAATTTTCTGAAAAATCACCATATTGATTTCCAAAGTGACTATACCAGTTTTCACTTCCACCAGCAATGGATGAGTGTTCACCTTTACCCCACATCCTCTCCAGACATGTGTATGTGCTCATAGTTAAAAATGCCATGTCACCTGGTCCCA
>JAQHUG010000023.1:7006872-7025738 GCA_028555095.1 Dicrostonyx torquatus | reverse complement strand
ATGAGTCTTTAATCTGCTAGACAGCATGGCTAGGATTAAAATTTAAGTTGTAAGAGCTAGTTAATAATAAGCCTGAGCTAATAGGCCAAACAGTCTATACTTAATATAAGCCTCTGTGTGTTTATTTGGGACTGAAGGGTTATGGATCCAGAGGACAGAAACTTCCAACTACACTGGGCTCTCCCACATAATAAATCAAGAAAATGTCGCACAGGCTTGACCACAGGCCAATCTGATAGGACATTTTCTCAACTGAGGTTCCCTCTTTCAAAATGAGTCTAGTAGTGTCAAGTTGACATAAAATTAACTAGCACAATCCCTATAAGAATTAGTGTCATTATTACCCTCACAAAGATAAACGAGCACCAGAAAGCCAGAAAACCCAAGGCTTAAGATGAGAATGGCTTGGCAGATGGAGATGAGGCCCTTCCCTCTGCTCTGCTAATCCCCCTGGTATCTGTGCTACTGGTGTTATGGGTATGTGCCATTAGCAGTGCTTGGCAGTGGGCATACAGTCATTTCATTGATTGGTATCCTGTCTCTGCTGGCCAGGAGGGAAGGTAAATAAGGGTAGAGGAATGACAGAACAAGTAGGGTCCATGCTTTCCAAAGGGCTGCTGCTGGGAGAAGAGCAGCTGACGGCAATCCTACACTTCTGAGTAAGGCTACTGGGAAACGCATCTTTTGTTTTAAAGATATCATCATTTGTCTTATCTGCAATGGAAAAGTCTCTTTCAGAAAATATGATTCCAGCAGAATCTAATGTCAGAAAAAGACAAATGAAACAAGATTCACAGATGTCTTAATCAACAAGAAAGTCATTCAAAGGTACTGCATTACAATAACATGCACTATGAGCCACTATGTAGATACTGATAGTTCAGTAAAACAGAAAAAATATTAAATCTTGTAAAATAGTATCAGAGAGAAAAAGAAAGACATTAAGATCCTAACATTGATCACCCCAAACACCACAAGGGGAGATAATTCCACACTAAAGCAAAAGTCACTAAAATATATATACTTACAGAAACCACAGTTAGTATTCTAACTCCCTCATCTTAATCAAGGGTGGGCATCTAGGGCTACCAGAAGTATGATTCCCTCTGCATGACAACTAAAATTCTGAACAAACAGGGTGGAGGGAGAGCATGAAGAAGAATACTTTAAAAACCAACATTGCAACCAGTATTTCTGAGGCACAAGAAAAGATAATCTGCTCATGAAACAAGAACAGAATCCTACTCAAAAGGAGCAGATAGATAACAAAAGACTTCTTGAACATTAAAAGCATGGTGACTGAATTGAAAAACAACATAAGTGTCCAAAATCCCCAAGATCTAGGGCAAAGCTAAACAGGACACTGAAACAAAAAGGAAATTAAGAGCAAAAATCCAGGAAGTTCAATGTCACAGTTCTACAGAATGTCAGAGTAACCATCTGCTGCATGACTTTCACTGAGAAAATACCTCTATTCACCATAAGCAGACGACAAACCAAAAACAAAATGGCTCCACCCAGGTTTAGATTGATTGAACTGTGAGTTCAATTTGGGTTACCACGAGAACATGAGTGAGAAACTAGTTACAGGAATGTGGCCAGCTTCTAAGCAGCTACAACAGGAAACAGTTTCCCCACCAGCAATTCTGACAGCCTCCACAAGCTCAGGGAGGGGAGGGACCCCATGGGCCTTGCGAGTTCCCCTCCCCTTCAACAAGGGAAGGTTAGAAGATCCAGCTTCAGGAGGTCTAATACCAGTAATCACAGCTCCTCTGACATCAGGACTGCAACAGCCATACACACCATGCCTCAAGGACATTCTCACACTATCATATCTATTTAACCAAAATTGTCACCAGGACTGGAGGGATGCTCAGTGGGTTAAGGGCTTGCTGTGTGAGCATGAGAAACTGAATTAGATCCCCAGCACCCACGTAAATGTCAGTCACATTGACTTGTGACTGTAACCTCAGGGCTAGAGTATGAGGGTGGAGAATGAGGCAGACAGATCCTAGGGGCTTGCCTACCAGCTCACACAGGCAATATAGCAAGCTCTGGGTTCAGTGAGAAACCCTGTCTCAAAATGTAGATTGGAGAGCCGTAGAGGAAAATACCCGAAGTTGACCTCTGGCATCTAAATGTGCAGGCACTTGTAAGCATCCCCCCAACACATACATACATATACACACACAAACATATATGTATATATACATATATATGTTAAATATTAGATAAATAAATAAAACTTGTACGAGAACTACATTGGAAAGATGAGAAAGTAGATATCCACTGGAAACAATGTTGAAAGCTAACTTTCATAGGTAAGAGTCCAGTTCTCATCATCTAGGATGGGAGGATCAAGAGCTCAGCTGCATAGCTTTAGAATGTTGGAGATCTGCAAATGCCAAAAGGAATTGGAGTGTTGAAAGTGGTTGCCTTGAAGCTTAGGGGAAGAGATGAGAAAAGACAAATAAGGAGAATGCTACATTTTGTATTAAAATTTACTAATCTTTTCACTTTGTAAGCTACATGCATGATAGTGTTTTATCTTCAATGTACTTTAGGAACCTGGGAGGTAGCTTCATGGGAGAGCACATGCCCATGTGCACACAGCTCTGGGTTACACCCACTGCTTTGCATACACACACACATGCACACACACACACACACACACACGCACGCACACACACACGCACACACATGCACACACACGCACACGCACACACACACCTATAATATAAAAACAAAAGAGTTGGACTTTCAAATAAAGGCAAATAAGGCTTGGGCGATTAATTCCAATACTTTAAGACACCTGATCCTTGCTTTGCTGGCTGAGGTGAGGTATGATGCAGACCACAGCAGCTGCACGAGCTGGCCTTTTCCCTAACTTCTACAGTCAGTAGTCTTACCATCAGCGCTGTAATCTCTCAGCTCCAGAATGTCATGTAGCAAGCCTGTAACTCCCTCCCATTATTTCTCTGAATCAGAGTGCCAGCAGCCACCCTCCCCTGAGGAATAAGAAGATATTAAATCATCTGGGAGATGGCTCAGTGGGTAAGAGCTCTTGCTGAGCATTCATGAAGATCTGAGTTCAGATCTCCTACATATCCCTGTAACTCCAGCACTGAGACTGGGGGGGGGGGCTGGCAGAGACAGGAGAATCTCAGTAGCTTGCTCACTGTCAACTTGGACCTAGGTTCAGTGAGATAGCCTGACACACGGGAATGAGGCAGAGTGTCATAGGTTAGGACACCAACATCCTCCTTTGTCACCACAAGTGCACACCACCCCAAGTGATGTGGATATCAGTTTATACACATAATATGTATACATATGTATAATATGGAACCATTATCACTGTGGATAATTTAAGAGAGCTGCAAGTGCATCATACTTTAACATTTTCAGAATTTTTTTCTTGGGATTTTACTTGGTCCTGTAACAGTGAAAAATGTGAGGCCCAGCTGAAGCCCAGAGAGCTTACATGACTTCCCAAAGGCCTCCAAACAGAAGAGCAGAGCCATGAGGAGAGAGTCATTATGACTCTCCTGCCAGGCTGGGCAGCAGGCTTGGTTTCAAATTTCATGTCGTCTCCATTTGCATAATAGCTCCAATTGTTGGCAGCCGAACAAACAGATGGTGGAGAAAGGAAGAGAGTGTGTGGGAATGAACTTCTGTAAATTCCAGCCAGCCTGGGAGCAAGATGCCCTCTGCCCAGATCAGCCCCAGAAGCCGGCACACAAACAGCCAAAATTAGGAGTCCTGTGACTTCTTCACTTTCAATTGTTTCTTTCACAACTGGAAATACCCATGGGAAATAGAGTGTATTAACATTTATGAATTAATACCATAAGGGAGTGTGGTTGATTGATAGCTAAAAATAAGACTGAAATATTAGAAGATTTTTAAGGAAAGAGTAAAATGCCTATGATTTTCTAATTTGAATTTTTTCCTGAATTAATCCTAAAAATCCTGATCAGAATCTTTAATTTTATTTTTTAGAGTATAAGTGTTTTCCTGCATGAGCATATGCACCCTGTGCATGTAGTGCCCACAGAAACCACAAGAGGGCATCAGATACCTGGAATGGGAGTTACAGACTGTTGTAAACGGCCATGTGGTTCCTAGAAATCCATCCCAGGTCTTCTGGAAGAGATGTCAGCACTCTTAACCCCTGAGCCATCTCCCCAACCCCTTAGCCAGAATTTTTTTAAGAGATCCCTTTTCCAAGAACATCTTAAGTGTTCAGTTCTCCTTTTTGTCTATTGGTAGATATCTAGTAACTAGAAAAAATGGCTGCCACCAAAACGTAAAATGCCCACCAAGTGTAAGTCACTGAGAAGTATTTCAGACAAATCCCATGATATCCTTCTGCATCCTTTTAAAAGTAGCTGGGCATTCATTCCATCATGGTCATTGGAATCGTCTCCCTATTTTTAATCAAAGTTGGGCATTTTCAGCCTTTGCCACACAGAATTTGAAGGAACTTTCGGGGCTTCTCAGGGTGTGGGAGTGTGGCATAAGGCTCTGAGAAGGGCGAGGCCAAAAATAAACTCTGATGATCCCTTGGAGGTAGCCAACAGTGTGTCCATTGCCACTATGGCTTCTGGACTCATTATTAGCATTCTCCTTTTCTGCTTTTAATGGCTATTACACATACATTGATATTCATGGCCTGTTCAAAGTCACTTGTGCTAGCTCTGTGTGTAATGAATATTGAACTCTCTGCAGATTTAAATATAGAATAAAGGATAATTGTAAGATATCCCAATCAGGCTTTCTGCTAATCTCCACATATTTTAAAGACATATCACACAAAGGTCACCTAAGTGCCTTCATGGGAAACCCTGCATTCAGGGCTCTTTCCGAAGCCTGTTTGCAGCTGAGTGTCACTAAATCAAGCACTAAAAACGAGATTTACACTGGTTGTTTGAAGCTGAAAGCCAGCTGCAGCTGCCATTAAAGCAATTCAATTTCTTTTTTATAAAGCACAAGTAAGGCTCAATTTACTAAAGTTTTATTTCCTTTTTATGCATCCCATATGCTAGGGGGAGAATTAAGTTTATGAGATTAAAAATGAGTTTTATGCTAAATGTTTACAAAGTTTCAGCTGGCTTGCTCTTGCAGGTCCTTTAGCTTACCAAGTTCAAGTTCTGGCTTTTTTCCCCCTCCCCTTTGCCATTTCTAGGAAAGAAAAGTTTTGGTTTTCAAAAGGAGGTTACGTAGCTCCGGGACTTCCTCGTTTGTATCATATGATTTACCAATAGTTGAGGCAGACAGATAGATTATTTCCTCAGAGACGGTTCTCACAGGGACTCAGGAACGTTTTCCAGTGGTTATTTGTCCCCCGTCCCGCAAATCTGGTTTACTATACCTCATCACTACTCACAAATGATAATAACTTTGTAAAAGTGAAAGCAGGAGTTGGAGAGGTGACTCAGTGATTAAGAGTGTGCACTGCTCTTCCTGACAACCCAAATTCTGTTCCCAGCATTCACATCAGCTCCAGGGTGCGTGATGCCATCTTCTGGCCTCCATGTGCATTACACTCACACACACACACGTGTGCACGCACACACACAGACACACATGCACACGCACATGTGCATGAAAACACAAATACACATACACTCACACACAAACACACACACACACATGCCCTCTCACACAGACATGCCCTCTCACACACACATGCCCTCTCACACAGACATGCAAACACACACACACATAATTTTTAAAATAAAAAACAAAAGTGAAATTGCATTTCCTTGCTCTAAAACTCACAAGGACTAAGGATTATTTTTAAACTGTGTAGTATGGAAGCTTTCCTGACATCCATTTTTAATGTAGTCACAAGCAAATTCCTTCTTTCTCTAGAACTCTTTGGCCTTTCTTTTTTTTTTTTAATGATTTACTATCTTTTTTCCTCCAACCTCAGTTTCCCCTCTCCTCCCTCCCCTCTACCTGCCCCATCTACTCCTCCTGCATTTCTATTCAGAAAAGGGCAGGCCTTTCATGGATATCAATCAAACAGGGTATATAAAGTTGCAGTAAGACTAAGCTCCTCCCCATATACTAAGGATGGGGCACGTGACCCAGTATGAGTTGGATCCAAAAAGCCAACAGAGACGGCCCTTGCTCCTACATTAGGAGTCCTATACGAGGAACTAGACGGCAGTAACATATACGCCGAGGGCCTAGGTCAGTACCATGCAGGCTCCCTGGTTGTTGGTTCAGTCTCTGTGAGCCCCTGTGAACTAGGTTAGTGGATTCTCTAGGCTTTCCTGTGGTGTCCTTTACCCTTCTGGCTCCTCCGATCCTTCCTCCCCTCTTCCACGGACTCTGCTAGCTCCACCTAATGCTGGCTATGGGGCTCTACATTTCTTTCCATTGGCTTTTTTGGCCTTTCTTAGTTTTTTGGTTGTTTTTTTTTTTTTCCCATTTCTCTAGTTCCAACTAAACTATTAGAGAATGTATCATTTTAAAAGGTGGGCTACACGAGCACATGAAAATGAGGAGTCACAAGGTCAAAGAAGTCCTTCAAATGACCAATGGAATAGAGATGAGGGTCCACAGCCCAGCGCTGTGGACAACTGAGTTGCTCTCTCTTGCTTCCTTATCCCTGCCTCTGACTCCTTCCTGAACGGGTCATCTGTGCCTGTGTGGATGGACACAGGCTGCCACAGATGTCAGAAACCATTCTAAAGAGAATAAGTTATGAATTGAACCAAAAGAAGTAAGAAAGTTGATGTACATCATTTTGAGCCTGAGGAAATGAGAAAACAACATGCAGAAATACAGAGTATGGGCCAGGTGCAAAAGTTCTACTGGTCACAAGGACTATTAGCCCCTCCACGGTGTAGTTTCCTCATTTGTGGAGTAAGGATAATAATTCTTCTAAGGAAAAATGAATCAATCTATGCAAATTACTTAGAATAGTGACAAGCTGACTAAGTCTTTCCTGCCATTATCACCATCATCACATCATCAGAATCCATGTGGGAAATGTTGGCTCACTTTGAGTTAATGGTGGCATTAAAAGTTTGAAGTGGAAATTTCTAGGAAGTACTGGGGTTTTAAATAAATGCGCCGTTTTTTAAAAAAACTTTTGTAGCTTTCTCAAGATGGAGACAGGAAAGGGAAGAAACTAAAACAGAGGGTGGAAGGCTCTAAGTGGGGATGCGGAGCACAGAAATCGTGAGAGCAGAGGGAAAGTGGGGTCAACCAGGCCAAGCAAGTCAGGAAACGCCTGCTACTTTGTAAGTTAATTAAAAAATAAAATGAAAAATTATGACGTAACCAAAAGAGAAAGAGAAAAAATGAACAATAGCCAAAAAAGAAGAAGAAGAAGAAGAAGAAGAAGAAGAAGAAGAAGAAGAAGAAGAAGAAGAAGAAGAAGAAGAAGAAGAAGACTGGGGGGGGTGTGAAGGCAAGCAAAGAAAAGCCAGTGAAGATTGAAAATCAAATCATAATTCCTTGTAAGTAACAAATCAAAATTCCAAGTATCTTCCAGGGTTTCCTACCCTAATTGTATTCTTTTCATTTAAACTAAGTGAGTCATTAAGATTTTATTATTTTAGTCCAGCTGTGAATTTGAACTCATTTATAAACAAGATTTTCAAAGAATTGTGACCCATACCCATTTATCTCCAAGTCCCATATGCTAAGGTCAGAAACCCGAGAAGGGGCTTGGCTGAGTTCATGCCCTTAACTTCACCACTTAGCAGCTACAGCCCCTGGCTGATTATCTTTCAATAACTGAAAGTTTGCATCTCTAACGAGGAGATTCGAGTAATAAAAGGCCCATTGGGCTGCCATGAGAATTAAAGGAGGTCACGCCCATGAGTTGCTTCCAGAAGTGTGTGGTGACAGTAAAGATTCCATTCGGTAAACCTTAAATAACACAGATCTACCTTGTATAATTAAATCTTCATTCTCGCTCCTCTGAGAAGAATTATAAAATTACAGTCAAATCCCAAGGAGTCTCAGCCTGCTATCAAATAAATGCAGCTTTAACTCAGCCCTCATCTTCTGCTGCACACAACTGTACTTCTCAAATGGGACAGGAGGCAATGGTGATATTTACTACAGGAGAGAGCATGGGGTAAGATGAGGGGGGGAGAAGGAATAGCAAGAAAATCATGTAGAAAGCAGCAAAGCAAAGCAAAGAGGCGGGGAAAGCCAAGGGTTTCTGAAGGCTCACACACACACACGCACACATGCACACACACGCGCGCGCACACATGCACACACACACAAACACACACACATGCACACACACAAACACACACACATGCACACACTCAAACACACACGCGCACACACATACACACACACAAACACACATGCATACACGCATGAATGCACGCACACCTTAGAAGTCTATCTTGGCTGATATTTAGCCAGAAGACACAGTGGACATAAAGAAGTGTGTTAGCCTGCTCTCCCTCACTATAATAAAGCACCTGAGATAGTGAGCCTATAAAGAAAGGGCTGATTTGGTTCTCCATACCGAAGGACTCCATTTATGATCAGTTGGCCTTATCACTGTGGGCTTATGGTAAAGAAAGCAAATTAGGGCAGAAAAAAATCATACACTCTTAGCTGGGGATGAAACTAGAGACCAAATCTTTAACACAGGGTCCTTTGACAGACATTCCAAATCCAAACTACAGCAAGTACAGAGTATATCTGGGACCAGGAAAGATTCGAATACTGTAGTCAGACCTACAACGTGGGTCAACCAGGTCACTGCGGTTTTATCTATCCTGCAGTAATACTGACTATATTTACGGTATTGAAAAACTTTAGACCTTCATTTATCAAGTTATAATAGGCTTTTTCTGTACTTCAACTGTCATCAGCAAATGGTTCTAAGTTGATTAGCAACCTCTTAAACCTGGGCTGTTGTGTTTTTTTTTTTTTCTGTCCCATCCAGCTGGACTCTAATTTCCCTGAGGGTAGATGTTATATAACTTTTCCCAGAAATAAATGAACAAGTACCTATTTACCCAAGATGGGCACCAACAACAGACAAACAATTGCAGCCAAGTCTAGGTTAGTAAACCAGTGAGGTCCAGGGAGCTGCTTACATGAGCATGGCTGACTCAGGCAGCTGCAATCCCAGAGAATCCTTGAAGAGCAGGCAGCTGAGCTGGCCAGAGCTCCTCTCCCAACAGTTATCACTGCTGGTATAATTGGTGTGCTCATATATGTGCATGTGCATGTGTTTGTGTGTGTGTGGTGCATGTGTGTGGTGTATGTGTGACATGTGTGTATGTGTGATGTATGTGGTGTATGTGTGACATGTGTGTATGTATGGTGTGTGTGGTGTGTGTATGTGTGATGTATGTGGTGTATGTCTGACATGTGTGTATGTATGGTGTGTGTGGTATGTGTATGTGTGGTGTGTGTGATGTGTGTGTATGTGTGCACATGTGCATGCTGGAGTCTCTTGCAAATCTTGGATATTTCAGAGTTCTCTGAGCCTTACACATTTGATTTTCTTCCTGAAGCTCATGAATCTCCCCATCTTGCCTTCTGGAAGGAATATTTGATTTAGAGGAAACAGCTACACACCAGCAGGGCTTATTTTAGTTCCAGCTAAAGACCATCTTCCACTGTACCTAGGACAGTGCAGAGGAAGGCAGAAGAGCATGGGGTCCTGTGCCTTGACTCCCAGCACTCACGAGACAGAGGCAAGCGAGTTTCTGTTTGAGGCTAGCCTGGTCTACATAGTGAGTTCCAGACCAGTCAAGTCTACACAGTGAAACCCTGTCTCAGAAAAAGAAGAAAATGGAAGCCATGGCGATAGAAGAGGGTGACTCAGCTGGAAGGGATTTAGCGTCACTACACAATCTTCCTCACCTCCATCAGCTCCTCACTCCTTCCCCTTTCAAATTAGGCATTGTGCCCTTAACATCTTTTAATAGAATTTTTGTTTTAGCAACATCTGACTTGGTACCAAAGACATGTTGCTTTAAACTTCTGATCAGGACAGGATGGCGTCTGCTTGTGCCCCGCCCCTCCACCTCTGTGGAAGATAAAAGCCAGGGTATCCCCAGTGGGTAGTTCAGTTAGGTAGGATGCTCCACTTAAAATTTATGTGTGACCTAAAATGATCATTTCAGAGTTAAGAGAGGATGCTTTCACCTTCTCTTGGGATCATAGGATTTCATAAGGTTACTTTCCTTGGTTTGATCAAGGTGCAGTTTTGGTGGATGCTCAGAACTCTGGAACTTTTCTTTTCCGGAGCCTTCCAGAGTGTTCAAGTCTCTTGGTCGTGTTCAAACAGCATCTACCTGGTATTAATCGGAACTCTTTAGGGTGCAGGGATAGACTTCAAACCATGTGAGTTTAATTCAAGACGTTTGTGAGAATCTCACTTAGAGGCTCCTCCCGTCCGAGTCTCCACCTTGCTCTGCCCCTGACTTCCATCTTGCAACCTTCGCGTTGGTTGCCTCCACAGAGCCAGAGCCGTCTCCAGTTCACACCTCTCAGGTTTAACTTCAGACTTGCTTTCTCCCAGGTTCAAAATGCTGAAGAAAATTGTCAGATTTGGTTCAGCCTAGGAAGAAAGAAAGTGTCTTCTTCCCACAGGCACGCATTCTGTGGCAGAAGCAATGGCATTCCCACATCGCACCTTTTTAAAGAAGACAAACTAGACATGCATCCTATGACCAGAGCAGGTTTCCCTCTGATGCTTGCAGGCTCGATCTCGATATGAGAACTTAAGCTTTACAGCTTCTTGCATTGTTATTCTACTCAGGTGAGCCTCCAGCTCAGCCAAGTCACTGAACACCACTGGCTTCACTTCAAAGGTTAGAACACACCATCACCCCGCCTTGCTGGAGTGCTGTTTTTGTAAGGCTTTGCGTCTCCTGGGCTGGCACTGCCTGCAGCTTGTCAAGAACGCAGCTGCCTTAGGAACACCTGAGAAAGCTCCTTGACTGCGGCTGACCTAGCAAAGCCACAGACGAGCTAAGGAAAGGTCAGAGTTCAGGTAAGCAGCAGCATCAAAAGGAATAACCGTTCTCATATCCGGTTTACAAAACTCTAAGAAGCATGGATTCACAGAAGACAAATTCACCATATTTTTGTGCTAATTCTGACTTCCCGAAAACCTATTTAGAGACATATGGCAATTGAAGAAAGCAGGAAACCACAGAACCTGACATTCTTGGAGCAACAAATAAAAGCTCCCTAAAAGTTAACAAGGCAGAGATGTGTGTGGATCCTGGCACGTGAAGTTAAGAAGGCAGAGATGTGCATGGATCCTGGCACGTGAAGTTAACAGTGCTTCGTGATTTAGCTCTTCTGGAGGTCATTGTGCCAGAACGGAGCCAGTGTGGAACCTTGTTTTATCTACATGTCCCTGTGAACAGAATCTAAGAAGCCAGAGTACACTCTAGTTAGGGAGTATTTCTAATGGACCACTGAATGAATTGGTGGTTCCTTTTTGTCTCTTGAATATGACATGGGACTGATAAAGACAGATTTGGAAAATACAACCATACCTAAGACCACGCCAAAGGCTGCATTCAGAGAGAACTATGTTGTAATATGTGTTACTTATTTCAGCTCATTCAAAGTTTTATAGCTGGTGATAAGATGGTTCATGGGTAAAGGTGCCTGTCACCAAACCTGAAGACCTGAGTTCGATCCCTGGATACACTTGATAGAAAGAACCGACTCCCTTGAGGTATCCTCTGACCTCCACTTGCTCACATAGAGTTTACAGCTATTTCTTCAGTGTGCACATTGAAAGCATCCCCTTCAATTATAATTTCTTTTTTATTTTGATTTTTTTGGTTTTGTGGCCTCTATACTGGAGGAAACAAAGAAACATGTTCTTATAACTTATTTCTTCATGCTGAACTTATACTAGCAAATAAATATTCATAAATTGAACATATATAGTAGTTATGCTTCCTTTAAATTGGAAACTATTAGATCCCTACTATTTTCAGCATGAAAAATCATATTTCATGTATATACCACTAGGTGGCTCAAGTGGCTAAAACACCAGTTCTGTATAATAGTGAGGGGGGAAAATGTTGAAAGATTTATCTTTTTTATCATCATATACTTTAACTTTCTACAAACTTTTACATTATTTATAGATTATCGCTGTAATACTACACCCGGTGACGATTACTTTAATGTAGGTCATCATCATGTGTGCCATTTTTATGAAGGAAAGGAGATTAATGGAGAAAATGATTTATGTTGCAATTTGTCATAAGAATGCAATAATAAAATAAATTAAAATTTTACCGGATGACTGCAAACAGTATTCAATGGAGTCTGAAGAATTGGAGCCTTCAGCTGTTTTTCATCCTAATGTATCCAGGCATTTCTGGAGATTGCCTGCTTTATTTTCTGGCTGTTGTGATTATTTATGTCTCTTAGAGGCAAGCATTGCTCAACTTAAAGGGCAGGAGCCTTGAGAATCCCAGCATTCCTCCTTAGAGAAACTTGCTGGGAGGCGGGGCTCTCAGCATACAATGTCAGTCACAGCAAAAGACTCAGGGCCTCCACTCTCGGCACAAATTAAAAGCAAGAAATGGTGGCTTACTTCTTAACTTGGACAAGTATCTTATAATTTGTTCAAGATAGTGTCAAGGATTGAAAGAAGCAAAACAAAGTGCAAAGCCCTTAGATTCTGTCAAAATCAAAAACAAACAAGAAAATAAGAACATCTGAAGGTCTCAGACCTTCCCAAAGCATGAAGAGCCAATACCCTCTTCCGATATTATGAAGTCATTTTGTTGCCAACAGAAGCTCTGCCATTCTAGTTTAAAGTTTAGGGATGTGAAGTCTCCAAGAAAATTCCCTTCAAGGTAATACTTTTATCCTCTATTGTCTGTCTCTGTCACCACCAAGAACATGCTAACAGTTACTTTATTGGGTACAGCCTGGAGAAAGAGTAAGAGCCTAAACAGGGAGGAACTTAAGGGGTGATTTTCCCAACCATTATAATGAAGATTTAAATTACATATGTAGAATTTCCTTCCTTTTTATATTGTTTTGAAATTTCTTAAAATATTTTCTTTGTTAATAACTATTTGCCACTGGAGAGCGCATTTAGGAATCTGGGTTTGGCTTAAGAGAAAAGTATTGATTCTCCCTCAGGGAGCCATGATTTGATTGGAGCTGCGGTAGCTGCAGTGCTGATATTTTTATATTCGTGCTCAGGCCCCTGACATTTAGATTTCATTTGACTACAGAGCTGTAAATACAGCGTGAACCAGCTATCACATGACCCTTAAAAGCTGGGACCTAGTTAGTTCTCTGTGAGTCTAACAGATACACTTGGCCAATGCTCCAACCAATTATCTTTGAGAAAGGAATATGATCTGCTCATCCTAAACTCTTTCCATAAAAGTTTCCACTTAACAACCAGAAAACTTTAAAACTCTCAAAATGATTTAAAAGATAAATAGCTCATCCCTCACTCTGGTGGAGGGAAAAGGTTCAGGGCTGGCTTCAGCCAAAAGCTTGCCAACTCAAGCCTTAAATTGTGTCTACTTGCCTGATAACTAAGGTTATTAAACCTTAGTGGCAGTCCCATTGCTCCTATTTTGGCAGCCCATAACTGCCTGGCTTATACTTTGACTCATGTCAAAGAGTGGAGAAAGAAACTGGCTTCTCAATTTTGTCAAGAGAGAGACTGCTTCACTTCCCAAAATTACTCAGCAAGCATACTCCTCAGGTTCACTGCTGTCTCCTTGTACAGTAACTCTTGCCAGAGAATAAGCATGTTGGTGCCTGCACCATCTAAGCAAGCAGGAGTGAGATGCACCCACCACCAACAGCAACAGACCTATGTAGAGGAGATAGAGAGGGCTGTGTAAAAATTGGACTGGTGCTACCAAGAAGTGGATTCAGCTGTGGTGTGGGATCTCTACACCAGATCTGATAAGAACCCAAGTCCTGCCAGCTATTAGCTTCATGATCCTGACCAAGGTGCTTGATCTCTTATCAAGCAACAACAGAGTCAACAACTGGCTGAATTACTTCTATCACAGGACTTTTTCTAAAACTCCAATAAATTGAGAGCTGAAATCGACAAAATAGAAACAAAGAAAACAATACAAAGAATCAATGAGACAAAGAGTTGGTTCTTCAAGAAAATCAACAAGATAGACAAACCTTTACCCTAAAAGGCAGAGAGAAAATATCCAAGTTAACAAAATCAGAAATGAAAGGGGGGGACATAACAACAGACACGGAGGAAACCAAGAGAATCATTAGGTCATATTTCAAAAACCTGTACTCCACAAAATTGGAAAACTTAAAGGAAATGAACAACTTTCTGGATAAATATCATTTACCAAAATCAAATCAAGACCAGATGAGCAAATTAAACAGACCTATAACTGCTAAAGAAATAGAAACAGTCATCAAAAGAGTCCCAACCAAAAAAAGCCCAGAATCAGATGGCTTCAGCTCAGAATTCTACAAGATTTTCTAAGAAGAACTAATATCAATACTCCTCAAATTGTTCCATACAATGGAAACAGAAGGAACATTGCCAAACTCTTTGTATAAGGCTACAATTTCCCTGGTACCAAACCACAAAAAGACATTACAAAGAAAGAGAATTAGAGACCAATCTCACTCATGAACATTGATGCAAAATATTCAATAAAATGCTGGCAAATCACATACAAGAACACATCAGAAACACCATCCACCATGATCAAGTTGTCTTCATCCCAGAGATACAGGGATGGTTCAATATTTGAAAATCTGTCAATGTAATCCACCATATAAACAAACTGAAAGAAAAAAAAAACATGTGGTTATCTCATTAGATGCTGAAAAAGCCTTCGACAAAATACAACATCCCTTCATGATAAAGGTCTTGGAGAGAGCAGGGATACAAGGAACATACCTAAACATAATTAAGGCAATATACAGCAAGCCAACAGCCAACATCAAACTAAATGGAGAGAAATTCACAGCAATCCCACTGAAATCAGAAACAAGACAAGGTTGTCCACTCTCTCCATATCTATTCAAGTTCTTGAGGGAGGTCCTAGCTAGAGCAATAAGACACCAAAAGGAGGTCAATGGGATACAAATTGGAAAAGAGGTCAAACTCTTGCTATTTGCTGATGATATGCTAATTTACATAAGCAAACCCAAAAATTCTACCAAGGAACTTCTACAACTCATAAACACTATCAGTAATGTAGCAGAATACAAGATTAACTTAAAAAAAATCAGTAGCTCTACTTTATACAGATGATAAATGGACTGAGAAAGAATCAGAAAAACAACACCCTTCACAATAGCTACAAATGGCATAAAATATCTTGGAGTAACTCTAACCAAATGAGTGGAAGACTTGTATGACAAGAACTTTAAATCTTTGAAGAAAGAAATTGAAGAAGACATCAAAAAGATCTCCCATGCTCTTGGGTAGGTAGAATTAACGTAGTAAAAATGGCAATCTTACCCAAAACAATCTACAGATTCAATGCAATGCCCATCAAAATTCCGGCAAAATTCTTCACAGACCTCAAAAGAACAGTACTCAACTTCATATGGAAAAGTAAAAACCCAGGATAGGCAAAAATCCTGTACAATAAAGAAACTTCTAGAGTCATCACAATCCCTGACTTCAAACTCTACTGCAGAGCTACAGTACTGAAAACAGCTTGGTATTGGCATAAAAACAGAAAGGAGGGCCAATGGAAATGAATAGAAGACCCAGATATTAATCCATACACCTACAAACACCTGATTTTTGACAAAGAAGCAAAAAAATATAAAATGAAAAAAAAGAAAGCATATTTAACAAATGGTGCTGGAATAACTGGATATCAACATGTAGAAGAATGAAAATAGATCCATATCTATTACTATGCACAATATTCAAGTCCAAATGTATCAAAAACCTCAACATAAAGCCAGCCACACTGAACCTTATAGAAGAGAAAGTGGGAAGTACACTTGAACTCATTGGCACAGGAGATCACTTCCTACACATCACCCCAGCAACACAGACACTGAGAGCAACAATTAATAAATGGGACCTCCTGAAACTGAAAAGCTTCTGTAAAGCAAAGAACATGGTCAACAAGACAAAACAGCAACCTACAGGATGGGAAAATATCTTCACTAACCCCACATCATACAGAGGGCTGATCTCCAAAATGTACAGAGAACTCAAGAAAGAACAAGAAAGAACTTATTGAAAGAACAAATAATTCAATAAAAAAATTATGTACAGACCTGAACAGAAAACTCTCAACAGAGGAATCTAAAATGGCTGAAAGATACTTAAGGAAATGCTCAACATCCTTAGCCATCAGAGAAATGCAAATCAAAACAACTCTGAAATTCCATCTTACACTTGTAAGAATGGCCAAGATAAAAAACACTGATGACAACTTATGCTGGAGAGGGTGTGGGGTAAAGGGAACACTCCTGCATTGCTGGTGGGAGTGCAAATTGGTACAGCCCCTTTGGATATCAGTATGGCGATTTCTCAGAAAATTAAGAAACAACCTTCCTCAAGACCCAGCAATGGCACTTTTGGGTATATACCCAAACGATGCTCAATCATACCACAAGGACATGTGTTCAAACTGTGTTCATAGCAGCTTTGTTTGTCATAGCCAGAACCTGGAAACAACCTAAATGCCCCTTAACCGAAGAATGGATAAGGAAAATGTGGTACATTTACACAATGGAGTACCACACAGCAGAAAAAATAACATCTTGAATTTTGCAGGCAAATGAATGCAGCTAGAAAACATTTTGAGTGTCATAATCCAGACCCAGAAAGGCAAATACCACATGTATTCACTCATAAGTGGTTTTTAGACATAAAGCAATGAAAACTAGCCTACAAATCACAATCCCAGAGAACCTAGACAACAATGAAGACACTAAGAGAGACATACATGGATCTAATCTACATGGGAAGTAGAAAAATACAAGATCTCCTGAGTAAATTGGGAGTATGGGGACCTTGGGAAAGGGTTGAAGGGGAGGGGAGAGGCAGGAAGGGGAGCAAAGAAAAAATGTATAACTCAATAAAATCAATAAAAAAATTAAAAAACACTTATTATACTCTTTCAGGGCATGAAACATGTAGGAACACAAAAGTAAGCAAATAGTGTCCTGCTTTCAAAGCCTAGAGAACTCAGAAGAGCAAATTAAATCTTGGCGGTAAGAGACAAACATGGTGAGAAATGTGTTTCCAAAGACCTCCACAGCAGGGCCCCATTCACATTTCATCTGGAAGAGGGATGAGACCATGAGGCCACCATCCTCCTGAAGGACTACTGATAGCAATGGCGGCTGGGGAATAGGGTGTCACTCTCTTTATTTGCTCAAGTTGTGATAAATAATGTCCCACTCACACTCATGCAGCAACCCTAATTAAACTCAGTGGAACACACACACATAGACACACACAGACACACAAACACACGCATACACACACAGATACACACACAGACATGCACATAGATACACACATGAACACACAGAGACACACACATAGATACATGCATGCACAGACACACACACATATACACACAAACACACATAGATACATGCATGCATAGATATACACACACAGACACACACAGATACACACAAACAAATACAAACACACACACATAGATACACAGAGATGCTCACATAGACACACAAACACACACATACACACAGACATGCACATAAATACACACCAACACACACATAGACACACAGACACACACATAGATACATGCATGCATAGATACATACAGACACACACATACACACACAGACATACAAACACACAGACACACACAGAGTCACACACATAGACACACACAAACACACATAGGCAAGCACATAGACACACACACAGACACACATAGATACATGCATGCATAGATACACACAGACACACACGCACAAACATACACTCAAACACACATACACAATAAAAGTAGGACTGGGTCTTGCTAGACAAAGGGTTTTAGTGAGAGAAAGAGGGGGAACAAGAAAGGATAATGGTGGTGGAAATGACTAAATTCATTATAAACATGTATGAAACTCTCAAAGAATAAAAAATTAATTTTAAAAAAGACAGGCTGCCTAAAATAATGATTTACCTAATTAAAATATTCTTTAATAATGAACACATTGTTGTAAGACTATTCACATCCAAATGAGGTTGCTTTAATTTTTTCTGGATAATAACTCACTAATGATAAATGACAAAAGTAAGTAACACTATGAATAATAAAACTTCCTAGGAAAATAAGAAAAAAAACCATAAACCACATCCTAACTACCAAGAGTGTAAAATATGATATGATCCTGACACACATCTTTAGGGCCAAAACCCGGACCACGGACAACATCCAATATCAGATGCTGGCTGTTTTAGTCAGGGTTTCTACTACCGCGATGGAACACTATGACCGAGCACAACCTGGGGAGGAAAGGAAGGGTTTCTTTGGCGTACACATCCGGAATCATAGTACACAGCGGGAAGGCAAGGCAGGAACTCAAGCTGGGTACTGGCTGGGAAGTTGGAGGTAGGAGCTGACGCAGACTACCCCAGACGTGCTTGCAATCTTGCTTGTCCATTTCGTGACCACAGTGGAGCCATGGAGGAGTGCTGCTTACTGACTTGCTCCTCATAACTTGCTCACACTGTCTTACAGCACCCAGGACTTCCGGCCTAGGGCTGGTACCACCCCAGTGGACTGGGCCATCCCACATCAATCACCAAATAAGAAAACGCCCTTCTGGGCCGGGCGGTGATGGTGCACGCCTTTAATCCCAGCACTCGGGAGGCAGAGGCAGGTGGATCTCTGTGAGTTCGAGACCAGCCTGGTCTACAAGAG
>JAQHUG010000023.1:6969739-6988734 GCA_028555095.1 Dicrostonyx torquatus | reverse complement strand
AAAAGTAGAATGGAGGTCCTAGAAAGAAATAAATAGTTTAAAAAGAAAAGTAATATCAAAGAAAATAATCCACATAAAGAAGTAAAATGCACAGTCTGTATACCGCATGTTACTATGTTGTCCTTAAATTGTTTGACTTCTGAGAAAGGAGCAAAAGCTGCTAAGAGACATTGGATTATAAATGTTGCCGGATTAAACCAACCTATATATTTTTTTAAAATGTCTTGACTTAAAAGGGAAGTAAAAAGGTAAGTTACTTTGGAAGGTTATGCTTTTGTTTCCACAAGCTCTGAATTCATTCTAGGTTAAGAAAAGCCAGGTTTGATCAAGGAAGACTCCCCGAGAATCCTGATTACAGACATGGAAAATAAACATAAAGTAACTACAAGACATGTGATATATATTTTACCTGCTCAAACATAAGACAAAATATTATCTTTGGCTGGCTCATGTACAATGCACAGTTTATATTTATATTAATACAGATAAGTATGTTGCCTTTAATGATTATATATTTTCAGAACAAGAGGACCAGACACCAATAAAAACATATGGACAAGGTGATCCAGCATCCAGAACAGCTTCAATTCTGCTGACTGAAATAATCCAGCCTCACAGAATACTACAGTCAAGACTTAACAATTATCTTAAATTTTCTCAGGTTCCCTCAAAGATTACCAGTGCCCCCAATCAACAGGAATTAGTCTAGAGAACTATACCCACATTCCCAAAAAGTGGATTATGGATGTTCGTCTTTGTTTAGGGAGTTGGTTACGAATTATTAAAGGTCATAGTCTATCTCTTTCTAAAAAAAGAAAGGGAGGTATTATATAGAAATAATAAAATAAAGAATATATTACATCTACTTTAATCGAAAAAAACAACTGTTAATCTCAAATTATTTTACCTTGGTATGGATTTTAATTTATTAATATAAATTTAAGGTTAATTTATTATACTGTATGCACATTTCTACTCTTGTTTAGAATATTGTGTTTATACAGCTCAATTAAATGTATAATGTATAAACTTATAATTAGGTTAGTTAAGTTTTCTATATATATAAAGATATATTTCAGATAGGTATTCTTCAAACATTTCAAAGACCTACAACATATGGCATTTAAAATGTTTTGATAACTTAGACTTTTCAAGACAGTGAGACACATCTGCTCCTGGCAGCACCAGCATACTCCAGAGAAGATGATGGGCATCAAAGAAGCTCTGTATGAAATTTATTTTCTTTTTGTCAAAAGCTAGCCATGTGGGCAAAGAAATTGTCCTTGCCTCAATTGCTGAGAGTTAATGCCCAAACTGGACCACTAAGACACAAGAAAGTTGACTGCTGAGCTTTGCCAAGACAAGATAGAATGGCCCTTCAAAATTCCCTGCTTCACAAAAAAGTCTGTAGATATGATAGTCCCGTAATCCAAAGATGGATGCTCCAGTGTTACAGAGGAATATTGGGTGACTGTCCAGGCAGTCAGCTGTTTCTGTCATTTCTCACAAGTTTTAGAACTCACTTGCCTGTACTTCCTGCTTACTCAGGTAATGTGGGAGTCCCCTCTGTATAGTGTGATTACCATTAATGAATAAATGCCTTGGACCTATAGCAGGGCAGAACTTAACTAGGCAGGGAAAACTAAACTGAATGCTGGGAGAAAGAAAGGTGGAGTCAGAAGAGAAGCCATGTAGCCCTGTCAGAGACAGATGCTGGGAACTTTACCCCATAGGCCACAGCAATACACAGATAACTAGAAATGAGTTAAATTAAGATATAAGTGTTAGCCAATAAGAAGCTAGAGCTAATTGGCCAAGCAGTGTTTTAAATAATATAGTTTCTGTATGATTATTTCAGGGCTGAGCAGCCAGGAAACAACAAGTGGCTACTGTGGAGAAAGAGGGAAACTTTTTACTAAATGAATTCAGCTGGGTAGAGGGTGGACATTGCAATTGATGTATGCATAATGGATCACAAAGGTCAGAGGGAAGGCAGTCTTCGAGGCTTCAGTGTTGTTACAGAATTGCTGGAGGTAAAACCCAAGACAACTGAGTAAGATGGTAAAGGAGAGTAGGAAAGTGGAGGACCACTCTCTAGCTCAACGCAATGGAGAGCTCAGCAGATGAAGATACCGGGGTGCCCTGAGTCACGCGCTTCCAGGATACCTGAAATAGAAAAGGCGTTGTAGATATTGGGGTGCTCAGCCCAGATCCCCCACTCTAGAGCACTCTGTGAGTTGATAGCACTGACAGCTCTGAACTGAGGCCCTCTCTCCAGTGACTGTAACTGAAGGAGCCATCTTACTGATGCTTAATGGACAACCCCTTCTACCCTCAGCCTGACCAGTGGCTCGTCACTATGACTACCCCTCTCCTCAGTCAAACTCCCTGGAAACCACTCATAAGCATCTTCAAAACCCCAGGACTCTTTCTAGCATTGCAGGATCTATTGATACTCCTACTGGTGCTGTACTTGATCAGCCGCATTCTCTTGCCTCAACCACTAACGAAGTTGAAAGCACCCACCAGTGATCTGCCAACACTCAAATCTCCCCACCCCCACAGGCACCCCATCTGTGAAATCGAGGATGCAGCAACAGGTGGGCTTGATTCTGAGGCTTTTAGAGCAATTGGTGAACTGGAGACTGTGTGGTGGGGCAGGGGTGGTGAAGGGATAGCAATCTCTCCAGGGACCTTTTCATCCTCAGAATTGCCACAGTGAACTTGTGGTTAGGACACATATTGCTCCACAAACTTGGGTGACGAAAGAGGAAAATTAGCTGTTCTACATGGTAGTGAATACTCTAAAAAAAACTGCATAGGCACAGTAATGTAACATATTTCTTTTTGGCCTGTTTGTTTTCCTAAACCATTCTAATCAGGCTCAACCCTCCGAGAAATCTCTGCATCTGGAGTTGCAGCTTACTTGCCCAATGAAACATGTTAAAACAGGACATACGCTACCTCAAAGGAGATTTAGAGTTTTTAAAATGATTTTTATGTACATGGGTGTTCTGCTTACATGCACATTATGTGCATCATGTGTATGCAGTACCTATGGAGGCCAGAAGAGGGCATCAGATTTCTCTTGGAGCTGGAGTTATAGACAGTTATGAGCTACCATGTGGGTGCTGGGAATCATACCTTTCCTCTGGAAGAGCAGCCAGTGATCTTACCCACAAAGCCTTCTCTCCAACTCCAAATAAGAGTTTTAAAATAAAGTTTAAGTGATGTGGTGGTTCTATTATCTCTTTTCCTTCTTTCCTAAATTGACAACATTCCAGAGGGATACTACTTGTAAAAACTGACTCCCAAAGATCATGTAATGAATGGCCAATAACCCTTAGATGTAAGCCACTGAGGGATTTCAACTACTCAGTAGTGCAGAATAATTTGGCCTCTGCATAATATGAATCAACCACCCAGGTACTCAAAATGGCTACTAAAGTACAAAAAAGGTGCAAACCAAAGTGTAAAAGAATGAGCATGGCTGTATTCCAAGAAAACTTTATTTAAAAAAAAAAGTTTATCTGATAACTGGACAACTCCTGTAAATAAGTTTTTTTTAAAAAAAAAATAGTCATTTGCAAAAAAAAAAAATTAGCCAGGCATTGGTGGCACATACCTTTGATCCCAGCACTTGGGAGGCAGAGGCAGGCAGATCTCTGTGAGTTCAAGCCCAGTCTGGTCTATAGAGCAAGTGCCAGGACAGGCTCCAAAGCTACACAGAGAAACCTTATCTTAAAAAACCAATAAATAAAATAGCCATTTGCTAAAAATTCTGCTGGCCATTATGTAAGATCACATCTTTGTTAATTTTGGTTATCAATTTCTATGAATTTTGTATTAAAGAATGACCTTTCATGAATCAGTTCTCATATCCTATTTATCTGGGTAGAGTTTAAGTAAGTGAAAGGGTGGCATGGTTATTAGCTCTTAAAGGGGGGAGGGGACTAGAAATGACATCGTGCTGCACAAAGCACTCAAGAGTAATTTAGATGATAAGAGAATCAGAGAGGGAAGACATCAAAGGCTGACTTAGGAGGGGATAAAGAGAAGAGGAAGCGTAAGAAACAGAGTATGTGTGTGAGAGAAACTGACTGATGCCTGTTGGCAGCTCTTTACACCACGACCAGCAAACAAGCTTGTTCCTCTACTGCCACCTTCAGCCCTTCTAGGAGGCTGACTCCTTTTGTGCAGTCTGCAGTCAGGAGTTTAAACTGTCCGGGTTGCAACCCCTCTGAAAGCTATTTCTGCTTATTATTTTAGCTACATCTTGCTGGAATCCACAGAAGTTTAAGAAGAGCAGGACATTCGTAAGTGATCTTGACAGATGAAAGATGAGATTAAAGACTGAGAGTACTTTGGGGAGATATGGTTGTTGGCAGTGAGGAAGCAGCAAGCAGAGCTGGGGTCCTGGTTCTGAGGACAGCGGTGTTTTAGAGATGGAGCAGCGCGCCATCAACTGCAGACTTCATTTGTACTGCAAGCGGCTAGGCAACTCCACAAAGCATGAGGTAGAACGCCAGGCTTTACCGATCATGACTGGAATCTGGAGGAGCGGCATCCAAGCGAAGTTACAGAAGGGCGAAATCTCTGGTAGATCTAAACTAGAGAAACAAGAGCTGACTGATCCTTTCATTTTCTGAGCATGGCCAGGGACTTGGCAATAAGATCACAGAGCTGTAACCGTGCATACATTAGACAGATCCACTCTCTGCATTGCACACACCTATTGAACACTCCGGGTTCACTGAGAGCCAGAAATGTCTCTCATTATTGTAAACTTAACATTTATCAAGCCAGCTCCTAAGAATGGATACTCAATGGGTCCATGTTAAAATGAATTATTTCCTTTTGATGTCAAAAGGCAAAATTTTTAAGGCACAAATAATTGCTAATTTACTGAATGAAGATCAAGAACCCACCATGTCTGGAGACTCTTAGAGAGCCTCCTGTTGGCTGTTTGCAGCCTAAAGACACCCTTCTTCACCTCAGTGTACTGTCTGAACTCTTCTCCTCACCAGATGCCAAAGAAATGGTCAAAGATTTATGCTAATCATGAGGGTGGTGGGTACCTTTCCTTACACACTGAGTATAAGTCTTCCTCATTTGATATGTTTGCTGCCTGGAATTGAATAGGAAAATTCATTGGCATCCCTCAATGGCATCTGTTCCTGGCAGGATATCCCTGGTCCAGCAGTGGGAGATGGAGCAGTCATACTCCAGGTGTCAATTGTGATACATAACATCTATTATGTATCACATAACATCATTCAGAAAATGCAATGCCTTTATTTGTGAATGTAACACTGTATAAGTATAGTACTTTTACTGAAGTCACAGTGTAATACAACCAAGTCACTGAGAAGGAAAACCAGAAAAATCAATGACATAATGTACAGCAAAAAATAGCCATGTTTTCCCTGTCCCTAAGCAAGAGATACCTAAGTTTTTCTCTCAGGGTTAAAAAGATTCACTTACTAAACACATGTGTGAATACTTATTACTAGGATTAGAAGTCACCTCTTCCAGAGACCCCTGCTGGACTCTCTTCTTCATGCTCTTTAGGTGGGATGTGTACCTTCCTTTGGCCACATCATCCTCATCATATTGCAGTGAACAACACACCAACAGGTGACTTCCTCCACAGAAGGACTGACTTTCCTTCTTCTTTCCTTCCTTTCCTGGGGATTTAACCCAACTGTTGTGAATTCTAGGATTCTATCACTGACCTACACTACCAAGCCTAAGGTTTTTGAGACAGAGTGGCCCAACTTGACCTTCAACTCTTGATATTGATCCTCCTGCTTCAGCTTCCTGAAGGATGCCAGGCCTCTGCCACCAAGCCTGGCAGGAACCACTTGTTAATTGCTTTTTCATTTATGTTTATGTGACATTGTACATGTGAAAGTCAAAGAACAACTTCAAGAAGTTGATTCCTTCCTTCCAACATGTGGTCCCCAGAGATCAAACTCATGTCATCAGGCTTTTAAAAATTGCCTTTACTCATGGAGTCACTGCCATGGACCCAGGAACAATTTCTTAATTGCCTGTCTCTTTAATCCAATCATTTAGGATACTCTTAAGCAGTTTGTGTGTTTTGTTTTTATTTGTTTGTTTGTTTGGTTTTTGGGTTTTCTGAAACAGGATTTCACCTTGTAATAGTCCTGATTATTCTGGAACTCACTCTGTAGATAGACCAGTCTGGTCTCAAACTTACAGAAATCTACCTGCCTCTGCCTTCCAAGTGTTGGGATTAAAGACATGTGCCATCATGCCCGGCTTTTCTCTTTTTTCTTTTTTGGTGACTCTAAGTGTTTTTAAATGAATTGTTCATTCATCGATAGAGTATAGAATTATAGAAATCACAAATTCAATTCTAGGAAATATGGTAGTGTCTCAACTCTTTTAGTCAGTTCAACAAATGCAGAAAACTGTGACATTTTGTTACACTTGGCTGTGGGCCCTGGTCTCTGTAAGAAATGTCAAATGCTACAGAACACAGTGACAGGTATATGACTTTCTGTCTTTGTCTTGGTCTGTGTTGTTATTGCCATAACAGTATGAACCAGTTGGATGATTAATATGGATTGTCAATTTAGTGGGATTTATATTCACTAAGGAAACAAACCTCTGAACATGTCTAGGAGGGAGTTTCTAGACTGGATTAGCTAAAGAAGACCCACCCTACGTGTAGGTGGTACCAATACATGGACTGAGGTCTTGGGCTGAATAAAAAGAAGAAAGGGAGCTAAACACTAGCTTTCATCATGCCCTGCCACCTAACTAAAGATACAATGTGACTGCTACCTCAAGTTTCTGATGCCATGTCTTCCCTGCCATGGTGGACTATGTCACCTCAAAGTGTGAGCCAAAATAAGCCCCTCCTACCTTAAGTTGCTTCTAGCTGGGTTTTGGTCATAGCAACAAGACAAGCAACTAAGACACCTAATTTTTGTTTGGCTTTTGTTAACTTGACACAAGCTAGAGTCATTTGGAAAGAACTCTCAATTGAGAAAAATACCTCCACAAGACTGACCTAGAGGCAAACCTGTTGGACTTTCTCTTAATTAATGATTGATGTGGGAATGCCAGTCACACTGGGGGCAGTGCTCCACTCCCCACTGGGGCAGGCAGTTCTGGATAATATAAAGGAGATCTAAGAAAGTCATGAGGAACAAACCAATGGGCATTATTCCTCCATGGCCTCTGCTTCAGGTCCTGCCTCTAGGTTCCTGCCTTGAGTTCGTGTCCTGACTTCCTTCCATGATGAAGAATGACTTAAGAATGAAGATGAAATAAGCCCTTTACTCCCCCAAGCTGCTTTTGATCATGGTGCTTTATCACAGCTATGGAAACCCTAACAAGACACCTACACTAGGAAATTGTAAAGAAGGGATGTTCCTCTTACAGTTCTGGTCTGTGAGAGCCCATCCACTGTCACAGGAGAGCACAGGATGGCAAGTAGGTTTTGTTATTAGTCAGTTCTTTCATCACCGTGACCAAGCACTAAACAAATGCTAAAGAGGAAGGATTGACTTTGGATCATGGTCAACGAACTTTTTGTCTGCCTGTCAGCTAGGATATGGTACAGCAGGTAGCCAAACAGTAGAGAAAGCCTTGTGTTGAATTCTGCCTCCTTTCTCTTTTTTTCCCCAAGTCTCTAGAATGGTGTTACTCACATTACAGGCAACCCACCAGTTACTGTCCCGTGAGTTAATTAGCTACAGAGACACCCTCACAGCCACACCCAAAAGGGAAGACACTAATCTCCTCAATGCTTCTCACTCTTATCAAATTGGCTATCAAGACTGGCCATCATTTCCACAGAAGAAAAAACTGTAAGGGGCTGCAATCAGTTTGTAACTAACTACCTGTTCTTGTGCTAGCCCACTCTTGTGAGAACATCATTAATCTACCCTCATGACCTAAGAATCTCTTGTCTGTCGAAACTGTGTTACTATAACAGAATACCTGGGGGTGGGTAATATGGAAACAGAAGCCATCAACTTCAACTCCATCTAACAGCCTCGAGGCATGGCAGAAAATGAAAGAGCAAGTGGGTGTGTGCAGAAGACCTGCCTTATACCACCCACTCCTGTAGTAACCAATCAACCCCTTGAGTGGGAGGAGTCATTCCAGAAGGCATTACTCCAGTCATGGGAGCTCAGGCCGTGACTTAGATGCCTCTTGGTGGGCCCCACCTCCCAACACTGCTGCAGCTAGGAGTTAAGCTTCCAGTCTGCTGGAGAGAGACCATATTAAAGTCATAGCCCTTGTTCCTCACCTCTGCAAACTGTCACATCAAAAACTATGGCTCACGATGAGTTTGGGAGGGGACACTCATGCGTAGCAGTCTTTCTTCTTCCAGGGTGTGGGTTCCCTCCAGGTTCCTGAGCCACCTCGCAAAAGTTGGGACTACAGAAGAGAAGTGGATGGTCTGCTGTGCTCCCCCTTGCTTCAAGGTTAAAGTGACCTTGAATCAGGTTCCTTGTGACGTCTGATGGTTCGAGGGATAATTATTGTTATGTGCTCTTTATATCTAGAGAGTCTATCTGAGTGTCTTTCTGTTTCTGTGATAAAGTATCCTGGATAAGACAGCTTAATGGGGAAGAGCTAATTTTAAACCACAGCTCCAGGTCAGAGTCCATCACAGCAGAGAAGTTACAGTGGCAGGAACTTGAGGGAGCTGGTTGCATTGTCTCCATAATCTGGAACAGAGGGCAATAATGAATAGATCCTGTTGTTCAGTTGATTCCATAGTTGGGAACAGAGGGCAATAAGGAAGAGTGCACCCTAGTGCTCGACTTGTTTTCTGCACTCTTCTACAGTCCAGGATTCCTGGTCCAGGGAATGATGCCACTGGCAGTGAGTGGATGTTTCCATCCATCCATCCATCCAACATAACCAAAGATTGGCAGAGGCCAATCTTTCAGGTCATTCTAGATTCTGTCAAGTTGACACCATCACAGGCCCCATAGCCACTCAAAGGCATGTAGTCCTTGTATAATGGCAATAGGTTGAAGGTCCTTTGTCATCTTTGATTATTTTCTTCTCAAAAAATAATGGGATCAGGTATGGTGTTACAAACTTTTAATCACAGAAATCAGAAGACATAGGCCATCGTGGTCTATATAGTAGATTCCAGGCCAGCAGGAAACAATGAAAACCTGTCTCAAAAAACAGTAAAATAAATAAGTAATTCAAAGAACAGAAGATTTGAAAAATCATTCGTCTCATCTTTTAGAAGAGGTGTGGCTGCATAAAGGGTGTTGCCTACCATGTTCTTGCTTCATCTTTCTGCCAAACCAATAGATATGCTATCTGCATGCGTCCTCCTAAAGTTAGACGAAGGCTTGTGGAGCTGGAAAAGTTAATTCTCCAGGTTGGTGTAAATAACCGGCTGCTGTTTCTAAAGAAGCAAAGTGGGTACTTGAATATGGATAAGGGTGGATACATCTCCTGAATCTTCCCTCAACTCCTAAGTATCAATAAAAATGGTAACATGGGGCCAGGAAGATGCTCAGTGAATAAAGGTTCTCACAGTGGAGCCTAATACCCTGAGTTCCATTTCTAGGACCCATGTGCAGAAAGAGATAACTGGCTCCTGAACATTGCCATCGGATAGCCACATATGCACGCACGCGCGCGCGCGCACACACACACACACACACACACACACACACACACTATGATAAATTTCTAAAAAATAATTGTGTTAAGCTGTATGTGGAATTATAAAGAACAGTGGAGCTACAGTTTTCTATGGGTAGAGGTTCCTTCCAACATGATCAAAATTCCAGTGCTATCTTGTCTCTTTTCCATTTTGTTTTAAGGACAAATTAGTTCATAAGAGAGAAACACAGCACTTGACTATTTTTTTTAAGTTATGATTATCAGTTTGTCTTTTGGTCAAGTGATAGCACTAGATCAATCCTCTGAGATCTAAAGTGTTTCACATGGCGATGCGCAGACGGAAGACATTTAGTAACCACCTAGGGAAAGTAGATGTGTTCAGTCAAGGGTCCGAAAATGAATAAAGTTTAACACAAGCAAAGCACAAAGCAATTTCAATGAGCATATATGATATAATTAAAAAGTAAACTTGTTTTTCATATATATTTGATGTTTGTTTTGGCTCTATTACTGCCTTTCTAACTTTCTAACTTACTTTCTAACCCAGGACTCTTACTTGAATAGCTAAGCAATAGGTAAGCAAATGGAATTCATTTTCCTGGAATCAGAGAGTTGAGAAACCTGAAGACCTATAACAGCACACTGAGGGGTGCAGAGATATCTCAATAAATAAAATGCTTGCAAAGCAAGCATGAGAACTTGAGTTTGAACCCCATAATCTATGTAAAGAAAATAGAAGCATGGTGCCATGTGTTTTTGTAAGCCCAGGGCTGGAGAGACAGAGCCAGGCTGGTTCCTGGAGTTTGCTGACCTACTTGGTCATTTATAGGTCACTGAGAGAACCTGCCTCAGAAAAAGTGATGAATGCCTGAGAAATGCCAGCAAAGGTTATCTTTTTGCCTTCATACGAATATGCATACATGTGCACCTGAACATATGAACATACATGAACACACAAGAGAGTCTCATTGTGATGGTGCACACTTGTAATCTCAGTACTTTGGGAATTTTCTTTGCATATCCTCTCTCCACAGTTGCTAGGCAATGTGCTGTAAATTTCAAGAAACAATGTGGCCAGACGCCTAGAAAGCGTTATCATGATCCTGTCTGCAGAGTGACCCGGCTCACAGTGTTATGGAAAGTTATTGCACGGGAATTCTCAATAGCTAAAGAGCACCGGAAAGTCCTGACCTAGTACAGTTTCTTCTTGTTCAGACTAACGCTGCTCATGCTGGAATTAAACTCTTCCCATAACTATAAAGTATTAGGAAATTTTCTGGTAAACAGGTTGAACTTCAGAAGCCTTTAGAAATTAAATAACAGCAAAGACCACTTCAAGCCAAGAGAAAAAAAAAAGCAAAAAAGCGAGGGTTAAGACAACAGGGAATGAATTCCACAGAGAGCTAACTGTCACAGTGACTTTGGGATCTCAGAGCAGATCCATTTGAAAGTGTGTTTGGGCAGAACTGCTTTTGTGAGGTATAGCAGAGAAAAGCCTTTGGAGCCACGGGATCCTCAACTCCTTCAGCAGGAGTCGCATCAAGAGAAGGTAACATCGGGACCTGAAGTGGCTATGTAGGGTGACTTGTTGCCCTCCCTTACCAAAGGCTAAGATGGAATCTCTGGAGGCTCAGTCACCTGACAATCAAAGTGAAATACAAACAATACTGGTAGCACTGACGCAGCAGCTCTTTCTGACACCTGGTTTGGATCCTTTTTGATGGTCCAGACCTGGCATGATGAGGCTGATGGAATGTTCCCAGCATACTCTGCCAAGCTGCAGTGGCCAGATGACAGACACCTAAAATGAAAACAGTGGCCATGGCAACATTGCTAAATATATATCCGGAGGAGGCATTACGATGCTCTGATTAGAGAAATTGGTTTGAAAAGGTATCTGTCCCTGTATTCAAAGAGGTAAATAGGGCATTTTTGCCACATGTGGACACAGATTGAGAGTGTGGCAAAAAATGAGAGTACCCAGAGTGTTGAGAGGCAGAAAGTAGCACCCTTCTGAGGCTGAGCAAGCTTCGGCTTCGGCTTGAAGGTCATAACAGCTTGCCAAGAAAGGGGTGACTTGCTGGAAAGAAATCTGTAGATTGTTCCTCCCTTTCCTGGCCTCACCCTAGAGGACCCCCTGCAAATGGCTGCATCAGCCACCCACCGCTTCCCAGCTTTTTCTTCCCTGCACCCATCAGCCTGCCTGTGCTGGCATTCATCCCACCGAACCCCAGCACTTGGCTGCCACTCTTGGCTGATGATGTCATTGAAAATGACTCATTCTGTTTTCTCTTCTAGGTAATAAATAATATTGCTTTAACTTCGGACTAAGTCTGGGCCAGGCATTGTTCTAATGGCTTTACTGTTATACATTAATAATATTGTTCAGAAAAAGAAACTGAGACATGGAGAAATTCTATATAAATCGTATGAAAATATATGTAGAATTAGAGGTTAAATTAATGTATATTTGACTTATCATGTATATATGATTTGCTATGGCAATGCATATGCTACTTAAATATTATTAGTACAGTGGCACTATATATAATTTATGCATATATACATACACACTCATACACACACACACACACACACACACACAGAACTGAGAACTGGTCCCACCTAGCTGTAAATCAGAGAGTTCTGCTCTCTCAAGGTTATTGTCAACAGGTGTGGCTAATGGCCAGGTCTTGTGCTCCTGGAATAGAGAAGTAGATCTGTTCCTACCTCAAACAAAAATCTAAGAAAGCAACAAAGTTCCAGTTTCCTTCAGGGAGATAACTTGGGATTCCACCCAGGGAGTGGTTTGCCTACAGAGTGTTTTGGTCTAGGGGTGAGCGTGACTTGATGACTTGTTTTGTTCCAACAACAGAATGTTTAACTGTGACTGTAGCCATTCAATTGGTGTGTTCATTTCCTGGTATCTTGTTAATGCAGTCTTTTGTCTTACTCTTACCTTTTGGGGTCAGGGGTATTTTAAGCAGTTGGAAATTAAGTACCTCCTGAAAACCTCCCTCCAGATACTACCCTGTATGTTTCTCTGTTTTATTATTTTCATTCGCATCTTCATATTCTTTACTATATTTCTGAATCCCTGCACCTTTACCCTGACAAGAGGTATTTTTGTTGAGGCTGGTCTCCAACAATACCCCCTTTTCTGTGAGGAATTGACCTACATGAATCAGTATCTTATGTTTCATTTATTTTGGATAACTCTCTAAACACTTTCAACCCTTAAATATAATCGAGTTGGTTCTTATGATACCAATGTGTTTAGAATGAACTTTAGCTCTCCAAAATCTCTAAACCCTGGGTCAAAAAATGGAAAGTCAGTCAAGTAATGCTTTTAGCAAGACCTTCACCACCCCAAGCGTCACACACACACAAGCAAAATAGTGGTCACCAACCCAGCTGGAGAAATGACAGCAAAACCTGTTCTTATGTAACAAACAAGGCACACCTTGCCCGGTTAGATAATGAACATATTTGGCAGGAAGCATAAGAAGGCTGGATTACTATGATCGTTTGTAAGTCTCCCAGCAAGTAGAGCGGCAGAACAAGCATCCAGGCTGCTGGTCCATCAGATCCAAACACTGGGGGAGCACACTCAACGTGCATGCCTGAATCAACAACCACCAATCACACGAGGGCCTGTTTCAGGGAAGACCTTAATCCTCAAATTTCGTTTTCTTGACTTTTTCCTTTAAATGCCAAGCTCATAAAAAAAAAAAAAAGTAAGCCCTGAAGATGTGGCTTGTCTAGCGGGCAAAGGGCCTGGGTTCTATCCCTAGCACCACAGAAAACAGTGAGTCTTCACACACTGCCTTAGCTTCCGCTGGGAACTAGTCTTTCTTTTCATCAGCAAACCCAGTTATCACTTTCTGAATCTTCATCCTACCTTGTGAGGTGTTTGTTTGTTTTCCAGAAAGCGACCTTCCTCTCTGCCTTGCTGCTCAAATTTCCTCCACAGACCTATGGTAGAGCTTACAAACAACGAAGCAGGTCTGAGCTGGGGGCCCAGTTACAGTGTTACAGTGACACTTGCAGCAGATTAGCCCCCTGCATCTCAGAATCTATAAAAGTGAGGATGTCATTATCCACCGCCAGGAGCCTGTTCAATGAGGATTATCGATTGCTAGACTGCTCATCAGTGTTCATTTCCTTTCTCCCCCACAGCCCTGCTTGCTTCCAAGAGAATACAGGTCCACAATTTGTGCTTGCCTTGAGCACACCTTCACCTGGACGTCCTGCTCAACTTGTCCAGGACTCCTAAGCCTTTTCTTCACACAGCTCGTTTGGGATGAATGACATCAACTCTTTTCCATCACCCAGCTTCCAAAATCCATGAAATTAAATGAGAATATAAGACTTAGGGACTTAGAACTGGAACATTCCTGAAGGATTTTAGTCCCTGTCTAACTTTCCAGCATCCAGGAGGTTCGGTGCAAGGAATCTCCTTCTAGACACTCAGACCACTGCATACCGCACACCAGAAGCTATGAATTACCTATCAGCTTGAGAAGTAAGTGATGGGCTTTTCTCCAGACCTAGCAAATCAGGGAGATCTAATGCTGTCTAGATCCCAAATATTGGTGTAAAGAGCCTGCTATCTGGGGCCTTAAGAGAAGACAGATATCTAAATAGTTGTGTAAATAAGCATTTGTAATTTAAATCAATCAATCAATATGTGCTAAATCGGAAACATCTTGGTATACATCATTGTACTATAAAAAGTTCAGACATAATTTTGGTGTTTTGGAAACTAAATATTGTCAAATAATTGTTATTTTTGAAAACAGAATCCTGCCAGGCAGCGGTGGTGCACACCTTTAAACCCAGCTGGCAGCAAAGGCCAAATCTTTATAAGTTCAAGGCCACCTTGGTCTACAAAGTGAGTACCAGGACAGCTAGGACTGTTAATCAGAGAAACCCTGTCTTAAGGGAAAAAAAGGCAGAATCTTACTGTATGACCCAAGAAAGCCTTAAACTTGTGATTCTCCTTCCTCTATTTTATAACTGCTGGGATCATAGGTGTACCCCACAATGCCCAAAAAAATTACATTTTACATTTCTAAAGATCAAATATTTAGAAAAGGAATTGAAAAAAACTTTCTTGATTATGAAAAAATGTTTTTAAGGAAACAAAAAGTAACTTTATTCTAAGATTTCTGCTGGGGTCTGAAATGTTGTGGAGGCAGGCACACTAGGCACAGAAGTGCCCGCTGCTCTACAAACAGAATGGTAGTGAAAGACCCTGGAGTGGGGAGACTCTCACTCAAGTCTCGGGATAACACGACCCCCAGGAACTCATGAGAGCCTGTCCTTGCTGCAATCACACGAGGTTTATTGACAAGACATGAACCAGTGCACTGGGGCCGAAACTCATTTCCCATGCAGAGGTAAAGAGTTCGACCCCAAGTAGCTGGGAGAGGGTTTATTTGAGGGAAGAAACCATAAAATTCTGAAAATACCAGTGATCATTGAAAAATTCTGAAAATACCAGTGATAATCACAAGGGGGTAACTCCCTGTTTCTCAAGATTATAATCTAACTTTCTCTTCAGCTAGTTCCTGAAACAGAGCTGTAGATTGTTCTTACATCCTGATCTGTCAGTCACAAATTCAGAGAGTACCTAAGAAATTTTTTATGGCTTCCTTTTTCCTTGTCTTTCTTTTTTCCCATATAATATTCTATTATTTTTCTCATGTTCCATGAACTACTTCTGTGTCTGGGTGTAAAGCTCTTGTCCCAACCATGTTGCTTCCCTCTGTGATCTACAGCTGCCACTGTCTTCCCAATGCCTCTTCAAGTATTTGTTTCTTATCCAAACTGAACATTCTGGGAGTTCTTGACAGGTCAAAATCCTTTGCATTTGTTTAACTGTTTAATAGTGATCTGATGTAGGAGATGCTTCTGTATTTCTGTTGCTTTCACTGGTTAAATAAAGAGACTGCCTTGGCCTTTCGATAGGGCAGCCCTTAGGTAGGTGGAGTAGGCAGGATGGAATGCTGGGAAGAAGGGAAGTGTGGCAGACACCATGCTGCTCCTACAAAAGATGGATGCTGATTAGAATCATGCTGGTAAGCCACAGTCAAGTGGCGAAACATATTATCAGAAATGGGTTAGATCAATATGTAAGAGTTAAGCAATAAGAGGTTAGAAAGAATGGGCCAGGCAGAGTTTAAATGAATACAGTTTCAGTGTAATCATTTCAAGTTAAGATAGCTGGGCTCTGAGAAAGCGGCCAGCACCAGGAACACAGCCCACCCGCTCCGAGAGCTGGGCAGCGGGATGCAATCCTCTAGTTTTCTTACTACAGTGATCTTTAAAATGATTTTTTATGACTGATTTCCCCCATCGTTATTAGTTTTTAAGTAAGAAAGTAAAGCTATGTTTTCAACAGACATGATTGGGCCACAGTCTGGCAGTATGCAACCCAGCAAGAGAGGACTTGTTTAACATTCACAAGACTCTAGGTTCAGCTCCCTAGCGCAGCAAACAAAAACAAAACAAAACCTGCAACAATAAGAATAAAACAATAACAATAAAGAGCCAGTCAAAATTCCAATATGGAAGAGGGAAGACCGAGGCCCCACTCTGAGCAGAGGAGCTGTTGGCATTTGGTGATTGCTGGGAGAGGCAGAATTGGTTTGCTCCAGGGGTCTAAACTCTGGTAGGTTTCTCATGCTCCAGGGATGTCCTACACCCTTAAGCAGATGGGCAGCACTAATTGGACTCGGTGGTTAATGGAGATAAAAACAGAAGGCATGAGTTAGAAAGAGACACAGTGAGGAGGGTGAACTGGGCAGAGTGACCTGGGGAGGAAGTGTGACGAAAATATATGTATGTATGTATATGTGCATATCTCAAAATTCTGGAACAAGAAGAAAAAATTATTCTAAAAAAAGAAAACTAGAGAAATCTCAGTATTCCCCCTAAAAGTAAGACAAATGGACACAAAATATTCAAGTTTTTAGTTCCCTATTAAACAAACACATACTAGTTTTATTCTGTACTCTTCAGTGGTATTGATAAAAGTGACCCCAAGTTTGTGATTTAAAAAAAACAAAAATAAAACATTTGCAGAGAGAAACTTAACTGATATTCATCCTGAAAAGTAACCGAACAGTCGATCAGGTTTCATCATAGCTGCTGGTCACCATGTGTCAGCTGGACAAGACAACGCTCAACAGATGGGAAATTAGCTAAGAGAAAGTCCCTAAATAAACATAACTGTGTCTATGGCCAGTAAAGTCGGGCAATATCAGGAGCAGTGGGGCTGCAGAACCCAGTCACATGGAAGCATAATAGTGTCTACATACTACTGTTACTTTTTTATATGACACAGCTCTCAGGCCAAAAGACAGCACTCAGTGAAATTAGCCAAATTGAAAAGTGTCATCAAAATCAAAAAGGGCTAGACAGTAAGTTTGATGACCAGAGTGAGTAAGCTTGGCAGGTTTTTGAGAGCAAAAGGGCAAAGCTTGGCAGGTTTTTGAGAGCAAAAGGGCAGGTATATGTATCAGGAAAACACACACACATACATACACATACATACATACACAGCTCTGCCTCAGCTTTTCAACAAAAAGTAGACTGAACAGCTACCCTTTCATAAAACACATTCGTGTGTGTGTGTGTGTGTGTGTGTATCTTCAATTTTAAAATAAAAATGCCCCCAAGCCAGCTTGCGATACAAAATTAAGAGTCATCCCTAAGAGAAAGCAATAACAAGTTTTATGGGAAGGCTGGAATGGGGAGCCGCTCAGCCTCAATCAGTACAGATCCGTGCAGTCACCCTTCTGATAGCCATAGGGGCCACTCCAGCCTTCATGTGACACCAACATCTGCATAGTCTCACATGTCTGTCTGTACAAAATGGCAATGTATTTACATATGTCCTATACACCTCCTCCCATACTTTATAAACCAGATGATTTATAATATTCAATGCAATAAAAATCTACATAATTAATTGTGTTATTTAGAGAATAATGAAAAGAAGTCTGCATATGTTAATATAGACTTGTTTTTTTCAAAACATTTTCCATTCTTGGTTGCCTAAATTTGTGTCCATGAGACCAATGGAGCAGTTGGATGGACAACTCGACAAAACAATGAGTGATGGACTTTAGATTCCTCATAACATTCTTGGGTTCTTTCCTCTGCCGTGCTCTCATTGGCTGGCTCTTTTCACACAGCAGGAGGATGTTTTGTTCTTAAGCAAAGACCAATGCTCCCACTGCCCTGGCTAACAACAGTGATGAGATGCTGACCTCCCAGCCAACTTCTGAGCCTCACCATAAATCATCTAGATGGAAAGCCTTAGGGTGCTGTTGGTTTCTCCTTCTATTTATTTTCAATATTGCAGTTTTGGGTTCACAGCAAACAAAGGACTATCCTGTGCCTGCCCCATCTTCTCCCACTATCTAAATCATTCACCACAGTGGCTATATCTTGTGATATAGCCATATGGTAGGCATATCTATAGTTCCAACTCCTCAGGAGGCTGAGACAAGAATCTGGAGTTCAAGACTAACTTGGGCTACGTAAGATGGAGGCCATCTTGAACAATTACCAAGATCATGGCTAAAAGAAGATAAATAGACAGCAGGGAGGAGCAAAGGAAGGAGAAAGAAAAACAAAAAGAGTAAAAAAGAATGCAGTAAGAGAGAGTCATTATCACCCCATGCCCATCGTTCATTTCTTGGGTTTTCACAAACATAGAATACTATGACCTCATCATGACATCATAAAGAACATACTAAGTACCCCAAATGTATCAATTTTTAAACTGGAAAATCTTCTAATCCTATATAACTTTTCTGAGCCAGGAAAACCAGGAAGTGAGGGCAAGTGGGCAGTGCTGAGTAGTCCGTAGGGTGGCTAAGAAAACTCGCTGAGTGGAAGCAAGAGGGGGGCTCTGCTTCAGGCTCCTGCCTAGAGTTCCAGACCTGAGGATGGACTGTCACCTGAACTAAATTCTGTCTTCCTCAGGTTGTTTTTGGTCATGATGTTTGTCAAAACAATAGGAAACAAACAGACAATGAATTCAACTCACAACACTGCCAGTTTAAACACAGGAGTAAATGTGCAAACTCCAGTTCCTAGAAAGCATGCAGTGTTCGCACTACATAAATAAAGCAGCAAAGTTAACTGCAGGGGCGGTCTCCATTGAGCCTGCAGAGTGACTGAGTGAGGTCATGCTGGATTAATACCTGAAGAATAGTGATGTGGGAGTGTTCTCCTGTATTTTGTATTACTCTTATTGGTTGAATAAAGAGCTGCCTGGCTTATAGATAGGTCAGCCCTTGGGTGGGCAGAGTAGACAGAATGGAAGTTCTGAGGAGAAG
>JAQHUG010000023.1:6910877-6969465 GCA_028555095.1 Dicrostonyx torquatus | reverse complement strand
AACAGAATAGTATTGGAGAGATGTGTTTAAAAAGATTAGCTAGTGACCCAGAGGTATGGCACTTGGGAGGCAGAGGCAGGTGGATCTCTGTGAGTTTGAGGCCAGCCTGCTCTACAGTATGAGTTCCAGGACAGGCTTCAAGCTATACAGAGAAACCCTGTTTCAAATTAATTATAACAATAATAATAATAATAATAATAATAAAATGATTAACATGTTGTCATTAAAAGGCATGCTCAGGGCTAATTTCCTCAAATCTTATAAAATGGTAATTGAAAAAACTTCTATTACTCACTATTTCATAATTTTTTCTACTACTGTTTGTGATCTCACCAATTCTACAAATTATAATTTCTTAATAGTGCCTACACTTGCATGAGTAACAGTGTGGTCTTTATTATTCTGAACAATATAAAATACCTCAATCAAAGAAAAGAAAAAGTGACCATAATTTCATTTATCAAGAAATAAACCCTTTTCTATTTTAAATCCGTCCCTTTAAAGTATTTTTTCACATTATAAAATATTGTAAGCAACTCTTTTTGTATTTGACCAACCAAAAGCCTTAGGCAGCACAGTGCCCTGTATTTACTTCAGCAAAGCCGGTGTCCTCTTCCAGAGACATTCCAGTGTGGAATGTCTCAAAGCCCTCAAAATCAATAATTTCACCAAATTAAAAACGAGGGAAAACAGAGCAAGCCCTCTCATCTTTGGCCCAGCTCTTTACTTGATACTGAATGTTCTGAAAAATGAATTTGGATAATGGCAGGTGAAACTTATATAAGAGTTAATTTTAGCATAATTTAAGAGCAGGCCTCAGCTTCTGGAATTCTACCAAAGACAATTTTAGTAACCCATGGAGAATTCTGAAAAGCGAATAAGATGTACATATGGAAGGTGATTGTGAAGTCATTTTTAGAGATATCTGCAGCATTCTGCAGTGCAGCCCATGAATTTTGCAAGATCACAGACTCCATCCTAATTCACCACTCTTTTGATCAAAGGTTAATATTCAGAAAATATTGGGAGTTCAAAAAACTTAATAATAAAATAACATTTTAAATGGGTATAGGACCTGAATAGGTAGTTCTCATGGGAAGATATACAAATGACCAGCAATGGGAAATGTTCAATATCATTAGCTATCAGGAAAATGTCAATTAAAACTATGAGATTTGACTTCAGTTAAAATAGCTTCAATTAAAAATAATAATAATTATTATTCTTGCTGGTAAAAGTGTAGAGAACGGAGAACTATGAACCCTATTAGGAATATGTAGTAGTGCCATCACAGTGGGCTCCTTACGAAGCTCACAATCGGAAAGTGATAAGATCCGTCTGTATCACTCCTGGATATCGTGCCAAATGAAGGAAAATCAGAGCCGTGAGTGTGTCCATGTGTGTTTACAGCATTATCCACAGTGGCTGAGGTGTGGAATCAATGTGCACCCATGAATGGACGGATGCAGAAAACATGGCCTGTGTCCACAGTGGAAATTTGGAAATAAAGAGTGAAATCCTGCCATCTGCAGTACAACGGACAGAACGTGTCAAGTGAAACAAGCAATCCATACACAGAAAGACAACCTGGGAAGCTGACTGAAATGCAGAACAGAAATCACAGGAGTCTGGGGAAGATCGGTGAGGGGAGGGTGGATTAGGGTACTGCATGCTGTATGTGTGTGCTGAGATATCACACCGAACTCTGTGAATATGGACAATAGCACATGAAAATGAAAATTAAATATTTTAAACATATAAATATATTCTTCTGCAAGCCAGTTTTAGAAGTTAGAATAAAGACTGCTGTTCTTTGACCTGTGTTGTCCAATCAATATATAAATCCAATGACTCTAAAAGTTACAATAAAATTACAAATTTATTTTTCTCCCTGGACTTGGGGTCATAAATCAAATTAGCAGCTGGTGATTACATTACATTTATTTACTAATATGTGTGCACACCCGTATGTGCCACAGCTTGTGTGTAGCAAGGGAGTCTGTTTTCTCCCACCACCGCACAGGTCCCGAGGAAGGAGGCCTTGGCACAATTTACCTGTTGAGCATCTCCAAGGCAAACGTCACTATAAAACAGCCTACCACAACGCTTCCCAAGCCCTTTCGTAGATGACCAGCATTGCAACAGCAATGATAAAAGAATTTGCTATTTGCAAAATGCTCTTAGAATTTTCTCTTCAAACCCAGTTTAGGGCAGTTGTCAAGAATGATCTACACAGTGAACATGCCCAAAAGTGAGACAGTGACAGCTGAATGGCTTTCACCTGTATTTCCTGATTTGGGTGATGCAGTGAAAGGCAGAGTCTTTGAAGAAGACACCCATGCAAGATCAGAGGTTCCTGCTGTGTGCCATGGGCAAATCCCTGCACATATTCTTCTGCCCTGCTGAGAAAGGGTCTGTGGTAGTAGAAAGATTTTTATAAAGATATCTCTCATATTTAGATAGAAATCAATGACAGATACCTAGCTAATGTTCCGCCTGGCTTGGTGTGGAAAACAAGGGACAGTAGCCATCCATCAGTGTTTTAGGGGCAGACACTGAGTTCATTGCTAACCGTGGAGAATCAATTCTATGTTTTTGTTCCTGGACTTTGCCAAGGTCATAGAGCAATAACCTCTATGTCAGAGTACTTGGCAAATATATGAACACAACCAGCCCCCAAAACGGCAACATGCGATCATCTTCATCTGTGGATTGCCTTCACCTGCTTTAGTGGAAGTGGAAGGGGATAAAGCCAAAGTCCCGGACTCGTGGAGACCATAGTGCTGCTCCACCCACAGGTGCATTTTGAGGACCCAAATATTGGGGATTTAACTATGAGTGTTGGCATGATGTAAAAGAAAAAAGGTTGGAAAAGCAGAAGGTGGGGGAGGGAAAGAGGAGCATGAACAGGGGAGGGGGAGAGAGGAATCATTTAAGCAGTGCCAGTGGTGTACAGTGTGTACCCAGGAAGCTATGCGCCTACAAAATGAGAACTTAACTGGTCTAAAATTCCATTCCCGGGACACACACACAGTCCAGTAGTTTCCAAATAACTCAATCCAAGTAACTTTCATCATCTGCTCCTTTGTGTAGGTATTGCTGTTAGAATACCACATACACCACACACACACACATACACACACACACATACACACACACACCACACACACACATATACACACACACACAGCACACATACACCACACACACACACAGCACACACACACACATACACCACACACACACACACAGCACACACACATACACACACAGCACACACACACATACACCACACACACACAGCACACACACATACACACACATCACACACACATACACACACACACATACACCACACACACACACACACACACACACACCAGGCTGCCATTTAAATTCATCTTGGCAACTGAATGTCATACTACTTCCTAAACAGTACTCAATGAAAAGATTTCTTTTGTATTTTAAAATTATTAGAAATATTTTTATCACAAATGTGAATATTCATCAATATGATTAAGAGAGATATCCAGTGTCAACATGGGCCCCCACATACATGCAATCATGTTTATCCACACACATAAACATATATGTACATCAAACATACATGCATGTGCAAAAATAACTCACCAACATATTTACTGTATGTGAAAAGCAATTCCTTCAAAACTTACAATGAACAGACATAAACAACTTTCAAAATATCAGTCATGATACAGATTTCTCTAGCTAAAGAGCTTCAGTTATTAGTGATTACTCAGAGATCTTAATTAAATTGTTTTCCTAAAATATTTTGGAAAGGAAGAAAGGTTGACTGTCATGTTCGCTATCTTTCCACTACTCTAATAAATTCCTGAGCTGATCAACTTCTCAGGAGGAAAGATTTATCTTGAATCACAGTTTCAAAGGTTTGCTTCCATGGTCACTTGGCCCTGTTGCTGCAGAGTTCACGGCAGTAACGTGTGCCGGTCGGGGACTCTTCTCTCATGGGACCCACAAGAAGGAGTCACAGGAAGGTGCCAGCTTTCAACAGTCTTTTCAAGGGACTATTCCAAATGACTAACTTTCTTCCACTAGGCCTACCTCCTCAAGACCATACCGCCTGCCTAAGGTGGCAACCCCTATAGCAAGCTGAACCTCCCATTTCCATCCCCAGCCGGGGAAACGCCTTGTCATGGACATGCCTACAGACCGACCTGATGGAGGCAATTGCTCAGCTGAGGTTCCCTCGTGCCAGGTGACTTTATTATGTCAATTTGACAAAGGACTACCCAGCACTGACCTCTTTCAACCTAACGTGCAAGCACATTACTGTTAAACTATAACCTTTTCTTTCTTGCTTGTCCCTAAGAATTTATGTTAATATTAATAGCACAACATGAAACATGGTCCAACTTTTAAAAGTCCTAAGTCTACAAAAATTTCAACTTTTAAAAAATTTCAGTGTCTCTTTAAAATATCCAAAATCTCTTAAATGTAGGCTCCTATAAAATCCAAAATAAATAATATTCTTTTTTTTATTCCAAGAGAGAAGAACCAGGGCACAGTTACAACGAAATCAAAGCAAAACCAAAATCCAACAGTGGAACTACCTCAGTATGTAATATTCGGGACTCAGTCATGGTCTGGTGGACTCCAACGAACTTGGGCAGTCCCGCTTCTCTGGATCTGACATCTGCAATAAAAACAATTGTCTCGTAGCCCCAGCCAGGCCCACTCCATGTCATCCACCATCCTTGGTGTCATCCCACAGTCCAGCATCAAAAGGTCTCCACTGCAATTGTGGTTGTACCTTCACCAATGGCCTCCTCTAGCCTCTGGCAGTGCCCGTCCTTGGATACCAACCTCTTCTTAATCACCGATGATTTTTCAGCTGTTCTAACCAGCAACTATTGTCCCAGCAAAGCAAAGGTTTTTCCTTTGTTGGTGTCAACCTGCTTAATCATCTGATTCTTCAATTCCAGCTAACCAGAAACCACAGATTCTTAACTGAAAACATCACACAAATGGCCTTGGTAGCATTTTTGAGGGGCTCTCAATCTCAGCCAGAAATTCCACAAGCTGGGCCCCAACTGCCTTTCTCTTACCGCCCAAGCTCGCACAACAGCTCATTAAGCTCTGAACACTTAATTGCTTTTCCAGCCCCAAATTCCAAATACTTTTACAATCTTCCCGGAAACAACAGTCCAGAGCATAAAAGACACATGGTCTGTCACAACCACATGCCATATTCCTAGTACCAACTTCTGACCTAGCTTGCTTTCTGTTGGTGTTAAATATGTAGAGGCCTAGTGCCAGAGTTAGGATGAGGCCTCCAAAGCTAGCTGAGCGTTCACAAGTATTCCGTGAGTGAGCGTGAGTAGGTGAGCCCAGTGTGTACGACTGTGTACTCAGAAACCTTCCAAATGATAAGTAACTGAGTGTGCCCATCTGAAGGATACTCACAAGTGACCAATTCCAGTAAGAATTGAATTTTTTAAAGACGGCATATTTTTTTTAATAATACTCATTTCTTAGCATTTCCAGCACTCTGTGTGTGTGTGTGTGTGTGTGTGTGTGTGTGTGTGTGTGTTTTAAACACAGAGATTTTTGGTTGGCTAGTTACTTTTAAAAATTCCTTTATATCAGTGTGTCTGTGCTAGTTAGGTTTTTGGCAACTTGACAGAAGCTAGGGCTATCTGGGAAGGGGAAAATCTCACCTGAGAAAATGCCTCCACCACACTGTCCTTTCTGTGGCAGTGTTCATGACTGATGGTTGATGTGGGAGGCCCCATCCCACTGTGGGTGGTGCCACCTCTGGGCAGTAGTCTCGTTTACTCTTCCGTAGAGCAGACAGGGCAAGTCGTGAAGTACCAGCCGGGAAGCAACGTTCCTCCACAGCTTCTGCTTCCAACTTCCTTCTTGAGTTCCTGCTCTGATTGCCCCAGTGATGGAGGCTGACGTGTATGTGTAAGCTAAATAAACCCTTTCTTCCCAATGTTTGTCTGTGTGTGTGGGGGGGGTGTCATATTCTTTATCACAATAATAGAGAATTAACTAGGATATCGTCTTAAAGTTTTCAACCAGATTGACCACTCCATCCACTTCTTGTTTACATCACTGCGTGGAGTAGGCTATAGCTAAAAGCATAACTCAGTCACAACACACACACACACACACACACACACACACACACACACACACACACACACATATATATACTAACTCAGGAGTTTAATGTAAAGTAATAATACTTGTATTTAGAATCCCCAAGAAATGTTTCTGAAGACTGAAAAGATGATTCTGTGGCTAAAAGTGCATGTTGCTCTTCTAGAGGACCACAGTTAGGTTCCCAGCACCCGAGTCAAGTGGTTTACAACCACCTGTAACTCCTGTTCCAGGAGATCTGGCCCCCTCACATGGCTTCTATGGGCACCTGCACACATATGTGTGCCCACGCACACATGCACACACACACACACATCTACATTTTCAGTAATATTTGTCCAATCCCAGTTAAAAACCATCTCCATTCACAACCTAGTTTATCTTACCTAGGTAGATGTGTCACAAAGCCAACCTTTCAGACTCCTAAGGCAGTCAGGAGTTATAGAGAAAAGATCGACTTTCCATGGCTGTTTCAAAGGTTTCATGGTCACTTGGCCCTACTGTTTCAGGTCTAAGACCAAACATCATGGCAGAGAATGGTACAGAAGCAATTGTAGGTGGAAGTTTTGGTCCTGCTGGCAGCTCCCAAATAACACAGTGAGGCGTATATTAACTATAAATGACTGGCCAATAACTCAGGCTTGTTAGTAGCTAATTCTTATTTTTAAATTAACTCATATTTTCTTATCTCCTCTTTGCCACATGGCTTGGTACCTTTTCTCAGCACATCACAGCCATCTTGCTTCTATCTGCATCTACTTGCTGCCTCTCTGACTCCATGAATTTTCTTCCTAGAATTTTCCTAGTTGGCTCTCCTACCCAGTTTCTCCTGTCCAGCTATAGAGCAGTCAGCTCCTTATCAACCAATGAGAGTAATACATATTTATAGTATTCAAAGAACTGTTCCACAGAAAGCAGTGATGCTCCAAACACAGCAAGAAGAGAGGAGGTAGGGCTGGAAGAGCCCCTTGAAGGGCATGTTCCCAATGACCTAACTTACTTCCCCTAATCGCTTCCCAACATTACCCTCACATATGTACCAAGCCTGCAACACATAGCCCTTGGAGAAGAGTTGTTAGCAAGTAGAGACTAAGAGAAATGTAGTTTCCCTACACCCACTGTGGACTTGAGGCCTTGAAAAGACTTTAGAACAGCCAAAAATGATAGTGTCCTGTTTCTTATTCTTGTCTTTAAAAGACTTCTATTTTCTGCATGAGTGTTTGCCTGCATATATGTCTGTGAACCATGTGTATGTCTGGTATCCATGGAGGTAAGAAGAGGGCACTAGGTACCCTAGAACCGGAGCCAGGTGTGTTTTGAGTCATCATGTGGGTGCTGGGAACTGAATCCAGGTCCCTTGAAAGAGCAGTAAGTACTCTTAATCATTACAGTCCCATCTCTCCAGTCTTACAGTGTTCTGCTTAAAAAAAAAAATGCTGAATTTGGGACTGGAGAGATGGCTCAGTGGTTAAGAGCTCTGGCTGCTCTTCCAGAGGTCCTGAGTTCAATTCCCAGCAACCACACGGTGGCTGGCAATCATCTGTAATGAGATCTGGCGCCCTCTTCTGGCCTGCGGGTATACATGTAGAGCACTCATACATGAAATATAAGCAAAAAAAAATTTAAATGAGCCGGGCGGTGGTGGCGCACGCCTTTAATCCCAGCACTCGGGAGGCAGAGACAGGAGGATGTTTGTGAGTTCGAGGCCAGCCTGGTCTACAAGAGCTAGTTCCAGGACAGGCTCCAAAGCTACAGAGAAACCCTGTCTCGGGGAAAAAAAATTTAAATGATGAATTTTTATTCACTTATTTTGGGTGTGTGTATGTGAGTGTGAATGCACATATGCCATGGTGCACATACATGTGGAGGTCAGAGGACAACTTGTGGGAACTGGTTTTCTCCTCCTACCATATGGGTCCCAGGGAATCAGGCTCAGATCCTCAGATCCTTTACCTTATGAGCCATCTCTTCAGTCGCTAGCCCTACACTGTCCTCTTTCCTGACTAGGAAGGCTTTGGGGGAAGAATAGAATAAACAGTCCCTTGAGACAGCCTCAGGGGAGTCAAAAAAGGGAGACAGCATAGGACAGTCTGAAGCTGAGAGGGATGTATTAGTCACATGTAGAGGACCCTAGAAAGGCCAGAGGCATAGCAGAGGGAGTATGGACCAAGGAAGATGTGAAAATAAGAGAAGGGTGCTGGTGGAGTTGATGGTGTGCGCAAGAACTGCAGCTGAAGCATGACGCCTCCTGGAAGCCCGCATTAGCAAGGGGGCTGTGACTTCTGGCGTGGACAGGTTCATTTCCTATGACGCCTCCCGGACGTCCTCATTAGCAAGGGGGCTGTGACTTCTGGCGTGGACAGGTTCATTTCCTATGACGCCTCCCGGACGTCCTCATTAGCAAGGGGGCTGTGACTCCTGGTGTGGACAGGTTCCTTTTCTGCAAGGGTTGGTTCTTGCAGCTGAGACCCAGGTCTGGAACCCGGGCAGTTGACTGGGCAAGATCCCTGGGCCCTCTTGCTTGTTTTGGCTCGCCCTGCTCCTCACCCCATGTTTCTCCAGGGATCTATCTTTTTCTGGGGTAACACATTCTTTCCCAATGCATCTAATACAAACCAAGATTCAAATAATAAAATCTATCCTTAATTGAGCATTTAAAGGGTGGTGGTTCCCTTGTGGACTGAAAATACGATGGCAGCGTGTGGGGCAGCTGTTAGGGGAAAATGAAGACAACTGCATGCCTTACCGTGAGTGGTCTAGTGCTTCCCAAATCCGGATAACAGCAAATTTTCTAAGAAACTTAAACAGTGCCCAGGTCCTGCCTGAAATCTACCAAGTAAAAGCAAAAAGACAGAACAAGACAGGGAATTTGTATTTTACTATAATCATTGGCTTCCCTTTCCTCCCTTACTGACATTTGAACAAAGAACAAACGTTAGGGTATAGTCTTGTTTATTGTTTGTATAGCAAATCTTGTTTGGGGCTTTTGAAAAAATAGGCTAAGATCTCCACATCCCATCACCTGAATTCAGGCTCCCATGCAGAATCTTTACAGAGACATTGGGAAGCTAAGGGTGGAGCACCCATGTGACTCTGAAGCACCCGGAGTCTGAGTGGCATCTCAGGTGGTGTTTTCTAAACTCAGAAATCTAAAGAATTCTGGGGCACTCCTTAAACCCTCTTTAAGCCAATCAAAATGCACTCTTTAGGGAGGGTCTGGGAACCTAAATTTAACAAGTCCTCCCAGGTGACTTTTATCACGAAGAAAATTAGAAACCATGGCTCAAAGTCAGCAATAGCCCAGGTTTGTTGAGCACACACCTGTCCTGTGCAGTGCTAAAAGGCTTTCATGTGGATGTCTTCATTTAATAACAACCAGCGCACTGCATTGGCTCCTCTTCAATTCACAGGGGAACCACCCTTCTTCAGCCAATTAAGGTCGGATTTTACTATTTGAATCTCCAGGTAATCTCATTTCCATTTCCGTGGTTTCTTGAATGAGATATTAAGATCTCTATCAACTTGCGATTAAGCAGTGGCTTACAATTGAATTTTACAAAGGGCTCTACAGACTTCAATGCATAAAAGAGACACCCTGTGCCTCTAGGTCCTTCTAAGGAATCAATGGCTCCTTCTGCTCTTTGTCCACTGCACTTGGCAGTGTAAGAGTCTGCCTTGATTTTGGAGATTTGAGACAGAAGTTGGCTGCAAAACCTGCTATTGAGAGCAAAGATCTTTTCAATTACACCGAGAATCCGAGTCCCGCAGAAACCGAACCAGGAAAAGGAAAACAGAACGATCATCTGTTTGGGCTGGCCCTGCAAGCCCGGGAGCTGGCTAGGCAGAGAATTTCAGCCGCAGAGAAAAAGGTAATGGATATTTTCAGTTTCCTGTCCCGCCCTCCTCCCACATTCTTATCTGCATGCTCATCGGTCTTTGGAGACTCAGAGTTTCCAGTTTACTGAAGGCCCACACTCAGTTTTCCCTTTCTGATTCCTCTTACACTTGCCTGGACTTTACAGTTTGCACATCTTACACTTTCACGTCTGTGATTATTCAGTAACACAAAAGCAAACACTTCCAAACTGTGTTTCATTGGTCTCCATCCAGGGACAATCAGGACAAATGCTGTTTGAGTCCTCTCTTATCAACAGTATCCTGACTCCTTCAACACGGAGAAGCTTTGTTTCGCTCTGTCATTCAAAATCCCCCTCCAGAAACTTAAAACACTCCTTACGGACACAGCACCGGGTGTTTTTCTACTTAAGCCCAACAAAGTCGGGACACCAATACCTTTCTTGCTTCCTGGCAGATAAAACTAAAAGAGAGATTTATTTTTCAAGACAGGGTTTCTCTGTGTAGCCATAGTTGTCCTGGAATTCACTCTATAGACCATGCTGGCCTCAAACTCACAAAGATCCACCTGCCTCTGCCTCCTGAGTGCTAGGATTAAAGGCGTGTGCCACCATTGCCCAGCCAGAGAGACTTTCAAAGTTCCCCTTTTTTCCCTAAAGCTTTTGACCATGGCTCAATAAGTCAATGTGATGTGGTCAGATTTACAAGTTACTAGGGCCTTTGGGGCCCCTTTTGAGATTTTTAGTCTCACTAATAAAAGAATTTAAGAGTGAACCAAAGGGAAGCTTGAAGACATTTTAGTAGAGTTTAAATGAAAAACTCCAGGGTGGCAAGCTGTAAATCTCCGCAGCTCCCTGGAAGAAGAAGGTGGGGAAGACAAAAGGCCAACCCACTTAAGCTAGACACAGAAGTCAGAGGTACAAGCAGCCACCTGACGAGGAGGAGAGCTTCAGAAGTAAGGAAAGCCAAAAGTGTTAGGGAAAACATGCTCCGAAAAGAAATAGAAGAAAGGTTGTGATCTTCTGTGTAGTTCAGAAAAGTGAGCAGAGTTACAAGGCTCCAGGGCTTCAGCTTTCTGAGTGACTACCCTGCAAATAGAAATTCCAGGGGGAAACGTACGTTATCTAATTAAAGGGATATCTGTCCCTCATAGCTCTTTAGTGTGGCCTAAGCTGAACCCTCCTTCCTGACCGATGGTCTCTTGGCCAGGTGATGGACTGGCTTATTTGAGTGAACTCTTTATGTTTTGGGTAGCTGTCAGGTCTCCACTGAGACCAGAGAACTAGTTTGCCCTAATGGGCTCCAGAGACCCTGCTCGAAACTGCTGTCAAGAGTGGTATTTTTCATCTTAACCTGAGTTCAAGCCCTGCAACTCACGTGGCGGTAGGAGAGAACCAACTACACACACATACACACACACACACACACACACACACTCAAAATCAATATTTTAAAACCCAATTTTGTGGGTCATGTATTTAGCAGGATTTGTTGGTAGGTATGACTTCAGGGTCTACATTCTTCCTACCGCTTTGTAATGCTGTGTTCCCAGCATTTTCTTCAGTGACTGATTCATGTGTTCGGTGTGATTCCCACAGGAACACAGAACACAGAGACGTGGTGCTTCTTCATTCCGGAGGCACACTGAATGGAGCGTTGATTCCTCCACCTAGCACAGCCAACCTCACCAAACCACTTGTGAGCACACCAATAAAAGGTGCATTAAATAACTTGACGTCCCATATACTTACACCAGGAGCACAAACACTCCAGTGTTTTTCACAGCTTAAATACGGAACTGCTGCCTGGGCAGCCACAAGTTTGGCTTGTTGGTCACCCTGCGTGACCTCTAGCATGGTAGATCTCCACTCGGTAGACCATGCCCACTCAAGGATTCAGGAATGACCTTCTGATCAATGCAGAGCTTTGATGATTCAATACCAGGACTATTTCCCCTTTACTATCTGTTGGAAGTGTCAGAACATCACTGCTTAAGATTTGTTGGGTCCGTATGTTCTGTCGCCTGTATTGTATTACCCAGAAGGGCTCTTCCACTTACTGTAGAATAGTGAAGGGACATTGAGCTATAGATCTTTTCTTGGACTTTGGATAAAAAATATACAAAGAGGGTACATGGGTATGTGTCCTCTAATTTCATAAGTGTTACAGAATTGTCTTTCATGTGAGAAAAAAATGTGTCCTTGCGGGGCTAGAGAGATGGCTCAGCAGTTAAGAGCATTGACTGCTCTTCTAGAGGACCCGGGTTCAATTCCCAGCACCCACATGGCAGCTCACAACTGTCTGAAAATCCATTTCCGGGGGATCTGACACCTTCACACCAATGCACATAAAATAAAGTTAAATAAACCATAAAAAATAAAAAAAAATGTGTCCTTGCTAGATGGAGCCTGAAGGTTCTGCTCAGTTAACCACAGGCTCAAACACATAGTCAACCCGACCCTCCCTTTACCCATCGCCTCAGCCTCTGGCCTGTTTCATACTCTCTCTTACTTAACTCTCAGCTTTCTGCAGCCTTTTCTTTACACGCTACAGCAATTCTTTCTTCTCTGTTTTTCCATGTTTAGCCTGGAATCCAGACTACAGAACAGGCGAGACAAAGAGCTTTGCTACTGGGCCACATCTCCAGCCCACAGATGATCTTAACCAGTGAACCAAATCCTCTATTCCTTTACTATCTGGCTTAAATTACTTAAAACTGCTTTGTTATAATAGCTTTTCTTATAATAGTTCCAGACGTCATAGGAAGTCTGATTGGGTCCCTTCCCACATCTCTGGCCCCATCTAATTGCTCACTGCATAAATATTTTTTGAATGAGTCACCAGCATTTTTCTGTGATTAGAGAGATGGCTCGGTGGTTAAGAGCACAAAGTGTTTTTGAAGAGGATGTGAGTTCAGTTCTTAGCACCCATGGAAGTCCAGATCCAGGGGAATCCAATGTGTGATGTCCCCTGCCGACCTCTGAATTTACATGTAAATCACACATACATGCGCGCACACACATACATGCGCGCACACACATTCAAGCACACACATATACACATAATTAAAAATAAAATTAAAGCCTGTGGTGGTGGCACATGCCTTTAATCCCAGCACTTGACAGGCAGATCTCGGAGTTCGAGGCCAGTCTGGTCTACATATAAAATTCCAGTACAGCCACTGGTACACAGAGAGACCCTGTTTCATGAGACAAAGTTAATTAATTACTAACATTTTTTCTTAAATTTTGTGGCTTTTGGAAACATCACAAAACTACTGTGCTAGAACATAACATGAATTCCAGGAAGTCATCTGGTGGCAACTAATTGGTAAATGCCATTGGGAAATACATCTGTTGTCAGTCATTAGCTCTGCTTTGTCAATAACGGAAAGCTAAACTTCACCCCCTCTGCATCTCAGAGGCAATTTGTGAAAGCCATACTCTTTCAGTTTTGGTTGTCTGACAGTTAATAAGGCAAAGCTCAAATAGTATTGTACTAGGAATCAGCTGGGGCTGTTCTGGGGATGGCAGGTTTGACTGAGAGCTGAATGCTCTATCAGCCCAGCAATGCTTGCTATGAATGGAAAGTCGGGGAATCCAGTAGCTGCTCAGTCTGACGAAACTGGGTGTGTCAGTCGGTCTGCTGAGTTCCCAGAGAAGGAATGGACGTGCTCATGAGACAAAGAACAAACCCCTCCTTCTTCCTCTACAGGCTTCCAATAAAAGTATGGCCTTCTAGCCTCAAGGTCTAGATTAGAGATGTGCGTCATCCAGTCTCAAAATCCTGATCAATGGCATGTTCCTTCTTGCCTCAAGATCCAGATCACAGGTGTGCCTCCATCTGTGTCATTCCAGATATATGTAGTTGACAACTAGGAATAGCCATCATAGCTATCCCTAAATTTACTAACACCCAGCCCACTAACAACAATTACTCAAAGCACTAGATGGGAAGTGTCATTGTTGGTGTGGTCTATGACACGTCGACAAACAATAAGGAGATGGTGATGATGGGCAGGTTTAGTGTAGTGTGTTGGCTTCATCCCAGGAATCCTCAAGCTATTGCGTTTGGATGAATGGCTATGAAGCAAAAGACTTCAGACAAAACCCACAATTCTACCTAAACAAATCCACTGAAAAGCATCATAGATTGTTACTTCAACTTATATTTAGAGACGTAAACGTAAATGAGTCCAGGTAAAAATATATAATTACTTTGAAAAAGACTGTTTTTCAAGATTATGATTCACTTAATTGCTCCTTTCTTAACCAATGTTTATTTATAGCAGCGAGGCCCATGAGTGTTCTTGGTGCAGGGAAGTGGGTTCTTCAAGTCATGCTTCAAGACTTAGACTGCACTCTAACTAAACTAGGCCACAACATCCCTCATTCCCATTGTGTTTTTCAAACTAATATATTTATCCTGAAAGTCCATTCTTAATTCGATCTCAAAGGCAATGGGGGGAGAAAAGTCATTCTTCCAGGCATTTTTAATTTAGACTGGAAAGAAACCCAGGGGCTTAAAATACTTAAAGGCATAATGTAATTAGAAAATATCATTTAATTCCTTAGCTCCAAAATATAATCTCCTACAATAGACTTGAATGACTCAAGTGCACGGAATCGGCAAACACATGCAGACTAAAGAAGAAATTGTCATTAATGGGTTTTGCTATATCAGCTGAGAATCACAAGGGCTTCTCATGCTGTGATCAGCCCAGGAAACGCAGACAGTGCTAGGAACAAATCCAAAGGAAAATTTAGTTATCAGACTCGGGTTCACTGGTACACTTAGAAATGGCCTGTATCCTATTTGGAGTCTTCCGACTTGGGGTTAGAGCGATGGTCGAGCTAAGAGCACTTCTTGCTATTGCAGAGGACCCGGGTTACACCACAGCACCCAAGCCAGGTGACTTACAACTGTGTTACTCTAACTCCAGATAACCCAACACCCTCTTCTGGCCTCTAAAGCACTGATGTGATCACACACACACTCATGTGCGCACACACACATACACACACATGCACACACTTACATACATAAAAATAAATCTTTTGCAAAAAATCTCCTAACTTAAAAATAAACCTTACCATTACTTAAAGAAAAAATTTTAAAATATCACTGATTTAAAGGAAGGACTTGAGTTTTAAAAAATCTTCAATTTAATGCTAGCTTCTTTTTAAGGGGAGAGAAAGGACTTGCAAAGAGGCAGCGCATCCCACAGTGCACAGGAAATTTGAGTACAAATTGGTAGCTTGGACTGCTAGCTTTGTGCTGTGGCAGGTGGATCCAGGTCTCACGTGCACGCGCCAGCACCTGCCCCCCCAAATGCCTGCCTTCAAAGCCTGCCACCCCAAAAAGTTCCTTAAAGGGGAGGAGACTGCTCAAGTACCATGCTTCTCACAGAGGGGTAAAATACTCCCACGTTTTTAGTTTTCTTCAAAGAAGACCACATAGTTTGGATGGAAAAAAGAAAACTGCCGGCGAAGTTTTATGCCGCAATAACTTTTCAAACGTCTAAGCTATGTGATATCTGATGTCATGCCAATGTTAATATGGCAAGACGTACAGAATGGTGAATTATGTACCCAAAGATTAACATTTTCTTTCTTCCCGTAATTTAATGAATTAAAAAAAAAACAGAAATAAAAAATGTTACCCAACTATTTTCTGCTTTCAATTGTTTTTCCCAACCACTACTTTAACCTTGATTCTTCATTTTTAATTAGCATCAACTCAGTTTTCAAATAAAGCTTACACTTTGAAGTGTCTAGCATAGGTTACTATACAGAACTGAAGAATTTAATAGCGGTGCACTCATCCCTTAGTTTCCATAGGAGATTGGTTTCAGGACTCCAGGGACTAACAAAATTTACAAATAACACCGGGGAGGTGGCTTAGTAGAGCTTGCTGTTCCAGCACAAGGAACTGAGATCAAATCCCAGCACACGAAAAAGGGAGATGTGACATTGACCGCCACACATACAGTGAAGTTCACCCCCGCATAAACCTGTACAAACAAAATAAATAAAAGTACAGAGATGTTCAGGTCCTTGTGTAAAATAGTACCGTGTATATCCTTCCATATATTTTCAAACATTTTTAGATTACTTACAACACCTAACATAATATAAATTCTATGAAACTAGTTGTTAGCCTGAGTCATTTAGATTATGACAAGAAAATGAATGTTCATATGTCTGATATACAACTCTATTTTTTAGATTTATTTTGTGTGTATGAATTCTTTGCATATATGTATTTATTTGTGTATACAAAGTATGTGCCTGGTGCCTACAAAATTCAGGAGAGGGAATCGGATTCCCTAGAATTTGAGTTAGGGATTGTTGTGAGCCATAGGTGGGTGCTCAGAATCATACTGTGTCCTCTGAGAGAGTAATGGGTGCTCCTAACCACTGAGCTCTCTCTCTCCAGCCCTCGCGCTTTACTTACTTATTTGTTTGCTTGTTTGTTTTTAAGCAGTCTTGATTCACAGTTGGTTTAATGCATAGATATGAAACCTGCCAACACGGAGAGCTAACCGTGTTTCAAATCAGAAGAAAATAACCCCAGCCCATAAAGGGAAAGTATGCACCTTTGCAAGTTGAATTTTTATCAGAAAAATGTGTCAGTGTATTTCATTTGACAAAAAAAAAAAAAAAAACCATCTTCATGCAGCAATACATTCGCACTCGTTTCTGGATTCTGAGTAGATGTGCAGAGAGCTGGGCAAATCATTTATTCAGAATTTACCAACTCCCAATCCAGGGTGCTCTCTGGACTCAGATTGCTCTTGAAAATTGGGTTAACTGGAGCACAAATGTGGGAAAGGGACCCAACCCACTCATGGGAGCTCCACAGCTCCCACCCTAGGGACTGATGGGAGCCACCCTGCAGCCTCACCGTAGAGGAAAACACATTTTCAGTGGAATGAGATGAGATTATGTACGGCCAAGATCGTCACCAGGCAAGGACCAAAGTCCAAGTCTGGGCCAGGACCAACCAATGAGGACAAGTGTATAAACTGCAAATAATTGTATGGTAACTGCAAATAACTGCAGATATCTGGTATGAATTTAGACTGTTAACTTGTAAATAATAGAAACCAATGCAGGAAGGCAGCTGGGCCTTAGAAAGGGGCCATTGCCAAAAATAAAACTCTCTCCATCATCCCAGACTCTTAGCACATTCACTATATCATTCTGAGAACCAGCTACACTTTCTGCCCCTCTGGAACTTGGTAGAGAATAAATTACACACATAATCTTTTAAATTTAGATGTTAGTACCCCTGGCACCAACAGTGCCATTATTCCAAAAGAAAAACCCTGATCCTACATGGGCTGAATGCGTACCAGGGTTCACGGAGCCATGTGCATCAGGTTTATGACTTCCCCTTGACGGATCCCCATGAGCAGAGGCAAGGAGACATTTCCACAGAAGGAGATTGAATCGAGAAACCCTTTAGACCAGTTTAAATGACAAGAAACCAAAGTTCAGGAGATTCTGGTTGGTGCCAAGCAGCAAGGTCATGGCTGCCCAGTGCTGCTCGAGTCCCGGGCTCTTCAGCTGTTAGCAGAACTGTGGCACCCAACCTTACAGTGACAGTGGGTGCGATGTCCCCACAGGCCCCTGCGTGTGAACTTGTGGCATTGTTCCGGAGGTGGGGCCTAGAGCTGGGAAGTGAGTAGCTGACTGGCTAACGGCACCTAGCTATTTCCTGACTGTCTCATTTGTGAGGTAACCAACTGCCTCACAATGCCCCCAGCTGCAAGCCTGCCCACCTCGATGGATCTACTCTCGTAAGCCATCAGGTAAAAGAAATCCTCCCTTGTTTAAGCTGCTTCTTTCAAGGACTCTGTCAGAGCTGTGAGAAAAGAAATATAGTTAAACAACAGCAAAAAGAGATAGTTGTGTTTGTTGGTGCTTTTGTTTGTTTTCTGAGACAGGATTTCTCTGTGTAGCCCTGGACCTCATGGAACTCACGTTGTAGACCAGGCTGGCCTTGAACTCACAAAGATCCACCTGCCTCTACTTCCTGAGTGCTGGGATTAAGGGATTGAGCCACCAACGCCTGGCCGGTATAATTTCTTTCTACAAGAAGGCCCAAAATTATATATGAAGTCAAGTGTACACCAAGAAAGGTCACTCCATTGTTCTAAAGTCAGGTTCTACAGTAAGTTGTCGTCTTCAACACGTCAAACTCACCTCCCTCTTCTTGTTATGTCTTCTGTAACAGAGCCTCATTCTAGGTGGTAAAGTTTCCTGAGGGTTGGAATTCCCCAACCACCAGCTCTCGGGTTATTAATGAGTTGTTACCAGAAATATAATTACTCTTGTAGGGAATGAGCAATCTACTGTGAACTCTAATTCTTTTCCTTCTTCTCCTTCCATACCTGAGCCTACTTTGTCACCTGCACAGCAGAGGCCTCACTGTGCTCAAACACAGGCAGTTCACAGCTCACCTCTCGCTCCGCCTCCCACCACACACAAGCGCCGTGGTTGTGCTATTAAAAATTACACACTATTAGAAGAATCAGGGTCTCCATCATTGTACCATAGCATTAAAATCAGCGCCGAACTAAAATTTTGGATGTGGAGCTTGCAAGAACCTGTACTGTATTGTTACACTGTAATTTTTACATTATTAAGTTGTGCATGTTCACATCTTTGAATGTCAACAGCTCTACACAGCTCAAAATAAAAACCAGCAGTCCCAACTACAGTCCTCCCATTCCCAGGCATAAGTCCACTCCCACACTCTTTACTCTAGTTTTGATTACACATTTTAACTAATGTGCTCACCTTATTGTTACATTATAGTTATATGAGCTGATATTTAGTGTTATTATGAATATAAATGCAATTTTATGGAAACATGTAATGTTAAAGTATTTTATAGAAATATTGAGCACTTGATTTTTACATTTAGACATTACAAGATTTGCTTAATATTTATTGGTGTCTGTCTATGTGTGGGTGGATGTGTGTGTGTCATGGGTGCATGTGGAGGTCAGAGGACAACTTGCAGGTGTTGGTCCTCTCTTTCCACCATGTTCAGCCCAGGGACTGAACTCAGGTCTTCAGGCTTGGTGGCAAGTGCCTTTGCCCACTGAGCCATCTTGCCTAATCCATGTTTTCAATACTGGAAAATTAGAATTTAATCCTCTTGCATTCTCCATGTATATGTACAATCATGCATGACTTATGAGACCCCATATGTCCTTGGGGAATTTCATCAGTGCAGGAACTCATAGCACGGATTTATGTAACCTGAAAGGTTATATATTTACTTCAGTAGCTGCACCTAATAATTTGAGTTCTGTAGTAAATATCTTCTAATCAATGCCCCCTGGGGAGTTGGGGTCATTCTTCCAAGGTGAACTGAGAACATGCTATTCTGAGTGGAATACATACAGCGGAAGCTACGTCACCTGGGTTCTCCCAATGATACCACTGCAAAACATCACAAGTAAACAACACGAGAAAGCAAGCACGTGTTTGCTGACTATCGCTGATGAACGGGAGACTGCTGAGTGGAGCTTCATCACATCTGGCAGGGACACTCTGTGCAGGCGATGTTTGTACCCATGCAGCCCCTGCAGGGCTGGTGTAAAGTCCCTCGTTCTCTCGCCAGAACAGCGCATCAACAATTTAAGTTGTCTAAAGTCACTGACTTCATCTGTTTTAGCCACAGTTGGCTGCTTATAATTAAGGATACTGAATGAAGACTAAATAAATAAAAAGGAAGGACATGACTGCTCCTAGGTACGGTAGAGGAGAAAGTTTATTGTAGATAAAAGGGGAGCAGAGGCAGACACATCTTGGGGAGTCTAGAATGAACATGAGCTTGAGTCATGTAAGGAAATGAGGAAGGGGAGGCAGAGAGGAGAGAGGGGAATCAGGCACAGCAGTCAAGAGGGCAAAGGTACAAAAGGGTGGGTAACCAAAATGGCTGAATTATACAGAAAAGAGCCTCTGCGGGCAGGGCAGTCCAGCCCCTGGGCTGGGGAGTTCAGGGGTAGATGGCGGGCATGTCAGCTATGCCCTGTAACAGGTAGGGACTGTGGGATGCTGGAAGAACCTGGTGACCAGATCCACTTTGATATGTTAGACAGGCACCTCAGCCACTTGCCCCAGGGTTTGAAACTTAGCAAGTACTGAGCGCAGAATTGCCATTTGGAACTATTGCTTTCCCTCAGAATTTGCAAGACACTGTTCGGCAATCGTTTATAAGTTTTCTGTCTTGTATTAGACAGCTATTGCTGTAGCAAAGCACCGGAGATAATCATCTTAGGACGAGGACAGCTGTGTTTCAGGTGACAGTTGGAGAGGTTTCGGTTCAGAGCCAATTGGCCTTGCTGCTTTTGGACTTGGAGCAAGATTTTAGAATTGGGAAGGAAAGAGAAAAACAATTCCGAGGGAAACCCCACCACCACCGCCACCAAAAGATGAGAAAACCTCCTACTAGGTTCCATCTCTGGTATCCAGCCAGGGATATTCAAAATGCAAACAGCAAGTGTGATGTCATGCTTTGTCCTAAGACTGTCACAACAACTTGTATTTCTTCTCTAGAGGCTTTGAAAACTTTCTCGTTTTGAAATGCGTAATCAAGGGGCTGGAGAGATGGCTCCATTTGGTACAGAGATCCTGAGCACCCATGGGAAGGCTAGATACAGTCACAAATAACTGCAATCTCTACATGGGAATGGGAAGTGTAGTCAGAAGCTTCCAGAACTTTAGAAATAAACAGCAAGCTGGAGACTCCGTTATAGACTCTGTCGGGAGAGAATAAGGCGGAGACTGAGGAACAGAACGAGACACCTCATAGTCTTCTTTGGTTACCACAGGCATACGCACCCGTGTTCATATGCATAGAAAAATTAACTCTAGTCAAATTCCCATGGCATAGGTATTTTTGCCTTCATTTGACTGCAGAATCTAATTGCACAGGTTTCACAGTACATCACTCCAGGGGTCCCATTCCTATCTGAATCCACAGATCCAACTTCTATGGCTGTCCAGGATGACCCTGTGGACACTTAAGGACCTTGAGATCTGGAAACTGTCACGGAGTTCTAGGAAATCTTTTTCCTAATCTTTCCTGTCAACCAGTGCCATATTCTATTTCAGGAACACAACAGTCAGATATTGGACTTCCTAGATTAATCTTTTTGCTTTCTTTTTTTGTCTTAATTTTATATTCCATGCCTCTGTGTTCTACTTTGAGAGATTTCTTCCATTTTATCATCCAAATTTCTACTGAATATTTGACTTCAGTTATGCTATTTTTAACTTAGAGAATAGTTTTAAAAATAGCATTCCACTCCCCAGGGTCCAAGACCTTCTCCCTGCAGATGTCATTTGTCGGTTGATTTGTGGCTTATCTCTCCTTCGGAGGTCTTTTCACTCATCATAGTCTTTTCCACCGCTTTTCTCCTTCCCTTTCGCTTGCTGCTTTCTTTTTGGTTGCTTTGCTGTAACTACCGCATGACATAGTGCTGGTCTTCGGAGGGGGTGCGGAGCCAGACTGGAGTGGTGGAGTGTCTCAAGTCTTGTGACTTTTGCTGAGGATCCCAATTGAGTGTTTCTTTAAATCCAAACCAATAGCCGGGCGGTGGTGGCACACGCCTTTAATCCCAGCACTTGGGAGGCAGAGACAGGTGGATCTTTGTGAGTTCGAGACCAGCCTGGTCTACAAGAGCTAGTTCCAGGACAGGCTCCAAAGCCACAGAGAAACCCTGTCTCGAAAAAAAAAAAAAAAAAATCCAAACCAGGTTGGGGCAAAGCTGGGACCTCACCTTTTAACACCTAAATTCTCTGCTAGGTGCCTGATTTCAGTATGGTGGGCTTTTCTTGGTCCTCTATCCAGTGTCCATGAAGTCAGAGTTCCTAGGGCTCCCCCAGGATGGGGAACCCCTTGACAACTAGACATTAGCATCCATGAAAGTGATTCAGGCATCTGACCCTGTCTCCAAAGGCATGGCCTTTAACTCCACTTGGGATGCTACCAACAGAGGTCACCATGAGTCTCCAATTCTATCCTCTGTTCAGGATTCTGCAGAATAAGGCTGTGCCCAGACACCCTGCAAACTGGATAAAAATCTTCCGTTTTCCAATCAGGTAAATCATTTCCCAGCCCTCCTGGTTTCTACAACTGATTATTCTCTTTTCCATTGTCTCTGTCTTCACGGGATTATATTTTTTTCCATCATTTTAGTATTTTGGAAGGAAGAGGTAGAAACTTACTGAAAGGGCCCTTTTAAAACCTAATATTCCAGGGGCACAGCTAAATATTGACTAAAGGAAAGAAAATATGTCAATGGAAACTAATCAATATAATTGTTCTCAAAAATATATAACTTTCAAATTCTGAGATAAAATTTAGATGTTAAACAGTCCAATGCAAATATATGAAGAGAAATATTTGTACTAATAAAGAATGTTAAGACCTCTACAAAGCAATGGTATATAAAACCAACACATATTATTAAAGGAGATGGTTCAGCAGGTAAAGATGCTAGTTACATAAGCCTGGTGTGGTGATTTAAAAGAAAATGGCCCCCACAGGGAGTTGCACTATTAGGAGGTGTGGTCTTGTTGGAGGAAGTGTGTCACTGTGGGCATAGGCTCTTGTCAGGCACCAGCCTCAACAAAAATACCTCTTGCCAGAATAGGGGCATTGGGATTTAGAAATCTAATGAAGAATACGAAGATGTGCTTAAAAATAATAAGACAGAAACATACAGAATAGTACCAGGAGAGAGTTCCAGTGAGTACTGGAATTGCCCACATTTAATTTTCAACTGCTTTAAATACCCCTAACCCCTAAAGGTTGGAGAAAGATAAAAAACTACATTAACATGATACAAGGAAATGAACAGACCAGTTGAAGGTCGTGGGCTGAGTTCCATAGTTAAACTGTTGGTTTAAAACTAATAACATAGTTACTCTGTTGGTAGAACAAAACATTCTCTAGGCAAACCACTCCCTCGGTGGAATCCAATGTTACCTCCTTAAAGGAACTAGACCCTTAGTCGGATCCTTAGACTTTTGTTTGAAGTAGAAACATATCTACTTCTCTAGTCCTGAAATACAAGGTCTGGCTATTAGCCACACCTGTTGTCAATAACCTTGAGAGAGCAGAACTCTCTAGATCCGAATCTAGGTAGGACCTTTATTTGAGGCAAAAAAAAAAAAAACCAAAAAAAAACCAATAACCTTGAAGGACTAGAGGTAAGTTCCAATTTTTTTACCTTTGGTCAACATAGAAATAGGCTCACATATTTGGGCCTCTACAGGCTCTGAGGTCTCTTATGCTCAAGCTTCCCTCAATGTGACACATACCACTTCCTGTTGCCTTCTGAGCAAGAAAATTAGCACCATGTCTGCCTGCAAGCTACCACCATGCTGATGATCCTGGATTGAACCTCGGAAACTAAGCGAGTCACCACAACTAAATGTTTTCCTTATAGGAGTTGCTGTGGTCATGGTGTCTCTTCACAGCAATGGAACCCCTAAGACACCTGAAAACCAGCATTCTAGCCCCAAAACCTACCAATTCTACACAGTTGTCCTCTGACTTGTACATGTGCACACTGTGTATGTGCACCCATGCCCACATATTGCGTATAATGGAATAAAAATTTTGGAGCTGGGGAAATGGCTCAGTGGTTAAGTACTTGTGCAAGCATGAGCATCAGAATTCAGACCCCCAGAACTCATGAAATTGCCCATGTAGAATCGAGGCTCAAAGGTAGAGACAAAAGATCCCCCCCCACCCAAAGCAAGCCAACTAGTGAGATAAGCTGCACTGGGGAGCTCTGGATATTATTGAGAAACTCTGCTTTATTGAATGAGATGAAAGGAAAATCAAAGATGATTCCTGACACCAACCTTAGTTAGACCTCCCCATGTAAGTTCACCCACATGCATGTGCACCCATACATGTAAAACATTAGTATACACACATGCAAACACAAAATGGAAAAAGGCAAAAGAAGCTTAAATTGAAAAAAAAGTCAGAGTAAGGATAAAATTGAGAGATATAAACTATGCTCAGTGTAAAGGACCTCACTCAGGAAAGGGTGTCTCAAAATATGCTTTGAGCAAAGGGTGCTTGAGAAAAGAGGTGGTCCACATGCTTCTCTCAACTCCCCTCATGTGTCTAAAGACCAGTCCTCTGGGAGGAGCTCAGTCTCAGGAGTCCCTTCCCTAAGAACTCTATTAACCAAAGGGACAACTGAACATGGAAAGAACCTGGAGGTTGATACCATGCTCAACCATCCCATCTCTCAGTGTTCACAGACTGCTTCCATTCACCATGCAAGTCCCCCTCTCCCCTTCCCTAGGCTGAGTGTCTACCACTCTAAGGATCCCAAAGTCTTTACTCCCTTCCCTACTCGAGAAAGGATGTAAGCTTTAGTCACCTGTCCCTTTTTATGGCCCATGTACGGGGGGACTCCCATGCATACATGCATAGTTGTTTTTCCCTATTAACCTATGTCAATTTGCTCCACAGCTCATCTCAATCTAACTGACATGGAAAGGTAATTCTTTAGTCCCCATAAATGTATATGTTTGTGATTCTAAAGTATTACAGAAGTAAATATAAAATCCACTAAATGCTAATTCTATACTGTGTGCTTAAGATATTTACATGATTGTATGATATAGATAAGAATAATTTACATTGGTATAAATCTTGATTTATTGATACAAGTTTAAGGTCAACTTTGTTATATGTATATGTATTTCTGATCTTGATTAAGGTATTGTGATTGTGTAGTTCATTTAAAAATGTATAATTAGGAAATATAGGTTGTTAATGGATAATCATTGATAATAGTCAAGTTTGTAGACATATTAAATTTTCTAGATATGCATAGATATATTTCAGATAGGCATTCTTCACATCTTTCAAAGACTACAGAATATGGCATTTAAAATGTTTTAATAACTTAGGGCTTTTCATGACAATGGGACACATTCACTCCTGGCAGCACCAATCTACTTCAAGAGGAAGATGGGCATCGAAGAGCCTCCTTATGGAGTTGGTTAGCCATTTGGGCAAGAAACTGCTCTTGCCTGGACTGTTTCATAAACTAGACACAAAGAACCCACAGAGAGATGACTGCTGAACTTGCCTAAATGTGAGATGATCCTTCGGGGTTCCTGCTTCATGAAAGAGTCTGCAAGACATTCTGCAGGACACAGAAGAAAGTGACTGAACTGTCTTTAAAATTTCCTGCTTCATGGAAAAGTCTGCTGGATACTATGGGCCTGAAGGCTGAAGATGGATGCCCCAATGGTACAAAAGAACTTTGGGTGACTGTACAGGCAGCGAGATGTCTCTGTCATTTCTAGAGTTTTGGACTTCTCATTTACTTAGGTAATATTATACCCTTCTGAAGTCTTTGATAGAGTTGAAGAATAGATATAGGTATAGTTTTCCTTTGTTATAATAAAAGATAAAGTAGATATAAATATTGTAACTATATTTCTTGCTTGATAACTGTTTTGTTATATGTAATTTTACTATGTTAAAATGAAAGCCTTTCTTTTTTGTTTAAACAGAAAAGGGGAAATGGTGTAGGAGGTACTTCTATATTTGTATTGCTTTCATAGGTTGAATAAAGAAATTGCCTTGGCCTTTTGATAGAGCAGAACTTAGATAGGTGGGGAGGACAGAACTGAATTCTGGGAGGAAGAAGGCAGTGTGAGACTGACACTGGTTAGAATCTTTCCAGGGAAGACACGACCTCGTGGTGACACAGGTTGGTAAAAATGGGTTAGATCAGGATGTGAGAGTTAGCCAAGAAGAGGCTAGATATAATGGGCCAGGCAGTAATTTAATTAATACAATTTCTGTGTGGTTATTTCAGGGGTTAAGCTAGCCGGGCAGCGGGACACTGCCCGGTCGCCTCTTACTACAATTGTATCTATAATTTAATACCACCACAGCCTCTGAAATAGATACAGTGACTGGTTCTGTTACACAAGAGATGAAGCAAGGTCAAAGAGGTTAACCAATTTGCCCAAGGCCATACATGTGCTAAGTTCTTAGTTTTATTGACTTCATTACAAAAATATCTTCATAGAGTTCATAAAGATATATGAGCTCTAAGCTATTTCTAATTAGTAGATTTGGAAAGCCTACCATTCTGGACCAAAATTCATTCACCTTTCTTGGACAATGTCCTAACCCACCACACATTTCCAGGCCTAATACTCTAATGTGTGGTGGGTGCCCAATAAAGAGGAGAGAGGTGAACAGTGCCATCTTGGCTCGGGAAGCTTTTCTCTTCCTCAACAGCTACATTCTAGCTGTGGTGGTGACCCAGCTCTTGTCACACCTGTGGTGACAGGTCTGGAGAGTAGAGCTGCCATGCCAACCCACACTGTTCTCTTACATCTTTTAAGAAACAGAAATCTACTTTTTGCTACGGCAGCTTGACCTAGCTACTGTAACTGTCTCTTCTTGTAGAGTCAAGCTGCCTTCTAAATCAATGAAGTTGTCTCCTGGCAAATCACTGTCCTTCAGCGATTCAGCTTTGGCCAACAATACTAGCAACAAAATGAACAGATTTTTAAAAAGAATCTGAGAAACAGTTTCTTTCTAAAAAGTTCAGCCTGCAGCTGGTCTATAAGTTGAGGTAAATGCTTTCTGAGGTTTCTGCTTCAGGCACCCTGTGTTTTACTGAGACAACAAGCATGGCTTAAAGTAAGAGATGCCATTAAAAGATTACTCCCTTTCCATCTAGTGAGTTCTTTGCAGCAAGCCCGTTAAGGCAGTGAAGTAATGGCCACAGGAGAACTTCCTGGCTGCATTCTTCGCCTCAGCTGTGGCATTTCCCCTGCTTTCATCCTTATGACATCACCAGGCTTGCTCATATCTCACTGTGAGAAACAAAAGTGTGAATGCTTCCTGTTTGTCACTAGAACTGAAAGCCTCCTTTGAGTTTACTTAACAGACTGGCTGCAGGGTGTCACATGACACACTGGTAGAATCTACCTTCACAATTACCTACTTTGTATGGGGTCTTAAATGGCACCTTAATAAGCTAAGAAATGCAACCATATTCTCTTCCTCAAATTCTTCAAATTGGGAATTCTAATTCAGGACTTAAATCAGTGTTTCAAGTACACATTACTGGTGACTGTAATATACACAACCTACTGGCACCCTGAGTTCAAATTAGTTCAAAAAATAGTATGTGTGTGTGTGACCACTTACGAGTGTGTATTTTCTATTTCGATTGTTTTAAACTATCAAATGCACATACCCCTTGGGACCGAGTTATCTTTCTTCAAATCACCACTGTTTATATTCTGACTCTCAGTATATGAATGTGGGACGTCCACTCGGCGTATTCAGTCATTACAGTTAATTGAAGAACAAAGTGCTTTACTCTTGTGAACAGCAAGGGCTATGGAAGACTAGTTCATTTCTGGTAAAGACATAATTCACACTCATTCAAGAGGTATTAATAATGCCATTCTCAGGGAGCAGTCAGATTCGTCCCAAGAGTGTCTGCACAGTGTGATATGGAGGAGTGAAGACTGAAATTTGCACTATTTCTAAGCTTAGCAGTGAACTAAACATAGAAATGCATAAACAGAAAGGAGGCGGTGGCAGATAGGTTCATGAATGATTACCTCTGCTAGGAAGGAAGCAAAACATTAAACAGATCTGACATATCCCTGCTAATTTTGAGGATTAGTATAGCCAGTGTTTTACATTTAAATCAGACACTGCATATATTCAGAGACCTCTCCAAACCCACAATACCATCAACAACTACCAAAAGGAGTGGGGGACACTTAAGCACATAACTCACAGGGGAGCCTCCCTGTCTAACTAAAGCACAAAACAAAACAAAAAACTAAAAGTTCTCTCTTAGTGTTAATTCTAATGAAATCTGCCTCTAAGTGATGTAGGACATCACGATGGGGAGTAAGTGGCAACTGTGAGAAACCAGAATGTTGAGAGTGGACAAGGAAGAGGGAAGCTGGTGCAGGAGGTTCCCAGGAAGCTGAAAGCCTGTGAAGCAGACACTTTTCAGTCACCCACTGAGCTTCAAGGCCACAGGCCCAGTCCAGCAGGGCAATGCAGGAAGAGTGAGCTACTCTCAGTTATTGTCTAAAGGCACACAAGTTCTTAAGGAATTCCATCTAAAGCAATTACTTTGTTTACATTTTTATACATAAATTGTTTATTTAGAAATTTCAATGGTGAGAAACAATACTTAGATCAAGTTTTACAAAGAGTGACTGTAACAGTGAATTCTCTCATCTATTACTCAGAGGACAGTTGGCAGTGACCCACTTTGCAGCAGAGGAAACACACTGACACTTTTGATCAGATCCATGCTACTCACCCTGACCCCACTGATCAACTGGCACAAGCACGCTGTCAGTGTTGGACACGCCATCCTGAAAGAATGCTTGAAATGTGTCCAACTTTCCAGGCCAGGCTACAGAGAGGAAAGAGCAAAGCTAGAAACTGCTATAATCTGGACTTGGTTGGGGTATCCTCATCAAAAGCCAGATCTTCGAAATCAACTCAGATTAATCAAAGCTCTGTATTTAAATAAGTTCCACAGGCCCAACACCTTAAGGTATTTGAAGGGTGACACAAAGATAAAATCTATTATTTCTAAGTTTGTTGATCACAGAATTCTAATACTTCGGGGCTAGAGATGTAGCTCACTGGTAGAGTGTATGCTTATACCATATGTGAAATTCTGGGTTTTTTTTTTAATAACCAACAATTTCAGTTTAAAATGCCCAGATGATTATAAATGACTATGTTCTCTACTTTTAAAGCCAAATCCTTTTCGATATTCTACCCAGTGACTACATATTTATCAAGCTCCTATTTCCTTCCAATTTATTCCCTTATTTAGATGCTAAGTACCTACCTACTCTGTTACGTATTGGGTTGGAACCTAGGGGTCAACAGTAAACATAATATAGCCTACACCTCTTCCCACATATGAGGAACTAAAGCTGATACATGCATTCTGGCTTCTCAGTGACTATTTGATTTAGTCTAGCTACACCTGTGTATGACAACTGTTAAACAAGAACAGGCTACAGAGCCATCCCATTCCTGCACCGATCAGGTAGCCAGCATTCTGTTGTATAACTGAGTTCCACAGGCAGGGTTTATCTCACAGTTTTGAAGCCTGGAGAATGCAGGTGCAGCATGGCAACTGCTCCCAACGAGGGCCTTCTTGCTGCATCAAAACAAGGCCGATGGTATTGATTGCAGAGCGGAGCAAGTTGCCGGACAGCTGCTTTTATAAAAAAGCTAGCCCCCCAATATCCCATTAATTCATTAACTCAGCTATCAGAGAGCCCACCTTCCATAAAGCCACACATGCCTGGGGACTATGTTCCTAAGGTACTTTCTGGGAGAGGTCCTGTTGCCAATTATTTGTTTCTGCTATAAAGACGTATCTCTGCCTAAGGGGCCTTCTGATTGGTTTAATAAAGAGCTAAATGGCCAATAGCTAGGCAAGAGAAGCTAGGTAGCACTTCTGGGGAAGAGATAACTCTGGGAAGAGAGACAGAGAGAAGCCAGTGGGACTCTGCAGAAGCTGGAGATATAGTAGAGAGCATAAGTCATCAAGCCATGTGGCAGAATGTAGATTAATACAGACAGGTTAACTTAACTTGTAAGAGCTGGTTGGGATACAGCCTAAGCTAAGGCCAAGCTTTCACAGTCACTAAGTCTCCATGTCATCATTTGCAGGCTGGCATGACGAGAAAATACTACTGCAAGGTCCCCAAACCATAGCACCTACACAGAAAACTGTAAGACTACTTTTCCATCCCAGATGCCTTTCCTGCTATCTCATAAAAGAAAAAATACATTTCACTAGAGCAGTGAGGTTATCTCAAGATCTTGATTTTTTTTTTTATTCATGCACAAAAATCACAAAGAAAACCTTTCATCCTAGGGCTGTTCACACACTCCAAAGCAGACCAATTTTGATGGTCATGGGCTCCTCAGGCATTTCGTCTCTATAAAGTGTGGTTTTGGAGGAAAGCTTTATCCTAATAAAAGTGAAGCCTGTGAACAAAGTCCAGAAAACAACATAATGAAAGCACCCCGGGGACATGTCGTTATCTACAGTGATTTAACACCCAATCCCATTAAATACATTTAAATAGGTAAGCTATAGCTCAGAGGAAACAGCTGAGCGGAACGTGAACAAAAGATTCAAATATTAGGCTTCTGCCAAATGGTAAACTTCCCTGCTATCTTGGGTTTCAGGCAAAATCAAACGCACATTAATAATGATTTCATCACAGGGCTTCTGGTGACTTTTGTTCTTTTAGGTAGGGTCTCACTACAGATCTCAGACTGACCTGGAACTTACTATTTAGTTGAGATAGCCTTCAGTTCAAGAGCAGCCTGCCTCAGACTCCCAAATAGGATTTACAAATGTGTATCATCACACCCCATTTGTAGCATAGCTTTTAATCTATATGCCACTTCAACAAAATATTCACGTTTAATACTGTGATTTTTCTCACTAATGTACTTGAAAATACTTGTTGTGTTTATTTTAGATTCTATCCTCCCATGTTTTGGAAATAAACTCTAAGTAAACTTGTATAATTAATGGTGCCAACTGTCTCCCTTCATAGAATGTTGGGGGCTTTGGCTACTCTGCAAAGATTAATTCAAGGAATGACTATTTAATAATCTGCTTGCCAAAATAAAGGTAAAGAATAAACCAAGACTAGAGGTGGATGGCGCATGCCTTTAATCCCAGCATTTGTGAGGCAGAGGCAGGCAGATTTTAGTTCAAGGCCATCCTGGTCTGCAGAGTAAGTTTCAGAACTACACTGAGAAACCCTGTCTCAAAAAAGTAAATAAATAAACCAAATTATCACCTACTTTTCCAGGTGTTTATGTACTGTGCTTGTTGATCTAGGTTTGCCACTACTAACACCACATAAGATTGGCCCAGCAGTAAAGGACAAATATTAAATACAAAGGAGTGAATCTACATTTAGTTCCTCCTAAAACAAAACAAGCAAGCACTAAGTAAGCCACACGGAACAAATGAGAAGGATGTAAGAACACTTTTCAGACCAGACAACAAAAACCAAACCTCTCATTCGGCACCACTGTGTGCGTGCATTGGCTGCTACGGACACTCACCTGCAAAGACGTCAGAGTCTATGCATCTGAATTGGTGCTGCTCTGGATAAACACTGCACTGCATCTCACTACTGTCTCATCTGATCACAAACTCAAAACCGGCACACTTCTCAGTGGAAACCGAGAGCCAGGGATCATGACTTGGAGACATAAATTACCTATTTAAGTCAGTAAAAGACTTAAAGAAAACATTGAGGAACATCATCTGTTGTTTTCTGAAACAATAAAGCAACCAGAGGGTAACAGCAGCACTCCTTTCTGACCAAATTATGTAACCAGTGGAGACAGAACAAAACTTTACCTAAAAATCTAGAGATCTGCAATAAACATTGAAATTTCTGACAATTTTCCTTTCCTTGGTAACCAATGCAATCCTTCCAAGCAGGTGGCGTCTGCAGTTGTGGTCCCTAAGCAATCCACTGAGAAGTAACAAATCCAAATTAGCTACTGTTATTATGCAATCTACCTCAAGTATCTCTCACTTTTCTGGGGATGGGGGGGGGAGTTTTCCAAGAAAACGCCTGTTTCTCATCTTATAAGGGTCAGTTCCTTACAGACAGTGGCCTCTAGGTCCAGAAAAGGCCTAAAGTTGGAACTTTTAGACCTTTCATGAGACAGAGACCACAGCCCTCAGGACTTAATCTCTTCCCAAATGCCCCACCTAGTGGGCAAACTCCTGATTTTTGAAGGGGCGTATTTGTACCATAACCACACATTTTACAACGAAATCTGGTTAACACATTTTAAAGTAGATTCCCATAACCAAGATCAAAAGATTAGGTAAATTCAGGTCATTACTTTGGCTAGCCTTTAATACAAGAAAGTCTAAGGCAAAAGAATGGGTCACAAAGAATAGAACTGGGCTGTGAATTCCACTTTTCTACTCATTAGCCATTAGGTACAGCTATAATTTGATAGGAATTAGAAATAATAAAAGCAATGTCACTCCACCTTTAAATATATTTCATTGAGATTTACCCTTTGAAATGATAAGACTTTCCTGTTCATGGGAGAATTTTGGAAAGCATTTACTACAGGTGAAAAAAAAATTGTGCGTATTTAAGAAAAATTAAAAACCACTCTACCCAGACAGATGTAAAAAGTATACATTTTATTCATTCATTTCATCAGCTGAGACCTGCTATATTATACAAATACATTATTGTACGAAAAAAAAATCACAAAATGTTACAAAATAAAAAAGTACAAACTTCATTACTTAATAAATACACTAAAGGTAGTTAAAAGTGGCAACATAGATTTTTTTTTTCTGATTGGAAACACTGTTTGACCCAGCAAACCATACAAGCTGTTTACATTTTTACGTAATACAAGGTAAATTCTATTTTACTTTTTGGAAGAACTTTTAAAATGACAGAATATTAAGACAGTAGCCTCCTGCTAAAAATAATGGCCATTCTGTCAGGCCCAGCTACTTAGGCTCATTCTTAAAAATCTTAGTTGAAACCAAGCAGCTGTATAATGCAGGAAGCTGAAATTCTCACAAAATTTCATACATATTAGATGTCTTTCCTAAGACGTTGATGAATAAAAGGAAAACAAACGAGAGCAGCAGACAAGCTACTCTAAACCCTAGAGTACAGAATTATCATTCTGCCACGGCAAACAGCAGACTTCTATTCAAGTAAGGCCTGGCACTGTCCTTTAGTGGAAAAAACAAATGTCCCAAAGCTATCCCTTCGTTAACTGTCTTCAAAGCGGACTAGTTCTAAAAAAATAACATTTTCCCCCAAACAACAAATTCGCTTGTTTCATCAACGTGGAATGGGCTAATCATCTGGTAACATAATGTGTCAAAATATCCATTTGAAGTAATTAAGAATTGTGAAACACTGTAAACTAACTACTAAATCACAAACTGAGATAAACTTCATAGAAAGCACTTCTCTGGATGCTTAAAAGCCTTTACTCGCAACTGGAACACGTCATAGATGAAAGTACACCCATTTTTAAAAATGTGCAAAAATACATTTTTATAGAAAATAGACTACCAGGAATGAACAAATTCATACCGGGAGACATGAGCTTGCAAACTAGGTAGCGCTCACTTTATACAGCAAATTATAAATAGCAGTAGGCTCACCCAAACCTATCTGGAAACATCGTCCAGGTGCCCAGCAACCTGCGGCTGTGAGAGAACACTCAAACACGATTAAGGCGGTACACCTACAGCCAATGTACTAGGAAGCTGAAAAGTGCCATTACCCTAATTAGAGTTCTTGAGGCTCTCCCAACTAACGTACACCACTTCCCCGGCTCGACAGGTCCTCAGACTTTTCAAGAGCATGCATTTTGTTCGATATACATTTTCGACAGGGATATGGCCATGGACTTGGCAAGTTCTTCATCGCGTTTTCTCTGCATCTGGGTTTGCTTGCACCAACTGTCATACTCTGGGTTAGGATAGGAGTGGTCAAAAACAGCATCATAGTGTCCATTGCTGAGCCAACTGAGCCAAATGCTAGGCCGTAGGGAATCCTCCGGGCCCAGATAGTGGATCATGGTAGACACGGTGGGGCTCTCCAGCCTCCCTCCAGTAGTTAAGTGGATATTCACATTCAGCATCTGCCCCATGGCCAGTAATTCGGGGTACCCGGCCCATGCCCCGTCTTGGGCAGCAGCGATGATAAACTCCCCCACGTCGCCCTCAATCAGAGGGCTGAAGTGGTCGAGGTGGTCGGCGATGTAGTGCACAGTCTGCTCCCTCAGCTCCCGGTGCAGGCTCTGGTCCCCGTACACGGCCTTGCTGACAGCTCGGTAGAGGCAGTTGCCGTCGGGGATGATGTGGAATCGGTACTTGCTCCTCTGCCGCAGGTACTTGTCCTGCCTCTCCACCTCGGCCAGGTACAGGGCGAGCTTCTCGTCTCTCGGGTCCGTCCGGGGCGCGCCGACCGCTTCGCCGGCGCCGTTCTCGGCCGGCTCGCCGCTGCTCCGTGCGAGCGCGGGCAAGGGCTGAGCCTCGGCCTCGGGATCGTGCCGTCGAGGTGCGTCGCTCCCGGAGGCGTCGCTGCGACCGCTCGCCCGGTCCCAACCTCGGGGACTCCGCTCGGCCCGGCGCTCCTCGCCCCACGGCCCGGGGCCGGGCTCGGGGCTGCCGGGGGCCGGGGCCGGGGCCGGGGCCCGGTGCTGGGCGGCGGCCAGGGCCTGGCGGTGCTCGCTAAGTCGGAAGTTCCTGTCGGGCGCGTCGCGGGCGGCGACCGGGGCCGCGGCTTCGTCGGGCCGGAGCAGCTCCTCCAGTAGCCAGGCGGAGGAACCGCGGCGCGGCGGCGCGGGGGCCGCGGGCGGCGGCAGCAGGAGGCGCTCGGCGCCCAGGGCCCGCACGGCGATGTGTGCTGTGGACGTGAAGTGCGGCGGCAGTGGCGGCTTGCAGCACGCGCCGGGCGGGGCGGCGGCGTTGGCGGCTGCGGTCCCGGAGCGCTCGAAGCAGGCGGAGGAGAAGGCGGGCATGGCGGCGGCGTTGGCGGCTTCGCGGGGCTCGGTGGCCGCGGGGGCCGGGCGCTCTCCGGTATCCGGCTCCGGGGCGGCCGCGGGGCCGGCGGACTGCAAGGAGACCTTGAAGGCGGAGGCGGCGGCGGGCGGCGCGGCGGCCGTGGGGCCCGGCGTGCCCGCGGGGTAGTGGGTGCACACGCTGCTGTAGAGCTGCATGGCCGCTGCCGCCCGCGGCCCCTTATAGCCGCGAGCCCGGGTCGGGGACACACCCTCGGGCGCAGCGCCCCGGAGCCCGAGAATAGCGCTGAGCTCAGCGCCGCGGGCCGCCGCGTCAGGAGCCGCGAATAGCGCCCGGGCCGCGACCCAATTCCTGCTGCGCCACAGCGCGCGGGCGGCCAGAGGGCACCGGAGGGCGCGCGCTCGGCCCGGGACTCGGGCGCACGACGCTGCCGCCGCGGCTGTGCCCCGCGCCGGCCGCTGGGGACGGTTGGAGGAGCGGCCCGGCTGCCGAGCGCCGCCCGCCCGCGAGCAGGAGTGCAGCGCGCGGGTGCTGGGAGGCGGGGCCGCGCTTGTTTACCTCAGGCCGCGCGGCCGCGTCACGTGGTCCCGCTGGAATGCGCGCCCCATTCAAGCGGGGCCGCCCCGCCCCTAGGTGGCGGCCTCGTGGGCGTGGCCCGCGCGGGTTGGGGGGCGTAACGGGGGCTGGGCTTCGGGCATGCGCAGTGAGTGCGCTGCCTGTGGGACGGCCGGTACCGGCTTCCAGGTACCCGGAGAGGCTGGTCTGTCGTGTGGCGCTTTGGCGGGACGCGCATAGCGGGGGCAAATGCGTAGACTGGGAAAAAAAAACGCGTTTCTAAAAAGCTTCCGGACTAGGGACAGAGCTCTGCTTTGAAACTTGCAGGGCCTGTGGCATTCATCAACTTCTTGAGCTGTTCCTCGGGTTCATGTGTTTAGTCCGGTCTTCGTGGTCTTGCTCCCAGGCTAAGCAAAAATCGACATTCCTGAATCCCCAACTCAAGTCACCTGGGAAAGTCTTTAAAGCAGCTTTCCTCAGAATGCCAAATGACATACCACTCAAGGCATTTTCAGAGTAGATGCGGCTGCTCTAAACTTTGAGGCAAGAGGGAGGCTCACAACCTGTGTTGTGGGACAACAGAAAAATGAAAATCAACGGTGTTTCCTTTGCAAAGGTGCCTACTCACTATAATAGTAGCATTTACTATATTCTAAGCTTCACCCCGCTGTTAAATTAGTTTCCAAACATTCAGACGGAATTTGGAGGCTGTTTATTGGTGTGGAAAAACAGCCTGTAGCTTATGTTACATGCCACCGTTCCACTGGAATGTAAGTTCCCTTTGTTACTTTGGGTCCTGCCTTGGGGATTCCGAGTCTCGCTGAAGAATTTTAAGGCTCAGAAGGAAGCTTGGGGACAATTTTATTCATGTTTGAGAGGGTAAGCAAAGTGCCAGTCATGTCAGGTGGTCAGAGAAGGGAGGAGAGGAAAAAGAAAAAGCCATGCCCTTTTAAGTAAGGGCTGGAAAAGGCGGGCCAGCAGGTTCAGCAATGGAGTTTGGCCAACTGTTGCACCAGTAAAGGGATGGTGTAATCCGCCCATCAGGACAGAAATGGGTGTGTTCTAAACACACATTTGTGTTCCCTTAGCCCATTGGGAAAAAAATGGACACACACACACACAGTAGAATTTCCCCCAGGGATCTGTCACTGGGAGAAGAAATGGCTGAAGCCCTGGGGGCCCCCAGAGAAGAAACTTTTTTTCTGGGGATGACACTGCAGGAGTTGAGCTGAGAGAGATGTGGATTTGCTAGTGTTTAGTTAAGCTTAGCTCTTGTTTTGTCTTTAAATCTTGTCTTCATGTCAGGAGACTCAGTTCCAGGGCAGAATTTGTAGATTTGTCCTGCTTTCCAGTGTGGCCACATTGACTAAATCCCCCTTTTCTGCTTTCCATGATTTTGGCGCCTTTACTTGCCTTATTGAGGAAAGACAGCCAAACCTGAGTTGGAACACAGGTTGTGAGCCGTCTTCTGATAACAGTAGCTTTGGAGAAAAGTGAGACAGCCCCAGAGTGTGCACAGAAGCACGCGGACAGAGTACCAAGCGGACAGAGTAGAAGGCAAAGTTCCTCTTTCCAGAAAAGAGCTCAGGAAAGCCGGAAGGCCAGGGCCCCAGTGCTCTCAGCAGAGAGTAACAGCAAGGCAGTGTGAGAGAGGTCTTCTGGGAAGGAAAAGGATAATGGAAAGGGGGAAGGAATATTGATTCTCTGAAAAGTGTATTAGCTTAGTCTACTTCTATAGCTTAGACTGTTGGGCCTCCACTATTTTGTTTTTTTTAAATGGGCTAAGGGAACACAAATGTATGTTTAGAACACACCCATTTCTGTCCTGATGGGCTGGACACAGAATCTTTTGACCAGGAGAAAGTAGCTTTGTCTTAATGCTCCTCAACAAAACTTCCACTTTTTATGGGGTCATTTAAATCATAAAGAAGCACTTCCCTTTCTAGGTGTGTGTGTGGGGGGTGAGTTCTAAAGTCCCTGAGGGAGGGTTTATCCCCAGTGGCCGCCCAGCTTGCTAAAGTCTATCTAGATTATAAACACAATGAGTGAAAAGATCGTTTAATTATTGAAAGCTCAGCCTTAGTTTAGGCTTTTGTTTCTAACAGTTATAATTCAAATTAACCCATTTCTATTCATCTACTTGCTGCCCTGTTGATAGTGGCTTTTACCTCTCCTGCGTGAGGAAGTCAGAATTGCTGTCTAGGAATCTTGGCTTTACCCAGTGCTTTCAAGGACTTGTTAAATAAATCCTAGGCACTGTCAAATGCTCATATGTTCCAACTTGCTAGGTAAATTATTATGGGGAAAGTAAATGACTGCTGTTATAAGGAAGGCTAGATTTTGCCCTGACTTATTGGGCATCCGTTGTTCTTCTGCCTTTAAGCATGTTACTCTCAGCTCAACCTTCAGCCTTTGAGTACCTGGAGCGGTAAAGCAAGAAAATACCATAGAATAATTTTCAAATATTATCTACTGAGTACCAGTGTGTGGCTAGTAGGGCTAGTCAACCTAACAAGAGCCTGAGGGAGATAAATATGAAAATTCAAATCTTCAAGTAATCCGTGGCAGCAAGTTGAGGTAAGCACAAGAAAGCAAAACAAAGGTCAGGCACACAGAAGGCAAGTGTGTCTAGTGTACCAGTTAAGAGAGGCACAAAGACAGGAAGCCTAAGCTTTGACATAGGGCACTGCTTTCTTTTTTGGTTCCCGTGAGCATGGTAGACTGTGCAAAACTGTGCATTCATTGTGGGTCTCCATAGTATCCATAGGTCATCGGAAAGGCCTCCCTGGGGGTGAGAACTAATGGTTCAATTCTGGAAAAGCAGGAATCGTGTCTAGAATATTATGTGCAGGAAATTGGAGAAATTCCAAAAAAAAAACACCCAAGATTCTAAACTAGAACTTGTTGTTTCATACACTAGAAACATAGAAATGTTAGCAATTCTCAATCAGAACCCCTGTGTGGTTGTTTATGCACACACTGGGTAAGGTATTCAGCGAGGAGCATTTGTTGAGTACCAACTATGCTGCCAGTTACAGAAGGAGTTTCGCATGCTTTCCAGGCAGCACAAACCAGAGGTATATTTATAAAATACAGTCCCAACACATTTTTCCCATGACACATACACCAAGAACCACCACCAGCTCAGTTTTTCTTACCTTCTCCAAGAAAAATGAGACTTCAAAAGCACTGTAAGCACTTATTTGTCAAAGCCCGCTATGGAAAGTGATGGTAGACCCAAACTTAAATTCCAAAACTTACCGCAAGCTACAGTCATGCAAGATCCTCATGCTACTTCCTTGAAGACAAATATGGGTCAATGCAATATATTTCATAGTTGAAATATAAATTTACACATTTAAGATCAACTGACTTTTACTGTAAACGTTTATGTTACTTTCTATGTATGTGTATACCATATGTGTTCATGCCTGTGAAGGCCGGAAGGGGATCAGATCCCCTAGGACTGGAGTTCCAGTTGAGAGGGACCCTCCTGACCTTGGTCCTGGGAACTTGCTGGAGTTCTAACTACTTAGCTATCTTTTCAGCCTCTCAAATGACTTTTAACAGTATGTCAGGACAATGCCGTTGAGAAAGAATTGGATATCTGCATGCAACAAAATAAGTTAGATTTTCTGTCTCATAATAGTCACCAAAATTAAAATCCCAAAGTGTTATGGGATATTTATATACTGTGTGAAGTGATGATTGGTGTGATAGAGAGCCAAATGGCCAATAACTGGGCAGGAGAGGCCAGGCAGGACTTCTAGTGGAGAGAGGTCAAGAGGGATGGATCTAGGCACGCAGAGTCTCCAATCATACGTGGAAGAAACAGAACGGGCAGTACAGAGATGAGGTAACCAAATCACATGACAGAGTGTAAATTAGTGTAAATGGGTTAAGTTATGAGAACTAGTTGGGAACAAGTCTAAGCTAAGGCCGAACATTCAAGTTAAGTCTTCATGTCATTGTTTGGGAGCTGATTGGCGGGACAGAGAAAGACTCATTCCACCAAAGACAAGAGCTTAAGACTATAAAAACTCTTAGAAAAAATGTTTGGCATAATTCCTCATGTCTGTGCGTCAAATAATAGTTTCCTAGGTATGACACTAAAAGCATTAACTACAAGAGAAAACTATAGATACATTGGACCTCACCAAAGTTTGAAGTACTGCAATTCAGGACACAAAGAAATTGCAAGAGTAGGGAATGAATTTACTTGCGAGTCGTATATCTGATAAGGAACTTGTATCCAGAATATACCATATATAGAAGTTATATAAGACAGCAAATATTTGAAACGCAGTCTTTAGAAGGTCATCGCAACATATTTTCCCAAAGGAGATAAATATATAGCGAGTAAACACTCAAAACGCCCAGTATCACTGGTGTTCAGGAAAGCAAATCGGAGCCCCAATAAGGCATACTTCATACCCACCAAGATGGCTACAAAAACCAGGCTAGGCAGGGCGTGGTGGTGCTCTTGGGAAACAGGATCTTGACTCCGAGGCTAATCTGACTTAGAGTGGGAGATGCAAAGGGGCAGCATAGTAAGCGCTGGCAGCTATATGGATGGTTGGGGGGGGGTCCAAAAGTACAGTGCCTGCCCGTAACAGTCAAGACCTTCAGCTCTAGAATCCAGCACTGTATACAATCATGACAGAAGGAGAACTGGTGCATTGCTTGTGAGATTAAAATTTTGAAGATATTTTGAAAAGCAGTTTGACAGTCCCACAAAGACTATATTAATAAATTTTCTACTATTACAGCCAAATACCTAAGTTCTGGCACTGTGTGTGTGTGGTTTACCTGTGGTATGATGGCCGTGGGGCTGCCTAGAACAGCATCCCTGCATCTCAGAGATGAATGGGAAGCTCACTGGCATGGCCTTCCTGCATTCCTACCCTCAGTGTGTCTGTAGTGGATCTGACATGCCACCTGGAGAAAGCTGCCAATTAGGATGACCTCAGAAGGTAGTGTAGCAGGCATCAAAGGGTGTGCTAACAGGCATCCTAGGCTCTTCTAAGGACCAGTTTGTCTCCTACAACTTTAATAGCAACACCCACTTTTCTACCTTTGATGTTGGGGCCGGCATTGCTCTCAATGACAACTTTATAAAGTTCATTTCCTGGTATGACATTGAATATGGCTATAACAACAGGGTGGTGGACCTCATGGCCTACACGGCCTCAAAGGAGTAAGAAGCCCTGGACTACCCACCCCAGAACATGAAAGGAAGAGGGAGGTTCTCTACTGCTGATCCTGTCCCAACCTAGCCCCCAACACTGAGCATGTCTCCTCATAGTTCCATCACAGACCCCCAGAAGAAGGGAGGGTGCCCCCCCACGTGCACACACACACACACACACACACACACACACACACACACGAGAGAGAGAGAGAGAGAGAGAGAGAGAGAGAGAGAGAGAGAAACACAGTTTGTTTATTTGCGTGTAGAGGGTCAAGGGCCCAGCACAGCATCTGTACAGCTATGATGAAGGCTTTGCTATGACAGACAGCATCGCAATGGCAGCTGTACATACAGGGGGAAGTCATTCTATGGCAACAGAAGAAGTCAAGTTAAGATGATAAGGGTGGCAGTAATCAGCCACCAGTAATTCTCAATCAGCCCCACCCCTCTGGACGTCATCACTCTGAGGTTCAATCTCCTAGCACATGAAGCCTAGGGGAACATACTCAAACCACAGCAATTACTCAGAGAGTTACCCATACAATCCAGAAATTTTGTTCCCAGAGAAATGAAAACATATGTATCCATATTACAACTCACCTATCCACATTCACGGTAACATTATTCATAATAACCATAAAATAAAAACAACTGAACTATTCATCAACTACAGAGCAGATAAACAAACATAGCATATGCTCATAATGGTATATTAAGTCAGTCATAACTGGAACAGGGTATTAATACATGCTACATGAATGTACCTTGAAAACATGCCGTGTTCATTTCTTGTTATTTGGGAAAGAAGAGTCGGTTTTGGCTTTGGATTTGAAATCACCCAGTCCAGTCCGTCGTGGTGGCAAAGGCAGGGAAATAGGAGACTGGTCATACTGAATCTGCAAGCTGGAACCAGGAAGTATTCATCTTTCTCCATTTTTCTTTCTGGTTCAGTCTGGGACCTCAGCTCATGAGATAGCCTCAGCCATGTCCATGGTAGGCCAAGAGAGAAAGGGAAGTTTCATGGGAGCAGGAGAAGGAAGGTCCCCTGATTCCCAGATGGAGCGGAAGCATTTCATCAACAAAGACGCAAGAGTTCCAGCATGAACAGTGCTTAAAGGCTTTTCACCTCAACTGTTGCAGAAATCATCAGAGAAACCCTGTTTCAGGGAAAAGATCCATTCTAAGTGCCTTGCGCAACTCTTGTGGCTTCCGGTTTCATCAGATTGTCTTTCCATCCAAGGCGTCCCTAGAGCCACCTCATTTGTTAAGACAGAAAAGAAGAAGACAGATTTTTTTAGCTGCTTTTTGAGATGTAACTTGAGAACCATCAAGATGGTAGACTATGTATGGCCACTGCTAAGAGAATAATTCACTTTTCTGGAGGTGTGGTCCCCACACTTGGGCATGTCTTAGGTTCTGCTGCATCTCTTCTCTGTAGCCATGCTTTTGGCATCTCTGACCTGAGCTCCTCTCTCTCTTTCTGTTCTCTGGTCTGAACAGTTTATTCCATTTGCAGTCCAGTCCTGCTTCATAAACTGCCTAATTCTGAAGCTGTTCTACATCACATACATGAATCCTGGCTAGCCCTGAGTCACGGTCCCAACGAACCAGGGGAACACTGTTGGGGTGACACTGTCCCTGTCCCACTGACAGCTCTTCCTTCCCCAGTTAAGCCTCTCTGGAAACACCCTCGCAGACATAACCAGAGTTCTGTCTCCCTGTGACTTTGTCAAGCTGGCATTGAGATTAACCCTCCCACATTATGTGAAATAAATCACATGAAAATGCTACTTTTTGCATAGTATCACTTATATAAAATGCACCTCTTAAAGGAAAATCTGTAAGTTAGCACCCTAAGTTTGATCCCTACCTCTGGAAAGAAAGAGAGATGGGGAAAGAAGGAAGGAAGGAACAAAGAAAGAAGTGGTGGCCAGGCAGGGGCTAGGTAAGGCAGTAATGTAATGCAGGCTGATGGTAATTACTGATGTGTTTCCTTGGGGCTGACAGAAGGCCTGACAGAAATGTTTTCATACGAGTATGGTGCTGACTGACAATGTCTGTGAGCTGGCTGAGTGGTTAAGAGCACTTCTTACTCTTGTAGGAGTCTTAGGTTCAGTTCCCAATACTGACCTGGTGATTCACAACCATCTTTAACTCCAGTTCCATGGGAATCAGTGCCCTCTTTGACCTTCATAGACAGGCGAAACACTCATATACATAAAGTAAATCTAAAAATAATGTTAAATGCATTTGAAAACCACTGTATTATACATTTTAAAGTGATGCATTTTGTAGTGTGTGAGTTATGTATGAGTCAGTATTGTGCCCAGTGCTTGGGAGGAAGGGATGAGTACTTCTTGTCTATAAATACCTCAGCACAACACACAGAGATGTTACCATGTAAACTGTAGACAGTTCTATGCACTTTTCTGGTAGATTCATGTTACTCCGTGTGTCTGCTCTAAATGCAACAGTTAAAACAATAAAAGCAGCAGGACACAGTGACACATGCCTGACATTCCAGCACTTGGAAGTCAGAGGCAGGAGAATTATTGTGAGTTTGAGGCCAGCCTGGGATACAAAGCAAAACCCTGTCTCAAGCCCACCTCCACCTACACAAAATAATACTATGAAAGAGTTGAAGCTTTTTGAAATCAAGTTATTTATGGCCAGGTCGAATGAATATTTAAGGAGCTGCATATTGAAATCCTACTTAAATTTATAATTTTGCTTTTTCTTATACATTTTTCAGTATTTTTTGTATTTTTTAAATATTCTATCTCACAAACAAAGTTCTTCATTTTTAGAGGGGAGGATCACTTCATCAAACATCTGGAAGTTGAGTATAAAACCCCTTAAACTAGATATAGAATGAATCAAACCAAAAATGTGATGTATCGTAAGTGACAGGGGAAGACTTGTGGGGCTTTTCTTGCTATCATAAAAGTTCATTTATGAAAAAACTAAATTTGAAAATATCCATGGCCCAATGTTTGTATCATAGTCAAACAGATCACCTGGGAAGACCTGGCTACTGGTGACAAACCATTATGCTAATGTCAAGGCTGCCAATGCACTGTACACTCCCACTGTTCTGCGTGCCCGCTCATCTGTCACGTGATCATAAAAGGACCAAATTCTGTCAGTATTCCTTGAACATGAGGGCTGGCATGTCATATTAGTGGTGACTCCTGGCCCAAACTTTTTCAGCTCAGCAGTGTAAGCGTGACTTGTGGCTTCTCTTCAGTGACTCAGCACTGTCTTGAACAAAATTCGTGTTCTGCTTCAGAGTCCAAGGAAGACACAACTGAAAACAAAACAAAAACTCACAGAAAACTGTAAGAATCTCCTGAATGCTGTCAAATCAAACAGAATGTAAGCAACAAAGGCAAACCTCCCAGTAAACAATGTGTGACGAATATTCCAAGGATGCTCACTCTCGAACTAACACTCTAAATCAATAAATAAGAGACTCCATAATGTGCAGACACCTGAATAGTCTTTCCCTGGCTCATCTACCATGGCTGAGACGCCACTGGCAAGAAATGACATTCCCAGGAAGAGTGAAAGCTACTCACCTATTTTAACCCTCAGGTTCTCTGAAACTGAATTTTTAAAAAATATTTATTTAGCCGGGCGGTGGTGGCGCATGCCTTTAATCCCAGCACTCGGGAGGCAGAGGCAGGTGGATCTCTGTGAGTTCGAGACCAGCCTGGTCTACAAGAGCTAGTTCCAGGACAGGCTCCAAAGCCACAGAGAAACGCTGTCTCGAAAACCAAAAAAAAAAAAAAAAAAAAAATTTATATTTTATGTACGTTGGTGTTTTGCCATGAGTGTTGGGTCCTAGGATTACAGACAGTTGTGAGATGCCATGTGGGTGCTGGGAATTGAACCCAGGTCCTCTGGAAAAACAGTCAGTGCTCTTAACCACTGAGCCGTCTCTCCAGCCCCCTGAAACTGAATTAAAAAAAATAATAATAATTTAATAACTTTAATCCTGTGCTACAGATGAAAATCCTATCTTTTAAAACTTATTTTATTATTATTTTTGCTTGGTTTTATGTTTTTCCCTGGCTGTACTAGAACTCACTCTGTAGACCATGCTAACCTCAAATTCACAGAGATCCACTTGCCTCTGCCTCCCAAGTGCTGGGATAAAAGTCATGTGCCACCACTCAATGAAAATCTTATTATTTAATGATCTCACAACTATAGGAAATTTAAATCAAAGTAATACTAACAAACCAAATAATCTACAAGTTTTTGTTTCATCCTGAGTTTTCTTTTCTTTTTTTCCTTGAGAATGAAATTGCAGCAATCAGGATGTTACAACATATATGTTTAAATATAATAATTGTAGCAGGCAAACTGTCATATACAATATGTCAAGCATTTATCATTATTTCTCAGCACTGAGAATGTTAAAAATAATTTGCTACTGAAATATACAATTTTGAAGTTGTACAGTTTTGAAAAAAAATATACATGAACCTTGGACAACCATAGCCTGTTAATGACTTTTTCTGTGCAGTGACTAAACATGAAGAAACAACATAAGGGAGGAAAATCTAGCTTGACCTCATAATTTCAGAGCTTTTAGTCTATCCTAGAAGAGAGGCTGTGGTGCATACAAGCAGCTGACATGACATTCAGGAAGCAAGAGGCGATGCTGTATTTAATTTAAAAAGAAAATTCCACCAGAGCCCAACGAGTAGACTGGTGCCACTTAAATGCAGAGTAGTCTTTCCCCTAAGTTAATTCTCTCAAGAAGCAATCCCTCCAGATGTTCCCAGAGTTGTGTTTTACTAAATCTGTTAGGAGATGCTCAATCCAATCAAGCTGTTGATCAATATTAGCTAAGACATCCCATCTAATCAATCTGTAATTGGTTGGGGTTTTATAAGAAAAACCACAGAGCAGAATCTAGAGAAAGAATTGACACTGTGTGCTTGGGCTTGGAAAAATGACTGGAGCCTGGTGGCAGATAGCTGGAGTTGCTATCTACTGATCAGCAAGCTTGACATCCTGCTCAGAAGTGGCATTTGTCATCGTATGACTTCAGCTGAGAACTGAGAGAAGTCAGGACTGTTAGTCACAGGAGGTTTAAATGACATAGTTTGAACGTTTGTCTTCATGCTCAGCTTTGAGTCACTTGGGCCTGAATGGGAGGAGCCCTGCACTCCAGTTCCCTGAATTCTGTTCCTTTATGTTAAAAAAGGAAGAGTTGAGAATCATTTTGATTTGTGCCCTTCTGCCTCCCTCGAACTAATTTCACCCATATGGTGATCAGGTCTCTTGCAATAACTAGGCCTTATCGTTTTAGAAGGAAAAACACTGTAGCCTTGTTTATAAAGAGCTTAACAGAAAACAATAGGTGAGTGAGCGAGAACATGTGCAGGCTTGCATGCGTACTCGTGTGCGCGCGTGCACACACACAAACAAGTTGAACAACAAACATGATCAACGGTTGCCATGGGTGATTTTAACACAACTCAGTTGTCCGTATGACAACATTACTAAAAACTATCTACTCTCTATAATCCTCACCTAGTCTCAAATTATCTATAAATAAGTGGACTTGAAAATATTTTTCACTCCTCCTAAAGGGCTTTTGGAGAATCTCCAGTGGGAACAAAGAACATAGCCCGGCTCCATGCTCCTCCTGTAAGGGTGGAAAGACAGAAACATGCTCTTCATGGCCTGGAGGTGGATGCTGAAAATGCCTACCTATTATACAGCTATTCTCCTAAGCCTCAAGAAAAGGGGAGGGGAGCTGGAGAGATGGCTCAGTGGTTTAAGAGCATTAGCCGTTCTTCCAGAGAACCTGGGTTCAATTCCCAGCACCCAATGGCAGTTCACAACTGTCTGTAATTCTAGTTCTAAGGGATCCGACACCCTCACACAGAGTATATATAGGCAAAACACCAGTGTACATTAAATAAATAAATAAATCATTAAAAAAAAGAAAAGAAAAAGGGAGGAAGAGAACTCATCTTCAGTTATTTCAAACTTGCTCTTAATTTCTGAAAACAGGAATTGAAAGCAATGTAAACATGTGAAAAGGCTCTAAAGTAAAGGGGGTTGTGGATTGGCGGTAGAGTTCATGTCAGTATGCATGAGGCTCTGCTTCCAAGCTTGATTCCTGAAAAAGCACACTTCCATTACATAACATCCTCTCTACCTCCCATCTCCTCATCTCCCAGCCCAGTGGGAACTAATGTGTATTTCATGTATATAAGAATATCATAGATATAAATTCTATGGGCACAATGTTATGATATACACACACACATACATGTATGATATATATATATATATATCATACACATTGTGCCCATAGAATTTTTCTGCTTTTCATCATAGGCTCACACTGCACACTATCTCTACAATAGGTCTTTATTCACTGTATTGGATACTTTTTATGTCATAAGACACAGCTCTTACTCTTTTAGCAACTGCAAAAAGTGTCCAAAGTAGTGGTGTGTAGTAATATGTTTTCTCCGTGTGCAGAACATCAGTTTGTTCTTCAAAACAATTCATTCATTGATAATTTTATACAGTGTATTTTGATCTTATCCATCACCTACTCTCACTCATCCTGTAAAAAATGTATCTGAATGACATTAGGCACACTTCAGTAGCCACACTGGGGCAGGGTGCCTCTTGGTGCACAAATCTGAACTTTATGTTTTTAATAAGCATTTCAGAGCATCATGAGGAGTCTCGTCCTCATGTTCTGGTGCTCTGTATACCAGGCAATCCTGTCTATTAGGAGTCGGTCCTCACAACATATGTGTAATTATATTTTAATCTTTTTCCTGACTCCATTTTTATGAGGCACAAGATAAATGGTATATAATGAAAATGTGTCAGAAGGCCTTTTCTTTATCATTTGTAAACTTTCAGGCCAAGTGTTAATAAGTAGATATCTGTTGAATGAATAAATAAAAGCCAAACAAAAGACTCATACTTACCTGATCATTGAAATAATGATCTTGACTTCTCCAAATGTGGAATAAGAAATATGAAATTTTGGCCTACCTCTACTGAGTGTCCTTCAATTCTGAGTTCCAAGGGTGATATGGGAGGTGCATCTTTGGTTATAATTCTAAAGTTCCTGAATGTTGATAAGTACTCGGGGTGTATTTGTGATTTGTTACAAGGCCTTCCCACTACTAGTCTTGATTGCTAAGATGACTGAGGGTGGGACCCCTAAGTAAGCTCAGGGTGGGAACCTCTCCACAAACAGCGCTTTCTGAGCCACACATGGACTCTTGGGAAGACCCTGGTGGAAGGAACTGTGTCTGACTAAAACTCTTGGGCAGAAGCTTTGCTAAGCACCAGGGCTGCCTCTGGACGGTGGCACTGGGAAGCCGAGGTTCCTACAGGAGGCACTGGAATGCGTGCTCACCCCACCCTCTCCCGCTGCTTCTGATCCTATAACTATCCAGCTCTATCCTTTAAACAAACTGAGAAAGCTTACAGAAGCATTGCCCAGAGTTCTGTCAGATACTCTAGCAAATTAATCAGATCCCTGCTGGGGTCAGAGGGACTCCAGGCTGGGTGACACAGCCTGCTAAGGGACCCAGTGTTCAAAGACATGGGCCTGTGACAGACATTTCATTTTAAACCATAAGAGGTACCAAGGTTGAGAAACGTGCATGTGTGCATGCACACGGGAACACACACACACACACACACACACACACACACACGTACATATCATACACATGTACATATTAGACACACCTTTTTGGCAATGATGAAAGCATACTCTATGGTTTTCTGTCATTTATTTTTAACATGCCTAAACAAAATTTTATACTCAACTTCTGCAATATCTTGACTGCATTTTAACAAATTAGCTATTCTTGAATCTTTCAGGAAAATTGTAACGCTCTTGCGTAATGGCATGGTGCTTATAGCAGACAGTATCTGCAGCAGCTCTCGCTCTGCTTTGCTGTACTCGCTTAATAATGCTTGAGAATAAAAAGACACACTTGGAAATGACATTGGGTCCTCTAACACTACCTGACAACGGCAGCTTTATTACAAGTTCTGCACCGTGTCTCCAAGGTCATCCATTTTAACTGCTACACTGAGACAGCCAGCTCATTCAGTACCTTTCTGTAAGGTGGCATGAACTACACCCACAGCTGTATCTTGAGTTTTGAGAACCCCCTCTCCCTCTTCTATTATGTACCCCTAACCTGCGCTGAGAGAGTTACATATACCTAAATATGTGATGGTTGTTCCCACTTCCATTCTGTGGCCCACAGCCACAACACACACACACACACACACATACACACACACACTCACATGTACGCACACACACAAAACTGAGTCATATAATATAGTAGCACCACCTTCTGTACACAAGATTAGCCCTGCTTTCTGTTTGACTTCTAAATGTTAGTTATGTCTTCAGACTCATTTCATGGGCACCATTGATGTGACTTGGAATTTGGAAACTGGTGTACTGAGCCCAAGTCTTTCTCTGACTAATCATGGTTTTACAGCATTGGTCAACTCTTTTTGTCCCATCATTGAAGAACAATGAAGTCGTTTGTTTTCTTTTTTTATGCGTGTATGGCAGGCTGGAGACTGAACCCTTGGCCCTGCACATGATAAACATATGTTCTACCTCTGCACTACTACATCCCCAACCTCAACAATGTTTGCATTTTAAATAAATTTTACCAATTAAGATGCTATAAATATGTTCATTTGGTTTTCTTTTCTACTCTTTTTTGTGTTGTGCAATATGCATGCATGTATACAAACCCATTTCCAGGTATGTGAATGCTCATTGTGTACACATATGTGCACATGGAGTTCTAAAGTAGACGCTGGCTATCTTCCTCAATCACTGTCCACTTTATTTATTGAAGTGAGGTGTCTCAGGGAACCCAGTGCTTGTCAGTTCCACCTCCTCTAGATAATCAGCCTGTGTCAGGATCCCCTGTCTCTGCCTCCTGAGTGCTGGGACTCCAGGCAGCTGCTATACCTGCCAGGCTTCTCAGTGGGTACTAGCAACCTGAACTCTATCCTCAAGCTTGCATGGTAAGTGTATTATCCACAGAGCCATCTCCCAAGCATGAGTACATTTTTAGAATGTATTGAGACATTGTTCTTAGTAATTACTTTAGATTAGGGGTGACTTGAGGTAACCCCAAACAAAACAGGATGTATGATTACCAATAATGGACTTGGCAGACACAGCTAATTTCTGTTTTCCCCTATTTTCTTATTATACCATGAATGTTTATGGTCTGTGGTATTTGGCATATGAGTGTTGCAACTTGGTAACGTGAGCTAGAATTAGTTCCTTGGGATTCTCCTCCCAATCTCAAAACTAATTAACTTTGAGAAAATCATTACATTTCCCTGTCCCCTAATTATGCCATGTATAAAATGACAACTTAATGATCTCTTTTATCTCTTTAAACTTTAAAATTATATGATTTTACATTGTAGGGCATGATAAGAAGCAATCTATAAAAGCTTACAGTATAAATGGGCTTGTGCAATACTTAGGTACTGCCCATATCTAATTTCTAAGAATACTTCAATTTGGACACCGGAATGAGACAGAACCTCTGGACTGGGCTCAAGCAGGGAATAGCCATGTGCAGAAAAGCATTGAAAGCTTCAAGATAGTTCCCTTCTGTCTATAGGGCCATATTTCAGAGGAAAAAAATACATGATAAGAGACACCCTATGATGGGCAAGAATCTTGGACAGAACAACAGAAAAACACCACCTCCAGAGAACAGAGAATTTGGAACTAAAGGAAAAATGTGCCAAAAGATCAAGTGACAGAACAGCACACTCGGTTTCGAGAGCTGCTGACTGCAGAAGGCGTTTGTCATATTTGTCACTGTCCAGCATCTTTGGTTTCTTATGTGTGGGGGGATTATCTGTGCCTGTGTTTGGGTGCATGTTTATGTGAATGGATGTCTGTGTATGTGTCCTGTGTATATGTAAACACACTTGGTTGATGTCAGAGATCTTCCTCAATCATTCTCCACCTTTTCACTGAGGTAGGACCTTGCAATTGGATCCAGAATTCTAATTCAACTAGTCTAGCTAGTGGGATCCTATCTCCTTTGCAGATCAGTGGAATATAAACAGGCTGTCATTTCCACTCACATTTATGTGGTTCCTGGACGTCTGAAATCCATTCTTCAACACTAGTGCTAGAAGTGCTTCACCTACTGAGCTATCTCCCCTACCCTCCAGTGTCTTTTAAAATACTCATTTCTCCCATTACAAGCCCTTCCTCCTCCACACAGAAGCCTGGATTCAATCATGAGGCTGCTGACAAATGATGGCCAGGATTCAGGCTAGGTCCCAGCCATCAAACATGCTCATTGCCATGTACTTAAGTAGCAAAATAATAGGAGTACATAGCTGAAGAGAGTCCCCAGCAATAGCCCGGCAAGTTTGGGGGACCTATGCACAATAGCAGTAACACAAGAGCAGCTTTCTTTTAGTAGCAGTCCTTGCCACAGTGAGAGATTCAGACTCTACCCTAGACACTCTCTGAATGGTCTCAGGCCATTGAATTCACTTAAAACTACTTACAGAGGACACTGTTGTTTGCAATCAACAACTCCAACAGGTACTACACAATGTGTTCTATTGGTAACATTTTGTCAAGGAGATAAAAGGATAATTTGTACTAAAGACTTGAAACTCTTGTTTGAAACTATATTCTATTCTGGACATTAAACATGGCTATCTGGAAAAAGAAGGAAGGCTGGCTTTGAAAAATAGATACAAACAGATGTAAAATAGTAAAGGGGAGCCCTTGTGGAATTTCAGAACACCAGCCCACATGCATGTGTTTGACCTGAAAAAGCAAAAATGACTTACTATGGAGGTCCCCTTAAATGTTAGCCCATGGAGCTTCATATGGACACTCAGGCCAAAGTTAATTCACCTTCAGAGGCCTCAATATTATTGTCTTAAAACACTAGCTCCATACTACAAGTTCATTAGAATCCCAGATGAATACAACTAGAAAAAAGGTCAAAAGAAGAACGGACCTCTTCTGACTGTAGGGAAAGTTTGGAAGAAAGACAGTAGATGGAGCAAAGAATGTTTAGAATCAGGTGCAACATAACCAGCTACATCATAGGACTGGAATCTGTGTGTAAAATTATTACAGCAAACTGATCATGAGGCTGCCTTAATAACAGCCCATGACATGATCACTTCAACTCTGTCACCCACACTTATGCTATCGCTAAAAAACGTGGGTTAGTCATTTCACAGTCTAGTTGAGTGATCTTAGGTCAGTCCTACCCACATGATAGCCAACACTGTCTGGGCATAAAGAACATGGTGGGGAATAGAGGAAAAATTAAAATTGAGTACAGTTAGTCACTTCTGAACTAGTTTGTCCTCTTTATTGATTTGCCTTGGCTTATGTAACTTTCACAAATATTACAGTCTTGGGTATCTGAGACTTGAAAATGTGAGGAAAAGACCATGGAAATGATGTAATGGGTGCACCGCTTAGCAGGGCACTTGCAGCTGCTGCTCATAGCGAGGCAGGGTAGAAAGCATGGGTATTAAAGTCTTGCAGTCTAAAAAGAAATCCTGTTGCTCATTCCCAAAACAAAGTGAAGCAAATTGAAGGGGGTGATCAAGTGGGAAACTACTTCTGCTCTCACTTGTAGAGAAATCACTCCTCAAAGTCTTCAGTGTTATCCACAGATGACTGGAATATCTCACTGCTTACTGTGACAGCTCAGCCGTCAGAACTGAGCCGAATTCCACATCTTCAGTTTCCTTTGGAAATCTTAGCTGAAGACTAGCAATGATTCACCTAAGAAAATGTTCTGCAGATAAGTGGGGGGAAATTTGGAAAGGAAATGGATGGCAAGTTCACCAAAACACCTACCAAAGATCAATGGTATATTAGTCATCTATACTTTGTGATTAACTGCCCAGAAACTCAATGATTCAAAATAATACCTATTACTTACAGCTGCAGCATTTGCACAGCCTGAATGCCGAGACTGGCGTGTGTGTGTGTGTGTGTGTGTGTGTGTGTGCTGGGATTGAGACACGGAGGCTTCTTTACAGGTGGAAGAACAGCAACCTTTATTTTGCCTCAGCTAAAGCCTTTTATATCTCTACTGCTTCTGTGGAAAACCACCAGCCAGAAAGAACACAAACACCCTTGTCAATTACAGACCACAAGGAAGTTCTCCTGTAGGACAGGGGGAGTGAGGGCAGCTAGATCACAACACTAGCAGTTTGTGGACACCTGATACTCAGGAGAATAGGGCCAAGAAAAACTACAAGACACGTTACATGTGTGCTGATCCCTCGACTGCATGAGACGTGATAAATCTTGTTAGCTACAGAGTCCTCATGATGTATTATTACATGACATCCTTTCATATGGCATGGCTGGAGATTTGTATTATAGTTTGGTTATACAGCGCAAACTTGTAAAGTTACCTCAAACACAGAACAAAACTCTTTAGCTGATTTGTGCACACTGTACATTCCATACTTGGGATAATACAGATGTATATGTTACCTTTAAAAGTTTGTGTCTTTTCAGAACAAAAGGATCAGCCATCAGTGAAGTCAAGTAGCCCTGGTGATTCAGCCTCTCAGAATTCCCCTGTTGCAGTTTCCTCAAAAATCTGCATCCAGAACAACTTCAATGCTGCTAGCTGATACAGTCGAGCGTCACAGATTATTTTAGTCAGGACTTCAGACAAGCCCTGTATTTTCCCATTACACAGAGACTGGTCAACATAAGATACATCTAGCTCTCCCAGGACTTGACCATTTTCCTGGTTCTCAGGGTCCCCTAAAGATGCTGCTACCCCTAAACAGCAGGAAGTAATTTTAAGAACATGATGCCCACATTCCCAAGAGGAGGGGTGTGTTATGAATATTTATCATCGTTTAGGGGTTTGGTTGAAAGTTGTAACTGCTCATGGTTAAGGAAAAAAACTAAGCCAAAAAGGTTAGATTCAGAAATCTTTTAATAAAAAGATAAAAAGGAGGGATATAAAAATGATAAAAAAAGGGTATATTTTTGAATCTACTTTTTTTTTGAGACAGGGTTTCTCTGTGGATTTGGAGCCTGTCCTAGAATTAGCTCTTATAGACCAGACTGGGCCTCAAACTCAGAGATCCACTTGCTTCTGCCTCCTAAGTATTGGGTAAATCTACTTTTAAACTAAAAATAAAAGCAGCTACAAATATAAAATATTTTATATCAGTATGGACTTTTATATTAATACAAATTTAAAGTTATTTTGCTATACTATATTATATATATTATTATATATGCTTCTACTCTTGTTTAAGGTATTGTACCTATGCAGTTCACTTAAAAATGTAATGTAAAATTCTAGTCCTTGAAATCTATTTTTGTAAATTATCTAGGATAATTAAGAAATGCAGGTTAGTAGTTACAACAATCAAATTTTTCATGTTAAATATGTTTCCAAGGTCAATTAGAGATATATTTTTTAAATGGTCTTCAAACACTTCAGAGATCTACAGAATATGACATTTAAGATGTTTTAGTAACATAAGGCTTTTCATGACAGTGAGATAGACCTGCTTCTAAGAGTACTAATCTATTTCAGAGAAGATGATGGGAACTAAACAATTTCCATATGAAGTTTGCATTCATTATGGCAAAGCTAACCATCTGGGCAAAATACTGTCCTTGCCTCAACTGCTGATAGTGTGCTGTCCAAATTGGACAAGCAGAACACAAAAGAAGGCAACTGCCAAATTTTGCCAAGACAATGTAGGTCAGTCCTTCAAAATTCCCTGCTTCACAGAAAAGTCTGTCAGATATTCTTGGTCTATTGGCTGAAGATGGAAGCCCCAACAATGCAGAGGAAACTTGGGTGACTTCCCAGGCAGCCAGCTGTCTCTGTCATCTCTATAGTTGTTTGCTTTTTACTTCCTATTTACTCAGGTAATAGTTTATCTTTCTTAGGTCTCTGATGGGATTGAAGACTAGATAGTTATAGCATTTTCCTTGTAACCAAATTCAGAAAAGTAATTTACATAAGCCATGTAAAGTTTTTAAGGTTGAGAAACACAAAACTTAAGTTTTTCATCTAAGAAAATGTTTTTAAGGTCTAAAAAGTATTTTTTAAGATGGTAATACAAGTTATGATAGAAAATGGTTTAGGTATAAAACTTTGGACTCATGAAGATAGGTACATAATAGAATAGTTTCTCTCAATTTGCCAAATACAAATGGACTGGACATTGTAAATGTAATTTTACTTGACAATTCTTCTTCTTCTTCTTCTATTATTATTATTATTATTATTATTATTATTATTATTATTATTATTTGAGACAGGGTTTCTTTGTGTAACAGTTCTAGCTGTCCTGGAGCTCACTTTGTAGACCATGATGGCCTCAAACTTACAGAGATCTGCCTGCCTCTACCTCTCAAGTGCTGATATTAAAGGCATACGTCACTACTGCCTGGCTATAATTATTTTTATTGTATATAACTTTACTATGGTAGAGTTTTCTTTTTATTTAGACACAAAGGGGAAAATGTTGCAGGATATTTTACATTGTGTGAATATTCATTGTTATGATTAGTTTAATAAAAACTTGAATGGTCACTATCTAGGCAAAAGAGGTTAGGCAGGACTTCAGGGCAGAGAGGAACTCAGGGTTAGAATCTGGCATGGCAGGACACACTAGCGAGACACTGAGGAATTCAAAGGTCCAGAAAGGAAGAGAAATAGAAAGCCATGTGGTAGAATGTAGATTACTAGAAACTGTGTGTTAATTAAGCTGTGTGCTTGTTATAAGAGCTAGTTGGGAACAAGCCTAAGCTAAAGGCTAAACTTTCATAATTCATAAGTCTCAGTGTCATTATTGGAGAGCTGGCAGTCCTAAAAGTAAGGCCGACAAGAAAGACCAACTGCTGTGTGAGTTCGGGATAGAGGACCTAACTTTTACTGAGCACCTAAAGCATTTTTTCCCATACATACATTGACATTTCAACAGTGGAAGCTAAAATCTTATAAAGATGATAAGGTTTGCTAAGTTTGCCCCAATATCCACTTTCTGTTTCTGACACTCCAACCTCTATAGTTATTGCTTGACACATGGCTGACTACCTGAGGATGACAATTCTGAGTCTCCATTGTTGCTATATGTGTCGTGGGATTGATTTGTAGTTAACAGAATGTGGTCAGAAGTTATTGTAACTTGTAGATCACTTCCTTTAACTTTGTGTCTTCTGCCACCATCTGCATCTCAAGTCCATATGATAAGAGTACAGATATATGATGTTGAATTCAATAATGCAATTAAGACATTTTATGACATACAAAAGTTCAAGTCCATGGATGACCACACAAAGCTTAGACTTCCTACATTGAAACATGTATTGTTATTACTGTGCGTGTTTATGTAACATACATGGGGATTATCTGTGAGGGACTTTTTCTAGGGAGATACAACTTGCAGACCTTAAAAGGGGAATTCTCAGCCTACCAAAGTAGCAATTGTACCAAAGTCCAAATTGGTGACCCAATGAGTTTTATTTGGCTTACTACCAGGAGCCTGGGCCAGGGGTGACAGAAGCAAGGATGACTCAAAAGTCCTGTCACTGTGTCATAGAGAAGCCCACACTAACACAATGTTTTGTGAGTGGGTGACAATTCATGAAAACTCTATTCACAGATCCCTATACACAGCTTTCTGGTGGCTCAGCAGATTCAAGAATGCCCTCTCGGAAGGGTTATTTACTCTCCTATGAAGCTAGAGAGGGGCCTTTGAGAATCTTCCAAGTTACTACTTTTTCCAGACATGTCTTTTTACCTCCCCAGTCTTATGAGCCTCTACCTCCCTACTACAGAGAATGTTTCAGTTTAGAGAAAGTGCTTATACAACTGGCCCTGGGGTGGAAGAATAAAAGGGAGTGGGGATAACTTTGTTGGCAAGTTGGCTCCAGGGATGGGTCCAAGGTGAACAGGATTGCATAGCACATGCCTTTATCCCCTTAGCTGACTTGGGGCCCTGCGCTGCCTATTTCTTAAGTAAAAGGAAAATGATGTATCTGATGCAATTCACTGTTACTTTGTTCGCTATTAGGGTGGTGAAACCAATATTCTAACAAGTGCATGACCTTGTCGGAGAGCACACAGCAGCAGAGGCAGACCTGGGGCATCCTCATCCTCACTTGTTGACATTGGCTGTCTCTCACCTCCTGCCTTACCCTTTGACAAGCACGATGCCCAGCTGGAAGAGAATTCTCCCTGACGCCCTCTGTCAATACACTGATGTATTCTAAGAGTTCAGTAAACATCTGAAAACAGTCGTCCATCACTGAGAGTTGTATGCCCTGATTTATCACAATCAAAGCAAAGGATCCTCTAAAGTGGAGTTCATTTGATTCTGTTAGGATAAGTCATCTGCTTTTTTGAAGTGAGCTTTGTTTATCACTCTTCTGAGGTTCTGACTCATTTTCCATGGAACATAAGTCTATTTGGGAGATGTTAAATTTGCTGATTGTTTTCAAATGAACTCTTCTCCAGACATGTTTTTCCCTGTAATCCTGGGTACATACCTCTGTCTTACCACCTTTGTACAGCTCTTCCTAAGCCCATTCTAAAAACAGGAGTCTATGTAGCTGGTATTCAGCCAACACCTACTAGTGCAACCACACTTGCTCCCAATAAAGTACTGCACTACTTCTATATTGGTGACTAGCCAATATCTGATGGCCTGCAAGACCTTCCCACTGCCCTAGCCTATGTGATCCTTTCCCAAGCACTCCACAGAATTAACAGTCCTCAGAAACCAGGTGGGAACCTCCAATTCCATGACCCAATTCCTTTCATATTAACTAGCACTTCAAGCAATTGTTATCATTTCAAAACGTCTCTGGAAAGCCAGGCATGGTAGCACACACATTCAATCCCAGCACTCAGGAAGCAGAGACAGGTGAATATCTTTGAGTTTTAGGTCAGCTTGGTCTACAAAGTTAGTTCCAGGACAGTCAGCACTATACAGAGAAACTCTGTCTCAAAATACAAAAAAAAAAAAAAACCAAAAAGTCTCTGGAGTGATAGCCAGTTTGTGTCTTCAAGGCAAGTTCATAAAAATTTCATGTTGGGTGGTGGCGGCGCACACCTTTAATTCCAGCATTCTGGAGGCAGAAGCAGGTGGATATTTGTGAATTTGAGACCAGTCTGGTCTATAGAGCAAGTTCCAGGACTGACTCCGTAGCTACTAAGAAACCCTGTCTCGAAAAACAAACAAACAAAACTTCTGTATCTTGTCAATTGTCAATTTCCATAGGTAATAATTCCTTCAAAAGAGCCTTTCAGTATAAAGATGCTAGCAACAATAATAATATCATTTTAAAAGCTGCTATCCTCTTGATAGTTCTAAATCTTCACAAAATTATGTGCACCCCCTAATGATTCAAGGCCTGTGTTTGTAATAATATCCAAAGTCTTCCCTACCAAATCCCTATTACTATAACACACAAACACACAGGTACACATACACACACAAACACGCTTTGACATAATATATAGACACACACAAACAATACATATAGATATATACATGGAGACACATATACAGACAGACACATACAGACACACACTTATACACAGAAATAAACACATGTAGTTATTAAGCTAACAGGACCATGCTATAGAGAAATGAATTAAATCATACATAATTCAAACCAACTTTCTGTAGCCTAACTAGTGTTCCTGCATAACCCTACGCTCTTGGAAGGAAAGGCGTTCTGCTAGCCTACAGCGTTCTGCCACAACCCCTGTAGCTGCAGTCCATGTCTGCAGGAAGCCTCACTTGGGTTGGTAATTAAAGAGAAAGCCTTCCTCAAGCAACCTCAGTTTTTTCTCTTCCGCTTTGACAACTCTAATATAATTGGTATGACTTTTATGGGTAACTACAGTGACATTACTTGAAAAACAGAAAACACATGCTGTAAAGCATTTACATTTTCCCTGGTGCTTAATCAGTGAAATAAATGCTAGCAGCCATTATTGGTGTTAGCATCAATAATAGTATTGTTACATCTATAAAGACTAAATCTCTCTTCCTGCTTAAGATCCCGAGCGGCTCCGATCTCAGACTTCTGTTGCTAAGAGAAAACAGCACAACTAAAAACAACTTGG
>JAQHUG010000023.1:6859356-6897479 GCA_028555095.1 Dicrostonyx torquatus | reverse complement strand
CAGCTGGATTTGATGAGCTCCCAATAGATCGAGCCCACTGTCTCTGTTGGTGGGCCAGTCCCTCACAGTCCTGACTTCCTTGCTCATTTTCTCCCTCCTTCTGCTCTTCTACTGGACCTTGGTAGCTCAATCCCTTGTTCTGATGTGAATGTGGGTCTCTGGCTCTATCTCCATCCATCATGCGAAATTTCTATGGTGACGATTAAGATACTCAACAAAGTAACTATGGGACAAGCTCTTTACTTCCTTTTTCTGCTCCAGTGCCATGCCTGCCTGTCTGCTGCCATGCTCCCCACCATGAAAGTGATAGACTCTCCTGTCCTCTGGAACTTTAAGCCCCAAATCAACCTTCCCTTCTGTAAATTACCTTAGCCAAGGTGGGGGGTTTTTTCTTTTGTTTTTCTTAAGATATGGTTTCTTTGTGTGCTTTGGAGCCTGTCCTGGAACTTGCTCTGTAGACCAGGGTGCCTTGAACTCACAGAGATCTGCCTGCCTCTACCTCCCTAGTGCTGGGATTAGAGGTGTGTACCACCACCTACCAGCTAGCCAAGGTGTTTCATCACAGCAGTAGAAAAGTAACCAATAGAAATTCTAAGGTGGGAAAATTCAGACACTGTACAAATCAGCTTATCTGGCATTCTGAATAAGGCAAAATCTGGTGAGAGTCAAACAAGTGTCTGGCAGAGGTGCAGTTGAGGAAGAATGCTGGGTATGTGGGGAAGAGAAGGAACACTGGGTAAGGGGGCAGCGGAGGAGGAGGAACATTGGGTAAGGGGGCAGCGGAGGAGGAGGAACATTGGGTAAGGGGCAGTGGAGGAGGAACACTGGGTAAGGGGCAGTGGAGGAGGAACACTGGGTAAGGGGGCAGTGGAGGAGGAACACTGGGTAAGGGACAGTGGAGGAGGAACACTGGGTAAGGGGGCAGTGGAGGAGGAACACTGGGTAAGGGACAGTAGAGGAGGAGGAACACTGGGTAAGGGGGCAGTGGAGGAGGAACACTGGGTAAGGGGGCAGTGGGCTGGGTAAGGGGTCACACCAGGGACGCGAGCCTTGGAAATAGTGTGGTTATGCTCCAACACTGTAAAATGGGTGCATGTCATCATTCATTTGCAAAACTCACATAGTTAGTAGAGACTTGTTAGTAGCAATGTTATAACTCATTGACAGGTAGAGTGTAACTAAGGACAAAACACACAAGTGACTCTACCTAGATGTAAGAAAAATGTAAAGAATAGACTTTAACAATATTTTGTACAAACATTGTTTCATAGCTACAGCAATTGTACCATGTAATTTCAAGACATTAGTAAGAGAGGAAAAAGAAAGGGCTTGGGGGTTTGCAACCTCTCTGAATTTCTCTCTAAAACTAAAACTGCCCAAGAAAGTAGTCTCTATTTTAAAAGCCAAGTTAACAAGTCTAGGTCCTTGTGAGAATTATAGTTCTTATGGGAAGATCCAGGGTCCTTCTAAGTCGCCAATCTGACACCCAGCTTGCCCAGGGTACCATTGTCTACATGGATAAAGGTAGCACACAATCAAGTCTGGATTCCGGTTCATGCCCACCGTCTGTGAGTCCAGACCTGCACACTGCTCCAAGAGTTATTCTACTTTGAGGACTTACTCACTTGTCTTGGCTGAAAGAAATGCTGCAGAATATCTACACAGATGCCTAAGAAGCCAGGAAGCAAGTAAGAACTGGACTGTGGTGACTGACCAGACACACAAACACATACACTCATTAATACATATTTTGTGTTTTCTATATATGTTTAAATACATATTGTAATTATTTTCCCTAAAAAATAGGATCATCTAACATCATGCTACCTATTACTTTACATTATGCACATGCTGCTTTGCCCTTGAAACAATAGTGACAACAGTAAAGTATTCTGTTTTAATTGACCTCTGATCATGAACTTTCATGCTATTCTACATTTTCCTGTCTTCCATTTCCAGGCTGGTTCAGGTCTATATTCCCATAGTCACCTGTGTCTCATCACTGAAAACGAGGCAAAAATTTAATGAATAATTTATCACTGCCTTCATTTGCCTTTTTTGGTTTGTTTTGAGACAGGATCCCCCTATGTAGTCTTGGCTGTCCTGGAACTCACTCTGTAGACCAGGCTGTCCTTGAACTCAGAGCTCCACCTGCCTCTGCCTCCTCCTAAGTGCTGGAGTTAAAATTGTGCACCGCAGCACCCAGTCCCTTCATTTGTCATTTTACATTAAGCAAGCACCAAAGCCGTAAATTAGATGGCTTGTCATTTGCGGATGAACTCTGTTGAGAACCATAACTGCATTTGTCTTCTGTGATGCTCCACCCAGGTCCAGGTGCTAAACTCACTGCACTCAGCAAATTGGTTGTGTGAGTGAGGGTGTTAGTTACTTTATTGTCACCATGATAAAAGATTTCTATTTGTCCTCAGAGGTTTAGCTCGTGGCTGGCCCACCTGCAAAGCATCGTGAGGCAGGAGTGTGGCTGAATAGACTTCACCTGGCAAGGCTGGGGAGCAGAGAGAGACCACCACTTGCCACCTATGCACTCTTTATTCCATCCAAGTCCCAGACTGTGGGATGGCACCTCCCACATTCGGGAAAGGTCTTCACCCTTAGTTAATCCTCTGAGATATTCTCTCAGGCACACCAGCAGGCTTGCGTCACTAAACCAACAGGCACTGCTTTCTCCAGTGAAACTGGCAATCAAGATTAGCCAGATGACTGAGGAAGGGAAGTACCTCAGAGTTCTCAGGGCACTTCTGGGATAATTCATAAAGTGCAATTGCTTCATCAAATTCGTATGAACATTGCATGCGTCTATAGCGGCTCCAGGCTGACCTCCAAAGAGTTGAAACTGAGCTCTTTCCATCTGTAGGGAATGAGAGGATCCACCTGCCTCTGCTACCTAAGTGCTGGCGTTAAAATGGTGTGCCCCACAGCACCCAGCCCCCTCAATTGTCATTTTACATGAAGCATTTTACCATTTCAAAAAAAAAAGGAGGGGTACGGACTTATCTTTCAACAAAAATAAGATCAAAGAGAGCAGTTATTTTAAAACCTGATTTAATGCATCCCTATAGTTATGAATATAGAAAAATGTTTTTGTTGTGGGAGAAAGTTGAAAATCATAAAATGCAGGCTCTCGTTAAATAACCGTGTCTGTTTGATGTAGTAAGGAGGAGGCTTGTTGGTTCGCAGCTGCTAAGCCCTGAAATAATCACATGGAAATTATATTAATTAAATCACTGTTTGGTTCATTAGCTCTAGCTTCTTAATGGCTAACTCTTACATCTTAATTTAATCTATTTCTATTAATCTGTGTTTTGCCACATAGCTGTGGTTTACTGGCTAAAGTTCCTGTGTCTGGTCTCTGGTGAGGCTACGTGGCATCTTTCTGACTCCACCCTTCTTTCTCCCAGCATTCAGTTTAGTTTTCCCTGCCTACCTAAGTTCTGCCCTATCAACAGGCCAAGGCAGTTTCTTTATTCATTAACCAATAAAAGCAACACATAGACAGAAGGACCTCCCACATCAGTTGGGCTCTCTTTTTTTTCTCTATAAAATTTCTGAACACTAATTCAATGTTCAATACAGCTTAAATATGTCTTTGTGTGTATAGATGTTGTATTATAACTTTCTTCTTCTTAAAAAACATTAGAGTGTAGGGGTATGCCTCAGTGGTACAGTAAATGCTAGATATGTGTAAGGCTCTTCATCTCCAGAGCCACACAGAACCAAAGCAAAACCCAAGCTGAAATAATGAACATTTAAAACCAGTTTTGAAAAACATTATGCAGAAAAAGACACACATTTTAAATCTTTGATTCATGAAATGTTCACAGACTCAATGTGCATATATAACAAATCTCAGACCAAGAAACTGAAAACTATCCCTCCTCCCAGAAGTCCACTAAGTACATTTTTATTTATACAGATGTTCATCTCAATGATGTCAAATCAATCATTGATACTAATATTGACAGACAGTCTTGCTGTTGTTGTTTTTATTATTAATGAGTATTGAACCAAGGCCCTATAGACTTGTCATACACAGACTCTACCCCTGTGCTGCACTCTCAGACAGAATGTATGTCTTGTATGAGTGCAGTTGAACCACGCTTGTATGCAGTGGCGTTTCCTCCATCATTACACTGCATATTTTAAAGGCAGAGCAATGCAGACAAATAGAAGGCTGCTCACGTCATGGGTAGCTAAACTTAACGTCCCTGGTCACTCTGCACATTCTCTGAGGTTTCCAGATGGCACCAAAAGCCAGCCACACAAGTCATGGAAACAGCTGGGGACTCGGTGTAACAGCCAGCAAGGAAGATGATTCAGGCCCAGGGCTATTATTAGAGTCAAGTATTTGCTAAATGTGTAAACAGATTATTAAATAATCCCTTGGACAAGGAGAGAGAAAAGGAAAAGTAGACATCGCAGGCACTTTCTCTCTCCCCACTGTACCAGCAGAGTCCAAATCCAGCGTCATCAGCATCAGTCTGTGTTCCCACGGCTGGACTCCATGTATCTGTCAGCTGCCCTGGAAGACACAAGCAGCAGGTGTCTGTGCATCTGGGAGTGACTCAACTCAGTGCAGTTCAAACAGACTCCACACAGCTGCAAGCCCGGTTCCAGAGCCTTCAATGAGCATTCGCACTTTCTTTCCCTCGGCTCTTCTACCACATTTTCTGACCTCAGATATGAGCGCTTATTCTGTTAGACACGCTCTGCTGCTGCCTCTGTGTGTGGGAGTGTGGTTGAGGGTGATTGTGAGCATCTTGTGTATGAAGACTCCAGTCAAGATAAACATCTACATGCGTTTATGTGGAAACAAATCAGTCTTCCCCAAAACAGACCTATGAAAACAAAATCAACCACATAAACAAACCAACTGTGGTACAACTTGAAACAGGATCAGTCTTTGCTTCAGTTCCCAACACAAAATTCTCTCTCAACTCCCCTAGTGACAAGGACACCAGGAGCATTTGTTGCCGTAATGTCTGGTTCTTGAAACAACTTGTTAAAACCCCGGGGACGCACCAAGTGGCAACTGCATCTTTATTTCAAGTCTGTGATGGTTGGCTTCAGTGTCAACTTGTCACAAATTAGAATCACCTGAGTAGGAGCCTCACCCAGAGAGGTGTCCTGGTAGTGTTCATCCATGTGCAAGCCCCTACGCCGAGTGAGAGTGTGCCTTTGCTCACTTGGATTTCTCTCTTGCCTACATAGCCTTTCTTCTCACTGCCATGTTGATTTACCCTGGTGTCAGTGCTGCTGCTGATACTAGAACCACTGTTTCCAAGCTCCCATCACCGACGGAAAACCCGAGGCACTCCGGGAAACTCCCAGGTTTTCAGTGCCAGGCTGGGACTTCAGCCTCACCTCACGGACTAAGGAACTACCAGGTTCTCAGCCTCTTGGTGTGAGACAGCTATTGTTACTATCTAAATGTAAGTTGATTAACAAACAAAGAAACAAACAAATATACATATATGTTTATATGTATACACATACACATACATGCATAGTCATGCTCTTGGTTCTATGCTTCCAGAGAACTCTGACAACCCAAAGTCCTTTGGATCACATTGGAATTGGTGCTAATGGAGTAAACTTGGATCGGTGAGGTCTGCACACAGCATTAGAATGCAATCACGTCTCCAGAAAGAACAAATGATCGTGGCATTAGAGCGCCACTTCCCTGTCATACACCAGTCTTGGAAAGAGGCTAAAACACTGGAGACTGACCTCTGTAGAAACTCTGAGACAGCAACACTCGAGGAGCTTCCAGTTGAACACACCAAAGGGCTAGCAGGATGGTGGGCCCAGAGACGACTGTGGAGTTGCCAGCCCTGCAGGCCAAGTCTTTGGCTTTGGGTGCTCATCTCTATCTTTTGCAATATGTTTCCCAACAAACGGTTATAGTTTGAATATGAAATCTCTCTAGCAGTTCATGTGTTAATGTTTGATCCTCAGTTGGTTAGTTCCATTTAGAGAGGTGGCAAATGCCTCAGGAGGCAGGGCCTACCCAGGTGAAGTAGGTGACTGTTGGCATGCTTTTGAAGTTGTACCTGCTTCCTAGTGTCTCATTCTGTTTCCTCCCTACTGTGAGGCAAACATCAGCCTCCTCAGCAAGCAGCCACCATGGTGGCATTCTGACGGAGTGTATAAGGCCAAGTGTCCACGGACTGAATCCTCTGGAGTCACAAACAAGATAAAAACTTCTTTCCCTGAAGCTACTTCAGTCAGGCATCTTGGTTTCAGCTACACAAAAGCAACTAGTTCAAAACTGGAAAATGCTTTTCCCTCGGCTCCAGGAGCCATGCGAGCAAATTAGTCAAACCTAAGAGACCCCTGGGACCCACAGGACAAGTGGCACCTGAAGAGGACAGAACATTGTGGGAGTGAGCCTTCAACCTGTGGGGTTCTGTCTCTGGGTAAATAATGTCAGAACTGAATTGTAGAACACTCAGTCAGTGACTCCTGGAGAATTACTCAGGGTGTGGAAACTCCCACACATCAGATCACAAAAGCTTTCTGTGCTGCACTGAGTGTATGAGCAGAAAAGAAAAAAAACAACTTGTTTTTCCCTTAACACACACACAAAACATTCCAAAGAAGTAATAGTCCTAAGTGTACCAAATAATTACAAATTTGACTTTCAATCTTGGCAGACTCCATCAACATTCAAAACCCCGGCGAGAGAAACTAAGGGGGAATAAAGTTCAAGGTAAGCCTGAAGCAGAAAGCTTGGATTACCAAGCATCTGTCTGACAAGCGCTTTCACATTCTTTTCTTGTTTTGCTATCATGAGGACATAATGGCCATTGTGATCTGGTAACTAAGGGCTGAGTGACAGCAGAGACAAAGGAAACCAACCGAGGTCTGTTGGCCTTACAAAGCAGGTTCTGAAAAGGACCACACATTCTGTCAGCGCGGTTCCCCTGCATCGTTTGGTTAACAAGGGAGGGGTAATGGGAAGCAAGGGCAAGCCGAAAGTTGTGGGGGTTTCCAGACTCCCTTTGGGCCTGTGAACAAATGTACCTCATGACCACCTCCATGAACGCTGCAGCAGCTAGCTTCCCAAGGAAGCCTGGTGAGGACTGGAAGAGTTAAAGCAGGTGAAAGAAATGGAGGTGAAGCTTGAAGCCAGGTTTGTCATTTTGATAACAGTTTGACTTTCCCGAATGGAGTCCTATGCAAGTGAAGTGTTCTGAAGAGTCACCCTACACAAGTCTTCCGTTTCTTGGATTGTACTAAAGACTTGATCATTGATAAAGGATAAAGGTTTGTTTTTAAAGCTTCAGAGGCTGGGAAGTCTAAAGCTAAGGGCTACATAGGGTGAGGTCCTTTCTGCTGGCAGGGCCTCCACGGTAAGGGCCTGCTGACAGGCGCCCTGCAGGTCCTGAGGCAGCACAGAGCATCACAGGAGACACAGAAAGCACGCCTCTTTGGGTCTTTCTTCCTCCTCTTTACTCTTCTTTCCTTCCTCCCTTTTCTTTTGTCTTTATTTACTTTTTATTTCTAGGTGAGATCGTTCTTTATAGGGCAAACTGGCCTTGAATTCATGATTTTCCTGCCTTAGACTCCTGAGCTATAAGGAAAGGTGTGTTCCTCTTCCTCCTCTTCTCCTTTCTTCTAAGTTACAAATTCCCCACAAGCCCCTTCCCTCAGCAATGCTTCTTATACTAATTGCCTCCCCAAATCCCAAATCACCACATGACAGGATGAACTTGGGTAGAGCTTCCCAAAGCTTAGTCACAGCCCTAGTTTATATACCTGTCTTCTGAATATAAGTACTGTAAACTTTGGAGGCACATGGTTCTCTATACAGCCAGATTAAATATTTTGATATGAAAAAAGTCCCACATAAATGATACTAATCCTTCGATCAAGATGGACGTAACTGCTCTGGATGGCTAGGTTCCATTTTGTAGTCATTACAAACCACAGGTGACTGTGCAGGCCCACACTCCTCTTCCCAGGCCTCAAAGGAGCTCCCGCCATCCTGCATGTTGATGAGAACTCTGTGCCCTGCCTCAGCACTCAGGACCCTGCTCCGTGGGAAGACAGACCTCCCTGTCTTCCTCTCCCCACCCCCAATACACACACATACACACACAGTCTCTATAAAACAATTTGTGGCTCAAACTGGGGAACTTAGGACCACTCTCCAGAAGAGGGAGTGCATAATACTGCTACTCCATGCAGAGGCTGCAGCCAGAGGAACATCAGAGCCAGGTTCTCCTGGGTGCAGCAGGAAGTGCTCATGGTTTCCAAGTCAAATGTAAAGATAGATCCTTCAGGCAGTCAACATTACTTTTTAAAGTGAATTCTACTACTTTTTTTTTTTTTAGCTACCTAGGCTCTCAAACATGAAATGATTTTTGATGTTTAAATCCCAGTAGCATTTTTTTAATCTTTGCATTCATTGTCATACCAATTATATACCATTGATATAACAAAATATCTGATGAAAATATCTAAAGGACAAAAAAACTATATTTTACTTCGTGGTGGAGAATGGTGTTAGGAGCGTGAGGCTTGTGGCTGAGTTGTAGCCACCGGCAGGAAGCAATGAGAGACTCCCAAGTGCTGACACTCCACCCACTCCCTCCCTCCTATTCAGTCAGCCCTGAGTCTATTGGAGTGTTGCCACCCACACACAGGGTAAGTTTCCCATGTCGGTAAAAGCTTCTGAGGAATGAATGCTTCACAAAGAGGTCAAGCAGTTTGTCTGCAGCCGATTCTAAATTCCACCAAGGTGAAGCTTCACCACCACCGCCATTTTTCTTTTCCTGTTTTCACACCACTTCATGGCTCCAAAGACTACCTTCACACCTGCCCAGTTAAAGGCCATGTCTCCCCCTGGACACTCAGCTCCACTCTCTAAGCTTTCCTGCCCTCCTTCTCTCCCCTCCTACTTTCCCTTCCTTTAGATTTTTTATTATGTGAGGCTTACCTTTTTAAAGAAAAATTCCAGATTTGTTTTAGACATCTTCCTCTTCCAATTGGGATCCTTCTCACAAATTTACATCTCAGGTATCTTTAAGGGAAAGTGAGAAGACCACGTAAGGGGCTGCTGAGGCTAGAAGGGGGCTGGGGGTTGGATGCAGCTGAGGGTTGGGGGTGGTATGGAAAGAAAGAAAGAACAGCTTCTTTGGGTGGAATCTGAGAAGAAATCTGAAGATACGACTCAGCCTCAAAATACATCAAATACATATTCCTCCTTTGGTGGAAGTATACACTGAAAATCTGATTTATAAAAGTAAAATGCAGGGAAATGCCTTAAAATATATTTATGTGTGTGAAATGAGTGTTTTTATTGATTAATTTGGTTTCTTGTCCAGTATGTTTTTTTAAAGGGCAAGTGTTACTCTCCCACTTCAGGACGTACCATATGGGCACACATTACAGACTGCATTAAGGAAAACTATTTATAACAGCTTCAATTTGCCTTCAGCTCAATGTTTCCTTTTTTCTGGCAGCATTGGAGGGCGGGGTGAGGATTGAGCCTGGGTAGAGTGTCTGACCGCTGGGCTACAGCGCCATATCCAGTTTTTCTTAAATTCAAACGAGAGGTAGTCTTCCTTTGAATTTTGAACTTGTTTTTAAAAAGTAAAAATAACTAGCACATTTCTTCCACTGGCACTTAGCTTATACAAATGTTCATGTTTTAAATAAAAATATTATTTTCCTTCAGCTGTATTTGTTCAAAGGCCGATAGCTTGGTATGTGGGGTTCTTTCCTACTGAGTTCTATGTTTCCTCCTAGGAGACCGCTCTGGAATTCCATCTTGAATAACATGAAGAAAGTAAGGATAGATCAAGAGCATGATTTATAGGTGATACTTTATTTTAGGAATGTACTAATTCCATAAAATATTCTGCCTTCTTTCAAGGTTCCACTTTGTATTTTAAAGGCAAATTCATGTGCTGTTGCAGATTTCTTCAGAAACCCTGCTGGAAAGGAGACATCTGCTTCCTGTGAGATGAAGCCAGAGCGACACTTCTCGGGGTTTACAGCCAGGAAGTGCGGTAGTAGACAGTGTTGGTGCCGCGGACTGCGCGGTTAATTCTCGAGTAGGCAGGATAAGCTATTTGGAGCTGTAATTTTGCAGTAACTAGGTCTTAGGACATGAATGCCAGGCAACTCATGTATGAATCATCCTTCACTTCCTGGTTCTTTTTCTGACATTTTAAAGGGCTTCTCGGCTCCACATGATGCTCCATTTGTGGAGGGCTTGGAGGCCTTTTGGTCCACGATGGTGAACCATCAGTGAGACGTTTGACCATGACTTGGTATCTTCACTGTTCTTTGGGAAGTCTGTTAGGTTCTAAAGATGATCAAGGGAGCTTAGGCACCGAAAGAGTGAAGTACACAGCAGTTGTCCCTAAGCTTAGGACACGTCCTCTCACTCAAGGTATTTGATTCTGGGCTTTGCGTTTCAAAGAGGACAGAAATGTTGGAGAAACTTGAAAGGAAGCATGAGTACAATTAATGGTTTGCGAAACCAGTCCCATGAAAAGCTTCAAGGGGTTCTGGGAATCCTCCTGCTGTTGAGAACTTAAAGGACTGAAGTTTTCAGCTGTAGGGTGGCCACTGACTTTGCCACTCTACAGAGACGCTTTCAGTTAAACATCAAATGTCCTGACCCTGGAAGGATTTACCCACAAAGAACTACGTGTGCAAAAAACACAACTCTCATCTCATAGGTGATAGTTTATCCTGGAGCCAAATATGAGGGAGCATAGCCCGGGCGTGCATATTTAGGTTACCCCAAATTCCATGTTCCAATGTGGAAGTTATTTCATGAAGCTTTTATAGTAATGGAGTAAAGAAAGTTATGAATCAAAACGGTGGAACCATGAGGTGGGCAGATGAAAAGCAAAGCAGAGAGGCTCTATGCCGACCTCGGATGCTACTGGACACTCCAAGAGACTCACCCAGTGCTCGTGGAAAGACTCGGTCAGGTACTATGGATATTGAAGAGCCAAAGATGACCCAAGATAGTTAGTCTTTGGATGTGTGGCATTCCAATCTCTCCACTGACGCTCCAACCAGCTAAGGGTCTTGCAGAAGTTTCAGTGGAGGGTTGAAGCTCTTTTCTGGAAACTTCTGTCCACAGAACATAATAAAAGTCCTTTGCAAAGAACAATGAAAAGTAGGGTAGATTTTAAAAATAGATTTACCATATGATCTAGCTATCCTATGCCTGCATATCTATCCACAGCAACTCATAGCAACTTGCTGGAGAGAACCCTGCACACCACCCATGTTCATTCACAGTAGGGAACAGAGGCAGCAGAGGTGCCCATCAACCAACAGAACAGATAAAAATATAAAAATATATACTCAGCAAGAGAGCCTGTCTCAAGGAAATAAAGAGAGAACAACAGATGAAGACTTCCAAAGTCCTCCTCTAGCTTCTGCATGTACACCAATTTACACACTCACACGTGTGCATCACACATAAACACCACACACAATGGCTATAAATACAATGGAGTATCATTCAGTCATTTGCAGCAGAACAAGTGACCTGGAAAATGCTTTTTAAAGTGAATACACAGAAAAAGGTAAATACTGTATACTTTCTCACACAGTGGGGGCTAAACAAACAAAATGACCTGAAAGTAGTCTGGAGATTGGGAGGGGTCTGCATGTGTGGCGGGAGAATGGGAGAAGGGGAAGCTACATTCGATCACTGCAGGATATATGTGCATATAGAAAGACCACACTGATACCTGTTAATGGATACAGTTTATATCTATACAGCTACACACATACACACACAGAGGTATAGTTTTATATATATATATATATATAGAGAGAGAGAGAGAGAGAGAGAGAGAAAGAGAGGCAAGAGAGGGGAAAAAAGGGAGGGAGAAAGAGAGGGAGGGAAGGAAAAAGAAAATGATTTTCAGTTTTCAGGTCGGAGAGAGCTTTGGCCCACCTGATTCAGAGAATGCAATCAGTAGTCCTCTTGAATTTCTTTAGTTTCCCAGCCATTTCCACTTACATAATCAATGATTGATCTTATGCTACAAATGGCGAGACTCCCAACCTCAAAGTCAAGATTAAGGTCAGTCAGACATTGGTAGCGATTCAGTAAACAATGCTTAAGAAGATGACAATGCTGTTCGTGAGAGCCCATTTCTATTGATGTTTAGACCAGATAATTAGTTACTAGAGACTGTAATCTCTCCAGCTGGAGCTCAGCTTTACTGGTAACCCTATAAAACTTACAGGAGGGTCTGAGGAAATGGCTCAGCAAAGTGCCTGTGGTACAAGCACAAGGACCTGGCTTGGACCCCCAGAACTAATAAGAAGAGACACATCAGGCAGTTGCCTAGAACCCCAGCCTTGGAAAGGTAAAGGAGGGGTGGAGTCAGGTGGCTTCCAGAAGTGCCATGGCTGTGTTGAGCTTCAGGACTGGTGGGAGGCCCTGTCTCAAAAAATAAAGATGGGGTATGATCAGGAAAATACACCGAGCATCCACCTAGGGCTTGCATACATGCACATGTTCGCGCGTGCGCACACACACACACACACACACACACACACACGCACACACGCGCGTGCACACAAACTCACACACACGCACACACGCGCGCGCACACATGCACACACACGCACACACACGCATACACACGCACACAAGAGAATAAAACGTAAGTCATTGGGAATTGTGCTAGGTATGCAGGTTTAGTTAAACCGAATGCTTAGGTTTCCCTCCTCCACATTTGTATGTTGAAATGATCAACCCCACAGGGAGAGTATTAAGAGATGCCAGGTGATTAGGTCATGAGAACAGAGCTTCATGAATAGAATCAGTGGCTGTGGTATGAGGTGTGTTTAATATTTCTTGCTGGTTCCCATTACAGAGGTTTTAAATCCCTAAGGTGCTGTTGGGTATTGTGGTTTAAATCTGGAATGTTCCCTACAGGCTTACATTTTGAAACCCTGTCCCTAGCTGGTGGCCCTGTTTTGGGACGCATGAGCTCAGCTTAGTAGAACCTAGCTGAGCGAACACGGTCAGTGGAGATAAGCCTTTGGCAGGGCCCCATCCCTGCTTCTGGAGCCTTCTCTGACTCCTGGTCACAGTGTTGCCCAGAGCCTCAAAGTCCAGCTACCATGAACTCCTGCCATAAGGGACTATAAATCCTTTAAGCCCCCCCCTTAAGTTGTGGGCATTTTCTCACAACAATGGGAAAGTAATACATAACGGAGATAGAGTGCGTTTTCTCCTCATAATGAGTCCCTTTGACAAATACCTGAGCTTATCCAAAGAGATGACTTGGGGTGGGGATGCTCCTCCATAGTAGCGGAAAGAGGGCTGATCCCTGGAAAGGCCAAGGGGAATAAAGGCAAAGATCAAACCCTAGGGATAGGAGGCCAATAGCGAATAATTATTACAGAAACACAGCTTGATCATTGAAGAGTGTCCAGGTTGCTGAACGCGTGGAGGAGCTGTGGGGGCAGGGCACTCGGAAGCATAGGATCTCTGGGGCATCTCTTCATTTGACTGATTCTCTTTATCCTTTAGATAAACTAGGAAACATAAGCAAAGCATTTTCTGAATTCTGTGAGCCACTGTAGCAGATCGACCAAACCTGATGTGGGGGCGCTGAGAACAGCTTAGCCTGTCGTTGCCCCTTAGACCAGAGGCCTAGACTGTTGTCATCTAAAATGGGCACCATCTGTGGGAATCAGCCCTCAGCCTGTGGATCTGACGATGTCTCCAAAAACTGTCAAAGTTCAGCTGAATTGGGGGACACTGTTGGTTGTGAGAAAAACTCCACACACTTGTGGTTACAGAAACATCCTTTACTGAGTATAGGAAGAGAGAGAAAGTGCAGCTCTTTTTCTTTATCGTAAGTTTTAAAAATGTCTTTCTTTGCTGCCCCTTTGACCACAGGAGGACAGAGTGAGAGGAAAGCTACTGTGAACCGAGAAACTGGTCCTCCTCCCGAGACATGGATGGCGGCACAGGATTTCCCAGCCAGCCATTTCTGCTGTTCAAAGCTACCCAGTCTATGTAGCAGCCCAAACAGACCAAAGCAGTTATGAACACCTGTGACTCAAGAACTGTTCGAACAATTTAAATAATGAAGAAAATGTATTTAAAACTGCAGTGCTGTGACTGGCATGTTCCTTTATTTGTAGAGTCCTTCACTTGCTATTTAGACCTTGTGCCCTCTCAGATGACCTTGGAGACTCAGTAGGATGCCTGTAAGTGTTGACTGTTACAAAAAGGAGGAACCATGAATCCTAAGCGTTTGCATGGGATTAAGAAGGCTGGAAGTGCCCTGTCCTCAGGAAAGCAAAATCTCCTAAAGAGACAAATGTATTTGCTAGCAGGTCCATACTGCTCATTATACTTAATATTTTTAACTCAAAATGTCTATATACTTCATTGCCAGGGATGCTAAAAATATCAAAGAAAATTTAAGATTTAATTCTCAATACTAATGTAACAGTAGCATAAGGATATTTTCCAAACTCATTTAATCTAAGTTTAACATAAAAATCTAGAATATGAGACAATTGTTCAAGACTCGTGAAAATAGTCACTACCAGAGAAGTGTGTGTGTGCCTGTGTATGTCTGTGTCTGGCCTCAGAGCTATGAGTTACAGGTGTGCACCACCACACCCAACTCACAAATTTTTGTTTTGGTTTTGAAATGTGCTCTCTCTACAAAACCCAGGCTGGCCTGGAGCTCACAGAGATCCCCCTGTCTCTACCTCCTCAGTGCTGGGTACAAAGGTGTGTGCTAGCACCACCTGGCCTTCACAGAGATATTTTTAAATTGGGCTATAATCTGAATTAAGATCTAAAGAGAAATGATAAAACAAGAAACAAACCTGGATTGAAAACAAGATTAGGAAAAATAAAATATATGTACAAGCCATTTTTAGAACATTTGAGAAAATCCAATGTAGTTTATTCATGAGTCAATATTCATGATTAATGTTAGTTTTCTTAGGTGTAGTGATAGTTGTGGCTGTGAACTGCACAGCCTTGGTTTTAGACAATCTGTCTTCTATCTGTGCATATATGTGAATAGCCAGTTGAATTCTTTTTCAAAATGCAGAATAGAAAATTCAATAAGACAAATACAATTTCCAGATATATATCTGGTATATATATATATATATGTGTGTGTATATGTATATGCACACATACATACTATATATGTATATATACATACATATAGTATGTATGTGTGCATGCATGCCTGAATATGTGCATAGGCAAATTAAGCAAAATATGACAAAATGCTAAAAACTTTGAATTTAAGTGAAGTAAAATGTGTGTGCATTTGCTATTTGCTGTGGGATAATGCTCTTATATACTATAAAGATTTGTAAAGATATTGGTTTAATAAAATTCTGGTTGGCTAGTAGCCACACAGGAAGTATAGGTGGGGCAACCAGACTAAGAGAATTCTGGGAAGAGCAAAGGGAGAGATGCAGTCATCGGCCAGAAGCAGAGGAAGCAAGGCGAGATGACTGCACTGAAAAAAACATGCCAAGCCACGTGGCTAAACACAGACAAAAATTATGGGTTAATTTAAGTTGTAAGACTTAGTTAATAATAAGCCTGAACTAATAGGCCAAATAGTTTATAATTAACAGAAGCTTCTGTGTGTTTCTTTGGGACTGAATGGCTGCAGGATCGGGGAGGACAGAAACTTCTGTTTACACTATTCTTTAACCTTTCTGTAGTTATTTAAAATTTCAAAGTAAAAGTGGTCATGCAGTGTTATGGATTATTAGTTGAAGATGTGTTGCATTTGTTTATGCTGTTGGAATATTTGTTTAATGATGCAAAGATGTGTTGCATTTGTTTATGTTGCATTTGTTTAACTCTGTGGAGCTGTGTACCTTTGCCTGTCTCAAACGCCTGATTGGTCTAATAAAGAGCTGAGTGGCCAATAGCTAGGCAGCAGAAAGGACAGGCAGGGCTGGCAGGCAGAGAGAATAAATAGGAGGTGAAATCTGGGAAGAAGATTGAGGAGCAACAAAAGGAGGAGAGAGGACACCGGGGTCAGCCATCCAGCTGCACAGCAAGCCACAGAGAAAGAAGTAAGAAAAGGTATACAGAATAGAGAAAGATAAAAGTCCAGAAGCAAAAGTTAAATGGGATAATTGTTAAGAAAAGCTGGCTAGAAGCAAGCAAAGCTAAGGCTGGGCATTCGTAACCAAGAATAAACCTCTGAGTGTTTATTTGGTAGCTGGGTGGCAGGCCCCAAAGAGTAAAAGAGCAGAGTTTAAAAAAAATCAACTACAATGCAGTGACTTCAAAATAATCAACAAACTCTGATTAGGAATTAGGAATCCATACTGTGTCTGAGTTTACAAGAGCAATTTCCTTTGATGGGATGGTTTTCTATCAGCCCCCTTTCTTTTCTGTGCAATATCTGCTGTTCAAGAATTCACTTTAATACACAAGCTTCTGACACCAGAGGAATCACTAAAGGAACTGGGCACAAAGGATTATGTGCAGGTTGACCATGCTTAAGCTCCAAAACCTGAAATTTGAAAAGCTCCAAAAATCTGACACTATCTGAGCAACAGGATCCCACAAATGGAAAATTCCACACATGACCTAGTTGGGTGGCTCACAGTCAAAACACGGGCTCACTGATGATACTATACAAAATTACCTTTAGGAGAGGTGCCCAAGGTGGAGATGAAACAGAATAAATTTCGTGTTTAGACTTGATTTCCATCTCTAAGGGATCTCTTTCTATGCAAATCTTCCCAAACTGGAGAACTAAAACCCGGAACATTTCTGTTCTCAAGCCTTGCGGGTTTCAAAAGGACACTCATTGTCACCATTCATGATTTTGTTTTAACCCCTAATTTTTAGAAATCCCATCTGTGTTGCCAGTGTGAGTATATCTATCAGTGAAAAGTGAATAATAATTAGGGGCATAATTAGAAATGCCACAAGCACTGGCAAAATGGCTTAGTGGGTAAGAGTGTCTGAAGTCAAATGTGAGAAGCTGTCACTCCTGGGATCCACGTGGTGGAAGGAGAACCGAACACACTTAAAGAGAAGCTCTAGACTTGACGATGTACCTGTTGAAAGAAAGGGCGTTAGGATTTCTCCCAAATCTCCCGTTGGCATTAACCCTGGTGGCACCCAGAAGAGAAACAACTTGGGAGGTGACCTTGCAGGCCAAGAGACGTGGAGCTAAGATCATGCTGTTTAGTTAGACATGTCTCTTAATTCTACCCTCATGTCAGAATCCCCAAAGACAAAATTGGGGGAGTTACTAGATCTCATTGTCCCTTATTCTGGTATAGCCACATTCAATATATGTCCTTTTTTTTTTTTCTTTGCTTTTCAGTGTCAATTTGGCTCCTTTAAATTGCTTACTGAAGAGGAGTAGATGAAGCTGACAGCCCAGGGCACAGGCTCAGTATAAAAATACGAGTTGTTCGCTGACCAGACCATTTCCACCACACACACACACACACACACACACACACACACACACACACACACACCACTAAACAGCTCACTCATTAAATAAATGAATAAATAAATAATTCTTTTTTGCAAAATACCTTGGGTTCCCAACCTTTAAAGTATCAGTTCATAAGCCTTAGGTTATCATGTGCTTAATTATTTTAATAGTGCATAGAGTTTATTTAAGCAGGTTGCCCGTGGAACATATTCCATTAATACAAACTGCCATAATTCTAAGATATTTTGGTGCTCTGATTTTATCAAGTGTAAATAATTAATGAAATTCTGTTTCATTTTGCCAGCATCATTTTTCAGTTGGCCTATCACAATCCCACGTTCACTGGTGGTTTGCCTACGGGCTACAACTTGCATATTTCATATTTAGATTAGAGAATCCTTCTGGAATGCTGCAAGCTTGTTTTGCTTTGCTGATTGAATTCTTTGCAAGTTGTTTTGCAAAAATAATCCAGCTGGCTCACAAAGGGCTCCACCCAGTAAAAGCTTCAGAAATACAAGTTGAACAGGGCATTTTGTCTCTGCTTAAGAATTGCCTGAGTCACCGGATGACTTGTTGGGTCTTGAGAGCCTATTGAGCAGAACAGGCTTGCGCGGTCCCAGCAGCTCTGCGTGGCATGTCAACTTCAAATCACGTTCAGTGCATTTCTGGCTTTCTTCTCATTATTATATCTACGTTCCAAGATTTCTTTGGAGCCACTCCCCACTGAAACAGTATTCCAACTCCCTTGCTTTGCTCTGTCACACAAGGAGTGAACAAGCCGGGGAGAGAAGGAACCTTCACGACATTTCCGAAAACATGGGATGCATTCTTGCAGGAAGAATCAGCGCCATGAGAGCGTTTTGTGCAGGAGAGTTCGAAGGCTCTCTGAGCAATAGCGGAAGTCATTATGACGTGTCTACTTCTGGGAAGAAGAAGCTGAAGCCCTGTGCCATGGACACACTTGAAGCAAATTACCTAGCTCATGTACTGTGAGATAGAGCAGGCAGACCAGAATATAAACGTTTGATACAGATGTACGTCTGCATAGTGAGCTTCCCAAGTCCTGCATTGTTGAAGAGTTCCAAGGAGATGCTCCTCATTTTTTCACGTGCGGATCATTTGACCAGAGTGAATCACAGTGAACATACTCTCCTAAACGGGGCTTTCACGCCCCGTTTCTACTTCTACACTCCTTGCTCCCTATTGCCATGGAATTGTGCAGTTTTTATTAAAAGGTGTGTGGCGCTCAATGCTTGGCACATAGGACCGGAAAAGGCCGAAAAAAAGAAGTTCCAGATAGGCTTGGTGCTCTTTTAAGAGGCCTACTACTGAGCACTTGAATGGGGTTATTGAGCAGTGGGCAGTGCGTGCTACTCAGTGGCAGATTAGGTAGAAATGCCTACCTCCCTCAGCAAACTTCCCAGAACTGGTGGTGGATAGACCTGATTCAGACAGGGACCCAAGTACGTGACTGGCTGCTGGCACTTAGAAGGTCAGGACCAGCCCCGCCTTGAAAAACCAAAACCGGGCCTGGCAGTGGTGGCGCACGCCTTTAATCCCAGCACTCGGGAGGCAGAGGCAGGCGGATCTTTGTGAGTTCGAGACCAGCCTGGTCTACAAGAGCTACTTCCAGTGCAGGCTCCAAAGCCACAGAGAAACCCTGTCTCGAAAAACCAAAAAAAAGAAAAAAAGAAAAAGAAAAACCAAAACCAAAATAAACAAACAAAATGTCAGCACCAGAGAAAACCCCTGAACAGATATAGTATGGTTAAAACTGTGCTCAGAAGCTGAAGAAAGCAAAGGAAATATAGACACTCACATAAAATAAATAGTGTAAAAATAATGAAATGGACTCTTTAAAGAGAGAGTAAATTAACATAAATAAGCCACATAAAGATGGGACATACACAGCGTATCTGGACCCTGTATGGTGCTTTGTTACTTTAAATTATTTAAATGCCATTGAATAAAAATCAATAGTTGCTGGGAGACACTGGATTATAAAAACTGCTAAATTAAACCAACCTATATAGGTTAAGAATGTCTTAACTTCAAATGGATATCAGAAAATATGTTGCTTTGGAGGAGAAATGGTTTTGCTCTTATTTCCACAGGAAAAAGCTATGGATTTCTTTAAAATTAATGAAGACCATATTTAATTGGGGGAAGGCCACCTGAAAAATCTTAGCTAATGACACAGAGATTTATGAATTGTGAAAGTTTGGCCTTAGCTTAGACTTGTTTTTAACTAGCTCTTATAACTTAAATTCTGTCACATGCCACCAATCCTGCTTCATCAAGTCTCCTCGCATCTCTTTCCCAAGTCTAGATTCCTCCTCCTCCTTTCATTCTCTGCCTGAAAGTCCTGCCTATACCTCCTGCCTAGCTATTGGCCATTCAGCTTTTTATTACCTTTACATAGTGTGCAAACATCCTGCAACAGGCAGCTATGGATGTGGGGAAAGGGGAACACTTATTCAGTGCTGGAGGAAGTGCAGAGTGGTTCAGTCACTGTGGAAATCATTGTACAGGTCTCCCCCCAAAAAACTAGAAACAGATGTATCTCGTGATCCAGCTACACCACTATAGCACATCCCCAAAGGAATCTACATTCTACTACAGAGAGACTTGTTCATCTGTGTTCATTGCTGCTGTATTCACAATGGTCAGAAAATGGAAACAGCCCAGATGTTCATCACCTGATGAAGGGATACTGAAAAACCATCATATATACACAAAAGAATATTATCTAGATGCAAAAAAATGAAATTCACAGGTAAATGGAAGATATGGAAACAATCATTCTAAGTGAGGTAACCCAAATCAAACTGTGCATGCCCTCTCTCATATGTGGATGCCAGTTTTGACTATTGACATAAGTGTTTTCAGTTGGAGTACCCTAGAAATCAGGGAGCTAGTGCCAGGCCATGGTGAAGAGGCAGTTTCAAGGGAGGTGAAGAATGAAGGTGGTAGGAAGGAGGGAAGGGGACTAGTGGAATAGGAAGGGTTAAATGGGGTGGGAGCCAGGAGGACAGGGTAGATGAGGGGGGAATGGGGAGGAATAACTAACACTAAAGATATTTGGAAAAGTCATCAGGAACCTACTACTGCAGAAGACTCCCAAAACACATACATATACAGTTTTTAAAAAGAAAGAAATGGACAGAAGCGGCTGGACCTATAATCTCAGGTGCTTTGGGCAGAAATATTTTTGCCATTTGGTGTTGGAGAAGTCTGGGCTGGATTGTTCAGACAACAACCTGCTGAAGGAATTGTAACCACATCGGTACCCTGATTCTGGTGCCTTCCTCATGCCTGTAAGGGCTAGGAAGATTCTTCCATCTCTCCTGCTATCCCTCCTCCCCCATGTGGATTTCTGAGTCTCTACCAAGCACCCTAGCATCATCATCACGAGCTGAGCTCAAGCTTTGTAAAGCTCCCTGGAGCAGCAGAACCTGTTTTAAACTTTTTATTAGCATTTAAAAACACCTACTAATTGCAATGATTTCAGAAAGCCACAGGTCAACATTTCAGGTCCAAAAGCATCAGGTACCCAGAATGCCTCCTCATAACTACCGGAACAGTGGATCCTTTACCCTATTACTGGGACCCATCATTCCCAAATGCAAACAAGAGTAGATGCTATGGTGCCCTGTCTAGGTCCCTAACACGATTCATGAACTCACGTTCATTCCACCAGTAGTTGGGGCTATTGTTGTTGATGATAATTTCTGCTTAAGTAGCTGGCACTTCAGGGACTGAAGAAAGGGACCCAGTTCTCTCCAGCATCCCAGAATTACCAATGGCATGGTCTATCAAGAACGAGACCCCTCCCACCCCAACCGTTCTTTGAAGGGTTCAAACAAGCAAAACAAGGATTGATGCTGAAGCCGTTTGTACATCATGAGTTTGACCTAGATCACACATCACAAACAGAGCCAATCAGATTCTTTCTCTTGGGTCTATAGAAACCAGCTTGAGAATGTTGGTCTCTGTGTGCTACATGTGGCAAGTATGAGTTTCTTCTCTACTTACTTGAGAAGAAACAAAATATTCCCAGAAAGGTAAAGACGAAGCCAATATTTGGGCAAAAACAAAGATGGCACTTGTTAGGCCTCTTATTCAAATAGCAATATAAAAAATAAACTAAATAGGGCATGAGCTGTGTTGTTTTATTTAATAATTGGGGTCCCTGCAGCTGCTATGGGTCCCCGCAGCTGCTATAGGTACCCGTGGGTGGCACGCGACCACGCGCGCGGGTCCCCAGCAGCTTGCACAGGAGACCGCATGGCGGCAAATGGCGGCAGCGGCAGTGGTGGGCAGCATGAGACCAGATGGATAGTTAAAGTTATAAGCATTTAATAGATGGATTATGGAGGGAAAGAAGCAGAAGAGGAGAGAAAAGGAAAGAAGGAAAGAAAGAAGGGGAGGGAGAGAGGGAAGAGGGAGCGGGGGGGGGGTGTCCTGAAGCCGGAGAAGCCCCGCTGCCTCTCCCAAGAGCTGGGGACAGAGAGCTAGAATGGAACCAGGAACTCCAGGCTTGCTTGCTTTCAGAGGAGGAGTGGGCATGGCTAACTTAAAGTGACAGGAATTCATTACAAGCTGTGGCTCAGTGGTTGAGAACTTTCCTCATACTCCTGAGACTCTGCTCCCTAGCACCAGCCAGGTGAAAGAACGGATATCAAACTCTTTTCTTTCTTTTACACCTTTTCCAGCAAGTCTTACCAGACCCTGTATCTTGCAGTGTTTCCTGTATTTGTCTCTGGTAGCTTCAGAGTGTCAGGTCTTACATCAAAATCTTTCATTCGTTTTCACCTGCTTTATTTTGTACAAAGCAAAGGAGCGATCTAGTCTCCTTCTGCATGTGGCTATCCGGTTTTCCCATCACCATTGATTGAAGAAGTGGTCTTTTCCTAATGTAAATTTTTGGAATCTTTGTCTAAAATTTGGTGATTGTATCTTTGAGTGTTATTTCCAGGTCCTCTGTTCTAGTCCACAGGTCTATGTGTCTGTTTTCATTGCTGTTTTTAAATTATTTATATATTTTTGTCATGTGCATTGGTGTTTTGTCTGCATGTATGTCTGTGTGAGAGGGTGACAGGTTCCCCTGGAACTGGAGTTACAGACAGTTCTGAGCTGCCGTGTGGGTGCTGAGTTTTGAACCCCTGGAAGAGCAGCCAGTGCTCTTAATCCCTGAGCCATCTCTCCAGCCCCGTTGAGTCTGTTTTCAAGGCATGCTGCTTTTGTAAGTCTACAGTATAATTCCTTGTGGCTCCTCCAGAACTGTTCTTCCTGCTAATGGCTGCTTTGACTATTCAAGGCTGTGGTGCTTCCAGAACAATTTTAGGACTGTTTTTTTTTCTTTTCCTTGTTCTGTGAAGAACAGCATTGGAACTTTGGTGGAATTTGCTAACTCAGGTGTCATTATGAATTTAATAACAATGATAATGGTCAGTCTTTCTCTTATAATTGGTATCTCAAAAAGTGTCAATGAAATAAAAGGAGGAGGACATGACTACTCCTAAAGTATGGAGAAGATTGTTATTGTAGACATAGGGAGAAAGAAGGCAGTGGGAAAGTCCAGTCTGAACATGGCCGGCACACTAAACTAAACCATGATTGAAGGGGGAGAGGAGGAGAGGAGCCACTGACCAAGAGAGGCAGCTAGGCCAAGAGACCAAAATGACTGAGTTATATGGGGATCAGGCTGGGGGAAGGGGAGGTGGAAGTTCAGGAGAGTAGTGGGCAGGGTGGAAAGTGCTGAGTGAAACTTGCCCTGGGTTGAGACCTAACAATAGGCATACATACATCAGATTGATTTATTTTGGTTGTATTATTTGATGTTTTCCCCTAATGTAACTTCTATGTGCCTTTTCTGACCACAACGTGCTCTTGAAATCTGTTATTATTGATTTTTTTAATGTTCTGTTTAGTGAACTTTGAACTTGACGGTGTGCTTGCTTTTTCAAGTCAGCTAGTTTAAGAATAGCTGTGCATTATTTTCTGTGGCCCTCATCAAGCCCTCTATAAAACAACCTGTTCTGTGAAGAAATCTTCAGAGAAGGCTTACAAGGGGAGGGTCTTTCTAGGTCTTATCTAAAGCTCCCTTGGTGTGCAAGGACTGAACAATAGATGATTATCTCTAGCCATTGGCCACACTTACTTATCCCAAGTAAATATTTACGATCTGATCTCCCTTGTATCTTCCCTTCTAGAGGTCAAATGCCTCTTGCTTCTGTCAGAAAGAGGAGAGTTGGCTCTGAGGCAGTAGTTGTATTTGTCTGAGTGGCTTGTGAGGGGTGTAGTCTAGTCTGCTGGTGTGCCTTTGACTTAATACAGCTTTGCTATTTCTTAAACAATTAGAAATTCTTGTTTAAAAAAAAATACCCAGAAGAATATAGCATGAGCTCACTAGCCCTAAACAGTTACCATGATTTTGAGAGTTGTTTGGATTCCCTCCCTAGGCCAGACATTTATTCATTCTTGACTGTGTAGGATGAACCCAGGTTCTTGGGTGCACTAGGAAAATGCTTTTTCATTGAACTATATACCCTAACCCACACCTGCTTAGCTGGAAACCCTACCAGCATCCAAACACACCAAAAGGTTGGGATGTTTGCAATCTCCAGCTCCAGGTGTTCCAAACCCCACCCTCACATCCCCATACCCCATACACACTCGGGGTGCCAAGCGGAGGGTCCTCCTTCCAGACTCTGCCCCTGAGAAAGCCCTCCATCCATGCCTCTGCCTGAGGACTTTTAAATGGCCTCCTCCTTGTGGTTTCCCCTTCTGGTTTTCTCCTCTTGCCCTGGGGCCCCCAAGAAATACTTTGCTCAGATTAAATCTGGATTTATTAATTTGGTTTGTTTGGTTTATTACATCAGCGGTGGCAGATATCCAATATCACCACCCATAAGCACTCGCTTGAAATTCTAAAAGATGGCTTAAATGATTAAGAAGTTAACTGCTAAATATTTTTTCATGTTTACCTAACAGAATCTAAGGTGACCCTTAGATAATGCCAGAATGTGTAAGGCCTCTCCTTGTTTTATAATTCTATGCATCTACGCATCAGTTATTGTGATGTTTAATTAAAAAACTACCGGAATGCAGGCCTAGAGGTCAAGGTCCATCTGTTCTCATCAGAGAAAAGAGGGAAAGGAGAAGGGAAGACTTAGGCCCTGGATGGTGAAGCCTCCATGTCCAAACCACCTTACTACCTGCTGTGGTCCTCTCTTCTCTCTTTCCCTATAAAGCGCTTCCCCACAGGTTCTCTAAGAGGGTCTTTTGAGTGGGACAACATCTCCCTCCCCACCTTCTTATGTGGCCAGCCCTCCAGCAAACCTGACTTGCTTTCCATCAGATCTCCTGTCTCAAGCACTGTTTTTTTTTTTTTTTTTTGGTTTTTTTTTTTGGTTTTTTTCGAGACAGGGTTTCTCTGTGGCTTTGGAGCCTATCCTGGAACTAGCTCTTGTAGACCAGGCTGGTCTCGAACTCACAAAGATCCACTTGTCTCTGCCTCCCGAGTGCTGGGATTAAAGGCGTGCGCCACCACTGCCCGGCCTCAAGCACTGGTTTTTAAGCTGTCAGCAGATGAACTTGGGCCTGATTAACTGTCCCAAATTAAAGACTGGAATTCCTCTTTGGAGTTTCTATCTCTGGGACGCACAGGCTAGCTCTTCTCCTTGGGTCTGTGGAGACTATCGAAACAAACTTGCGTAAAACTGTGAGGGACTCAGTATCTGTTGGGGAGGTTGCAGCAGAAGGCATGACTTCATACAAACAAGAAGTTGCTGGTAGCAGAAATGTTGACTATGCACCAGGACAGGCTTTGCATGAGCTTTGCCTAGTCATCTGTCCCACAAGCATGGGTTAATTACCCTGTATGAGAAGACATTACACTGGCCTTTAGCAAGGAGACTGTGATTTAATAACAATAAGTGAGTGTCGTACGTTCTGATAGGGTGACAGTGGGTACAACAGCCCATGATAGGAATGTAGGGAGATGAATGTGAGTCAGGAAACTAGGGTTCGTTCTCTCCCTCTTCCCATGGAGCAGTCATGAAGTAGTGGGTTAGAGCATCTCCACATACAGTCGTCATCCAGTTCTTTGCCATGCCCTTCCCTCTCCTCCAGCTGCTTCCTTCTCTTCCCTCAGTCCCTCTTCAGCCTTCCAACTGCTTGTATTCAACTAGCTTCTTTATTTCCCTCCTCCTTTAAGATCTCTTTCCTCCATCCCTATGATCTTCCTAGTTTCAGGACCTACAAGTACACATATAAACACAAGTACATGCAATCCAGGTTCTGCATATGAAAGACAACATGTAGTATTTGTGAGTCTGGCTTACTTTGCCTAACATACTGATGTCCAGTTGCACCAACTGTCTTGCAAATGTCAGGAGTTTGGGTTTCTTTGTGAATACTGAAAATCACATTCTGTATTACATTTCCTTTATCTATCATCTGTGAGTGCTTACATTCCTTGGCTATCATAGTGTGAGTGTCCCTGTGCTGTGCTGACTTGTATATGAGTTCTAAAGTATAGACCTAAGAATGACACAGTTGGGTCTTATGGTAGCCCTGTAGTGAAGGTTTTGTTGCTCTTGGTTTGTTCTGTTTTACATTTACCGTGTGTGTGTGTGTGTGTGTGTGTGTGTGTGTGTGTGTGTGTGTGTGTGTAGAGATCAGGCATCCAACTCAGATCATCAAGTTTGACATCAGTGTCACTAAGCCATGTTGCCCATTTCCATTTTCAGTTCATTTGAGCATCTTCTGTATTCATGCTCTCAGTTCTTAGAAACAATAATTCAGGGCCGAGCAAACGGCTCTATGGTGAAATGTTTGCCTTGCATGAAGCACTATACGGTAGCCCCTCCAAAGAAAAAAGTCACATATATATATGTGTGTGTACATAAATGTGTTGTGTATATAAACATGTATATCATGTATACATGTATATATAATTTCATATATACACATGTGTATATGTGTACATATAATTTGCACACCATACTATTTAGCCTTTTAAAGTATACATCTTCAGTGGTTAATTAATTTCAATTGTCAGCTTGCTGTGGACTAGAGTGAGGAGGGAACCTCAGCTGAGAAACTTCCCAGCTGGCCCATGGGCATGTCTTGATTGCTAGTTACTGTAGAAGGGCACAGCCCACTTATGGGTGGTGCCATCCCTAGGCAGGAAGATCTGGACTGTATAACAAAGCTATCTGAACACGAGCTGTGGGGCAAGCCAGAAAGCAAACCAGTAAGCAGCATTTCTTCTTTCTTCATGGTTCTAGCCTGAGTTCCTGCCCTGCCCTCCCTCAGGAATGCAGCACGACCTGGAGGTACAAGATGAAATCTCTCCCCAAATTGCTATAGGTCACAGTGGCTATCTCATCCCAGATGCAGAAGGCAAACTAAGATAACATTCTAGTAATTTTAGCATATTCACCAAGTGTAACCTTGGCCCTGTCAAATTTCAGCACATTCTTGCCATTCTCTAAAGAAGCCTCCCTGTGGAAGCCTGCTTCCTCTCGCCCCAGGAAGTCCTTATTCACCACCATTTGGCAGCACCTTCTCTCCCTCCTCCTCATCATGCCTTTATGCCTTTGTCTGTTCTGGGTAACTCATGTACATGGGACCATAAAATATGGGTTTTGTTTTCAATCTGGGTTCTTTTTGTTTGTGTAGATATGTCCAGGGTTTATTCAGAAAAAAAAAATTAGGGAGTCAATTCCACAAGTGGTATCACAAGAATGTAGAGGAGAAAAAGTAATACCATTTTCTTATCCTTTGCAAGGGTCATGGCTGCACCCCCATCCCAAATGACAGATGGATAGAAGAAACTTTTTACAGGAGCTGGAGAGTGCTTTGTGGTCAACAGCTTGCATTCAGTGTGCAGAGGCCAATGCAGGATGGGCCACTACTTCCTGTGACTCCAGATTCAGGGGATATGATGCCCTCTTCGGATCTCCTCAGACACCCACACTCAGGTGCAGACGTGTGTGTGTGTGTGTGTGTGTGTGTGTGTGTGTGTGTGCATAACTAAAATATACAATAAACCTTTTCTTTAAAAAAAACAGAATATTTGAAAATTTTATTTAACAAAGTTTTATGTGATGTGGGAAGCTTTGAAAAATGAAGAACCCAAGACTTAGAGAGAGCTATGGTATTTGCTGTGTGTGAGGGCATTTCTCCTTGTCTGCACTCTTTTGAGAGCTCGTTTGGAAGTAGCTCCTACCTCTTTTTGGACAGTGATGGTGACTGACCTGAAGTGGAGCAGAGATATTAACAAAGGCCTGAAATAAGTCAAGAGGATGCAAGGAGCTAGAGTTGCAACAGCTGCATTGAGCCACTCTCTGGAACTTTCCAGCTCATCTCTGGAGTCTCCTCAGCTTTGTGAGTCAATATGGTTACTTATTGATTAACTGCAATGTTTAATGCCCTTTTTCTTAAAAAAGAAAAATCTTAAATAATCCAGGCGCCAAATCCATCCTGCAAAAATAAGACATTATGACCCTTTCTTTCTGTTCAGACAGAACCACAGAGTTCAAGAACTAACCTTGAATGATGTCAAGAGCCTCTAGAACTTCATCCAAACCTAAACAGAGTTGTGATTTGTATATCCTTGCATGAGAGGAGCAGAGATGTAGATGGCTTCCTAGCAATTCCTAGCAATTATCGAAGTTGTCACTGCACTGCTAGTTAAACATTGGCTTAAGAAGCATCCATCTCTGCATCCATGTTTTGATTGAATCTCTATTCTAATGGTCTTTGGGCAGATCAATAGGGCAAAAACTGAATAGAAAATTGACCTTCCCAGTCAGAAAATCGTTCTGAATGAAACACAGAGGACTGGACAAACTCCACTTCCTCTCCTTTGGCTCAAACAAACTCTTCAGCTATTCTGTTTTCAGAAACCTCAACACGTATCAGTTGACCAGCTGTCCTGAATGTGGCTTGGCAGGGTTGTGCATGGACACTGAATGAATTCTAAGGGGTAAAAAGAAAGAGCGAGCGAGCAAAAGCAGGCGAGTGTGGGCAGAAGCGATGGCGGTGAATTTCACCCGTGTTTGGAAAACCTGAGGAGAGGAGAGCCACTCAACACCTACTTGATTTTGTTTCCCTTAATAGAGAACTCTTTTGCTTGCAGAATCAAAACTGCCTGATCATTCTGACCAAAATTGTTCTGTGGGCCTTTTCCCATCCATTTCTCACAAAGATTTAGTAGCAAGGGCTGTGTATCATGTTCTCAGGAGTTTCCTTTTGGACAGCATTGTGCTGAGGTTACCTAGCAGCTTCCCAGGGATCTGTGGGATATCCTAGAAAAGTGTGTGAGCTCTCACCCTTGGTCTGACCCAGACCCCCACCAAAGCTCATCTTCCCTGCAGAGCATGTGGCTGGCAAGCTCACAGCTCATGGGAAGGCATAGGAGCATTTATAGTTCACTTGTTTATGAATGAGACAGAAGGGCCATTCTTCTTGTCCCTGCATTCCATGACATTTACTGAGTGACTTTCACCTTAGAGAGATCAGAAGCTTAGGACTGTGTACCAGGACCACTGCTGCCAGTCAGCCAGTGACAGAGCAGCAGCTGGAGCAACAGGGATGCTTTGAGATCAACTGGTCCAGTTACCATGGGTTGTGTGGCCATTGCTGTGTTGGGTTAAGTGACTCCCAGAATACCTTCCACCTTCCTCACAGTCTGCTCTTGTCCTTCTAATTGAGTCTTAAAGGAAATGGAAGCTGTTTCTTCAATTAACCTGTTTATCTCCTATTAGATTTCATCCTCAGCTATAGAAATCATTGTTCTAGAAAAGCCTTCTGTGGTCATACTTGCTAAAACAAGTTTGCACCTTGTTTTAATTTAATTTTTTTTGTATGTCTACGGATGTTTTGTTGGCAAGTATACCTGTGCATCATGACTGTGCAATGGCTGCAGGGGCCAAAAGAAGGCATTAGATAGTGTAGAACTGGAGTTACCGACAGTTGTGAGCTGCTGTTTAGGTGCTGGGAACTGAACCTGGGTCCTCTGCAAGAGCAGCATGTGCTCTTAACTGCTGGGCCATCTCCAGCCCCAAAAGTTTGGATCGTAAATGTGCCTGTTTAGTGTTGAAAAGTTAGTCCCTGTGATGGTCGATCTTCACTGTCAACTTGACTAGATTTGGTATCCCTCAGGAGACACACTTCCGAACTTCCCTGTTAGAGCATTTTCAGGCAGGTGTGACTGAGAGGGAAAGGCCTCCCTGACATGGGCGGCACAGTCCCACAGGCTGGGGTTCCAGACAGAATGAAAGAGTAAGGGGGAAAGTAAGACAAGGATTATTTTGCCCCTGGCAACAAGAAAAAATAATTACTCCATTCCTCAGTGCAGCAAGGGTGAAAGGTGATTGGGTCATGATGCTCTGCTCTTGCCATGGGATACACTCATTAGCGGAATAGTAGCTGGAAAGGTTTGTAGGCAGGGGTGTTCTAATCAAAAAAAAAAAAGTTACCTTGCTCTTTGCTTCCTGCTGCTGTTTCAGTGTCAAAATACCAGAGAACGCACAAGGAGGAAGTGGTTTATCGGGGCTCCTTGTTTCAGAGGTTAGTGGTTAGTTGGCTTCACTGATTTTGGGCTTGTGTGAGATAGAACATCATAGCAGAGAGAAGATGGCAGGCACCCTAGAATAAGGCTGCTCCCCTGCTAGGCAGATAGGGCCCGGATAGTCTCTGGTCTCCAGCTCAAATCCCCACTCTCCTCCACCCAGATGTGGCTGCAAAAGCTGATTTCGATGCACTGTCAGTCAGCTTCTCTCCTCCTCCAGCTCGGCCTGATCTGGGAAACCCGAGGCACCAGCTGGAGAGCTGAGGACATGCACAGCAGCACCTGCCCTACCCTTCTGAATTCTGCAGCCCTGGCCATGGCGGGGTTCTGGCTTGCCTCTGATATTCCTACGGGTGCTGGGATACGCTCTTGTTGGCTTTCCATCACCAGGACCACACCTCCCCAAGTCACCCTTCGAAGTGAGTCATCTGCTTGGGCCCTGTTGGGACAGATGCTTTGCTGGGTTAGGTCTTTTGTGGATCTAAGTATATCGGCCTTTGTGATTAATGTAACTATGCTTCGGTAGCTCTAGCTCCATTCTGAGCTTTTCCGTACAACCCACGCTGTAACAGAGCCAAGGGCGGTCTGAGAGACACCTGAAGAGCATGAGCCAGTGTCTGTCCAAGGTTGACATCTGGAAGCTAAGATAATACACCTCTTTAAGACTATAAATCCCAGGGACCTCAGACTGCTATTTATGACACACCTCTTATTTGGACAGCTTTTTCCACAGAGACACAAAGTGTTTGGCACATTAGGGTGTTCTGCACTTGGATGCCTTTTTCATCGCAGCCCTGGGTGTTGAACTAGTGGGTGATTAGCTTGGCAAATGCTCTAGCACTGACATATATCCTAAATGCTACCTTGCATTATATGTGGTAGAGGAGGCAGATTTTTTTTTGTTTTATTTTGAGATAGTATCTTGCTTTGCAGTTCATGATGGCCTTGAACTCATGATTTTCTTGCATCAGCCTCCCAGGATTGCTGAAATGAGACAACCATATTCTTTTACTTATTTTTGTTTATATTTTAACATATTATTAAATTTAATATAATATATATTGCTTCTGCTTTTGTGTTTATTGTAATAAACTGATTAACTCAGGAACTGTCTTGGTCATTTGAGTAGAAACTCTTAGCCAGTTAAACTTGTCAACAACTACTAAGGAACTGGACCACTTTGACCTGGCATGACAGTCCCCGACTGGGGCAAGCCCTAAGGTTGCTGATCACGGTCCATGGTGAAATCAACAAGCTTTATGCTCTCACAACTGTATCAGGCCTGGGTAGAGAGGCAAAGAATAAGTTAGAAGTCAGCTAGCTGTATGGACCATGAAGAGTCAAATCAGTGACCAAATTATCAGTATTGAACAGAGATTGTCAAGAGTAACAGAGGAGGAAAGGATAAGACAGAAGTCTGGAGATTGCAGAGTGGCTCCTTTCCTGGAGGCCCTACAGCCAGAGGCTGTGGGGTAAGAAGGCTCTGCACGCTAGCACTTGAGATGCGAAAGAGTGAGATACTTGAATCAATGAGCCCAGAAGAGGTCAGATAGCAGCTGAGGGCTTCTAAATATCCCCATAAGGGTTAGAATGAGTAGGAGGCTTTGCCTGGGAAAGCCAGGCAAAGTGCCAAATGATGTTCAGAGAAAGAAATATTCTCCAAGGCTACCTCCATCATTTGGGAACTGATGGAGGAGGGTGGGCTTGGCACAGGCCTTGAAGAAGGGAGCCTTTAAGCCTGACATAGCTAGAGAGAGTTCAGGTGAGAAGGCTGGGGAAGGCTATGGGACCAGGCATGCCCAAGGAGTGTTTAGAGTCAACTGGATTAACTGGAGTCATGGAGAGTAATAAAGAAAACACAGAGAGGTACAGCAGGGACACTCGAGACCATCTCTAGAATCAATGAGTGATTTATTGGATGGACTCGCAAAACTTAGGCAATGATTATGACTATGAGCAAAAGGAATTAGAATAACATCAGTCAAGGGAGAGATGTCTGGAAGGAACAAGACAAACTTGTAGAGCTTCTTGGAAGTTTTAGGATGTGGTTAATTCCCCCTGAAGCAAAAGTAACAGCACAGTAAGCTGTCACTTAGAAGAGCGCAAAGTCCAGAATTTGCCCAAAGGATTTTAGAGTGTCATCTTTTCCTTAACAGTGTACAAACCCTAGGCTCCAGGAAGAACCACACTGTTTACACTGTTTAAACACACTGACAAACCCTTTCCAGTTCAGAACTGATGGGGTCCCTCCTACACCGACGTTGTCAGAGTTAGCCAAAGGTCAACCTTGGTAGCAGGCCTCCCTCAGCTAGCATCTCAAATGCGCCATGTTCTGGGCAAGGAATTACTAAGGCTTTATCCTAGGAGAACATTAGACACAGTCTTAAGGGCACTTGTCTAGACACTAGCAAGACTCATGGGGATGAGGACAGGTTCATCCGGAAGTGATATGTAGGATGTTGGATTCAGAATTATTGGAATTACTTGAAGAAGGGACCGTGGACTACAGAGAGTCCAACCTTTTGCAGGTCAGAGAGACTGGGAACCAGATTTTGAGTTGGCAAGAAAACACACAGACTTTTTTTCTGGGGGATAAAAATCTTCTCTTTTATTTTATTATTTCTGTTGCTTTTCTTTTTTTAAACTCTACTCTTTTTGTGTTCTGTTCCACTACCCTGATACTTCCCTTCTTTCTCTTTCCTGATGATTTCCTTTTTATTTTTTATTTTTCCCATATATATATATGTATGTATATATATATATATGGTATACATGCTATGTATGATATATATATGGTGTATGCATAAATATGGCTTATATGCCCCAGCAAAATCTTTCAAGCAATATAAAAGTTACAATATGGTTACATTCTATTTTTTTGTTTGTTTGTTTGTTTGTTTTTGTTTTTCGAGACAGGGTTTCTCTGTGGCTTTGGAGCCTGTCCTGGAACTAGCTCTTGTAGACCAGGCTGGTCTCGAACTCACAAAGATCCTCCTGCCTCTGCCTCCCGAGTGCTGGGATTAAAGGCGTGAGCCACCACCGCCCGGCTACATTCTATTTTTTAAGTGAATGATTCCAATGAATACAAGTAAAAAAAATATTCCCATTTTCCTTACATGATTAAACATTTTATGTATTATAGGTAAAAGACAAATTATCCCCAAGAACCTCATACAGTTAAACATTTATCTTTTAGACTTCTCATAGATCAGGACCCTTTCTGCTATAACTGTTTATATAGGCAGAAGATTTTATAATTTCCAGAAAAATAGGTTACTAGTTTCACTTTTTATATTTTAGAGTCCAGTCCAATTATCTTTTTTTGTTTAGTTTTTTGGGTTTTTTTTTGTTGTTGTTCGTTTGCTTGTTTTTCGAGACAGGGTTTCTCTGTAACTTTGGAGCCTGACCTGGAACTAGCTCTTGTAGAACACGCTGGCCTTGAACTCACAGAGTTCCACCTGCCTCTGCTGGGATTAAAGGTGCCACACCCTTCCACCCCCCACCCCACTCAACCACCTGGCTAGCCCAATTATCTTAAGTAACCATCTAATTCTCCATTTTCTGGTTACATGAATTGAATTGTTTAAGGCTTTGTTTCAGCTATGATGCACACTGAAGCCTGTCAACACATTTCCCAGTATTGAAAAGAACTTGAGCTAGCCTGATTCCTGGGACTCTACTGTTCTCCTGAATCATTGCCAGAATCATAACTCGTAAGCCTTAGCTGTGTGACACTTCCTGTTCCTGTTTTCGCTACTCTGCAGCTCCTGCTTTATCCTGTATCCTCCCTTCGCCTACACTCATTTCTCCCCTTTACTAACCTCTGTCACAGTCTCTGAAACTTAGCTCTGGGGATGCCCTCTCCAGGGAAATACCTGACAATCCCTAGGAGAGAGTGTGGATGGGGGCAGCTTGAGCACACAGGAGGGAACAGGGCCAGAGAAATCCCTCGAGTAGATATGATCGTTAGTGGAAGGATGATGCTGTTTGATGGCTAGCTGAAAATTCCCTTGTTTTTATGTTCTTCTGGTGGCCTCTTTGTCTCCCAGAGCATCTTCAGGATAGCAGAGTTGGTAGTTTAAATTCAAGGTGACTTTTGGATCAAAAGAGCTGTTCCATGCTCATGGAGAAAGCTTGGTGGCAGGGGCAGAGGGACATCCCTGTAAGCATGCGAGAAATTTCATTTGTTTTGTTTCTTTTACTTTTTAGTGGTAAGGATGGAATCTAGGACTTTGGATATGTTAAGCCAGGTGTTCTAGCACTGAGCTACACCCCTCTTGCCCTGTTGAGATAGTTTTAAATCAAAGGAAATTACTACGATTGATATTAAACTATTTTTTTTATTTAGATATGAAGGGAAAAGCAGAACCAGAAGATGAAATATTTTTTGAGACTCTTGTCTACTAACAACACTGTAGGCAACACTGTGAGAAAATGTAGAGGAAAGAATAATAAATTAATTAAAATTAATAAACTCACCTCTGTTGGATCATTTTCTTTTCTTTTATGTTCTATTCTTTCTAAAAAATTCTTTGCCCGCTGTAACTGCAAACCTTTCCTTCCATAGGGTTTTATGGTTTTACTCATAAGGTTCAAGTAATTTGATGTCTTGTTTTTACAAGATGGTACATTATTTTTATATTTATTCGTATTAATTCCCATCCTCTTTTTGTAAGGGAGACCTATCGTCTCAATCAGCAATTGAGGACTAACAGCCCTTTATCAGGAAGGCAGGGCAATGGAGCAGAGTGTTCTTTACCATCCCCTCCCCAGATCAGTTCATGATTGTCTAAGGACATCTGAGAGCTGGATTGCTGGGGTAGGGTCAGAAGGGCAGTCAGTCTTTGGAAGAGGACGCCTGGTGACACCAGAAGTCACACTAATCTCCCTTCAGCTAAGCTATCTGGGTTAACAAGGAAAACAAAATCTAAAACCCACAGACTGTGCCAAGCTTTGGAGTTTGAAGAATTGGTACTAAAATGTTTTCACATATAGTAGCAAAGGGAGCAATGCTGATGCAGAGATAGGGAAGGGTATGATTAAAATTCACTAAGACACACTAAGAAACCATGGGCTGGGTTGTTACAGGCAAAAGGGCCAGTGCCAGTGAATTCTTTAAGGTGAAAAGAGTGGAATGAGGGAAGCCTCTCTTGGCTACAGTTCAGGCATAGTTCCCATTTTCTCCCCAGTAACAGGGAAACAAAAGTCCCAGGAAGTGTGTTCCTTTGTGACTCCAGTACTTGGTGAGCATAAGATCTTGGCACGGGCTCTCCTGCTGCCGTCTGAAGCCGGAGTAGTAATCTGGGAGAAAGACCATTAGGAATGTGATCTTCCATTTACAAGTTACCAATAAACAGGGTCACGGAAAGTTTGAGGAACCCATGGGAATTTCTCTTTAATGATCTTAAGCAAAAGGGGAAGCCACACCAATTAAGCAATTTTAGACATCTTCTATGGTGTAAATGTGCTGCTTCTCCATTTACACAGAGAAAAACAAGACCCCCCCCCTTATTTTGATCTAGCAGTTTGAGTCTGCATCCTAGTGATTCTCTGTGATTTAAAAAAAAAAAAACAGTTCTCAGTATGAAGTGTGTGTGTGTGTGTGTGTGTGTGTGTGTGTGTGTGTGTGTGTTGGTAGTGGAAACATCATTCTCTCATTTCTTGTCCAGTTCCTTGTCTCTGCCCGTTTGCCACTGGGCAGGCCCATTTCCAGTACGGCTGTAACAAGGAACCCTGCATATCTCCAGCCCTGCTCCTTCCTTCCTGTCCAAGCTGAATGCACTTTTTGTCTTGACTTCTGTATCAGCTCTCTAATGGAGCTGTTTCACATCTAGATGGAATTCTCTCTCTCTCTCTCTCTCTCTCTCTCTTCCCTCCCTTTCTTCCCTCCCTCCCTCCCTTTCTTTCATTTTTTTTCTTTGATTGAAAATAGGTTTCTTTCTTTTTGTTTAAAGCTTCCCCTTCCTTTACTTCTCCTAATCCCTCCCCACCTCCCTCCCATCAGATCCACATCTTTTCTGTCTCTCCTTAGAAAACAAACTGGCTTTTTGTTTTTGTTTTGTGGGATAATAATAAATTATAATAAAATAAAACAAAAACTAACACACCAGACCTGGACAGAACAAACAGAAAGAAAAGAGGCCAAGAAAAGGCACAAGAGACAAGAGACTCCCTCATTTGCATACTCAGGAGTCTTGTAAAAACTAAACTGACAGCCATAACATATATGTAATGGACCTATAGGGTAAAAGAGGAGAAGAAAAAATGTAAATAAAATAAAGAATAGAAAGATAGTAAGATAAAATTTTAAGAGTGGTTAGTTTCCCCAGAAAGACTCTCTAGGAGCAGTTTTCGTTTGCAAGCAGCTCTCGGGGGGAGTCTCTTCTGAAGATGTAATTTTCTTTCCTCTTGCCATCATTATTTTCTTGACATAGCAGCATGTGATTACAGATTGTTTAGAGAGAATCTGTCATTTTGCATGAGTTAGTTTTGTCTTCCCAATTAATTAACTTGAAAATAATTCATCGGGTTCCCCCTGCCTGGTTTTCTGACATCGACTACTGGGAATTTGGACTTTGGATGGTGTTTTTGGTGTTTTTTTCAGGTCTTATTTATTTGAGACAGGCTCATGTATGGAAGCCTGGCCTTGAACTTACTATACAGCTAAGAATGACTCTAAACTTCTGATATTCTTGCCACTGTCTCCTGAGTTCTGGGGTTGTAAACACGAACCACGGCTGCTTTATAGCAACAAACGGAAGATCTTTGTAGGTCAGCACTCTGCTCAGAGCTACATCTCCAGCCTGCGTTCCTCCTGAGAGACTTACTCAGTCACCATTCATCTAGCCAGTGTTTATTGAACACCTACCATGGAGAAGGCAGTGACGAGGGCCGTGACACAATGAGGATGAACAAGATGGAGCTGTCTCTACTCCTCAGCAAAATCCGTTCCACTAAGAACGATTTTACTATTCCTTATGGCTTCTCACAAAACTCACCGATTTTAGTAATAGGAAACTAGGATTTCTTGGAATGACTGCTTTGTCTTCTGAAGTTTGATAAAGGTAAAGATAGCTGTTTCCACAGGTAATGGGGAAAAAGAGTCCCGAAGAAGCCTGTTTCTTTGGGTCCTGAGAGTGCTACAAGGTCTTGGCACAAGCTCTCCTGTTATATTCTGAAGACTGATTGGTAGTTTGGAGAAAAGAACATTGGGGAAGCAATCTTCCATTCACAAGTTACTAATTTGCATTGTAACTTTGATCTCGGGTAACAATGAATACAAGTCTCAGAGAACCATGAAAAAAATCACAAAGAAATCAGGTTATTTGAAGGAAACTGAGAGGAACTTACTGAGATCATCAGCCTTGAGTCAGCTTCCTGGATCTTGTGAGTATCCCCCCTCCCCAAGGAGGGACCGTTTTAGTCTGAAGGAAGGGGTTACACAAACAAAACTGAAAACCAGTCCTTTTCAGAGTGGGGGCTTCCTGCTTTGAGCAGCAGTTGCTGGGTCATCATTCCCAGACTGTTGATTCCTGCAGACCTGGTGGTGATAGGAACCAACTATGTGACTCATCCACAGTTCTCTGGATGTGCAGAGAAGGGTTTCCAAGCAACAGAGCCAACATCACAGCAGCAACAACCCTGCCTTTCAAACTACTATGGCTACCATGTACCTCTCCCTCTAAGTACTCAAGATTGCTAAATACAAATTTTGGCACAGAAATTCATTTCTGTGTTAAAAGTTTAAAGCTAGGCCATTCTGGTTATAGTGGCACACACCTTTAATCCTAGTACTCAGGAGGCAGGGGTAGGAATCTCTGTGAGTCTGAGGTCAGCCTAGTCTAGACAGACAAACAAACAAGGCTATATAGTAAGCCCTTGTTTGAGATATATATATTTTTTGTATGTATATATCTGTATATACATACAAAGAGTGACTATATTGATTGCAGGTGCAGAGTGTTAATGGGAGAGGCCAGCTGCCTGCCAGATAAAATCTAACTTGATATACCTGGAGGGGACCTCTTGATTCTGAGTCTTGGCCTGATATAGGG
>JAQHUG010000023.1:6803043-6859076 GCA_028555095.1 Dicrostonyx torquatus | reverse complement strand
GATGCCCCTCTCTATGCTGTGAATATGTTTATATCCATTGGTTATATGATTATAATATATATTGGTTATATCCAGAAGCTGCTTTGGCCTGTGGCAAGGCAGAATATAGCTAGGTGGGAAAGCCAAACTGAATATACAGAGAAAGAAGGTGGAGTCGAGGGAGACACCAGCAGCTTCTGGAGAAGCAAGATGTGAGGTAACAAGCCATGAGCCTTGTGGTAAAATACAGAATAATAGAAATGGGTTAATTTAAGAACAAGAGATAGTTAATAAGCCTGAGCTAATAGGCCAAACAATTTCTAATTAATATTAGGCCTCAGAAATGTTATTTGGGAACTGGGGGACAGGAGAGAAACATCTAATTACACAGTAATAACTTAATAGAACAACAGGTGTTTTTTTTTTTCTTCTTTCCTTTTCTTTTCTTTGTTATTTTTTTTTCCAAGATGGGGTTTCTCTGTGTAGGTCTAGTTGTCCTGGAACTCACTCTTTAGACGAGGCTGACCCTCCTGCCTCTGCCTCCCCAGTGCTAGGATAAAAAGAGTGCACCACCATAACTGCTTAATCAGAGCAGTTTTACCAGTGTATTATAACACACGTTCTGAGTGCAGAAGCCCAACATAACCCTGCTCTGTATTAGATGGAGGGTTGCGACTGTCTTTGGAGGGAATGATTAACTTACACCATAGAAAGTAAAATCACAGGTCAGGATTCTTCAGCCCTTACTTTGGCCAAAGTCACATTTCTGCCCAGATTAAGTCTTTGTCAAATGTATACACCAGAGAACATGAACTGGTCATTGGCCTGCTTCCTTGTGATAGTGGAAAAGAGCAGGTAACAAGGTGGTCCCATGGGATGATGTATTCAAGTTATAGAAAAGCCTGGGCTGCCCTCCTTCCCAGGATAAGAGACCCTCTCTGGGTCTGATGAAATAGAGTTCCCAGTAAGGGTCTTTAATATTCTTATTTTGCTACTCTACATTAAGGTAGTATTGTAGCTGGTAGATTTTTCTTAGCATCTTACAAAGGATTAAGTCTTTCATGGCATTAAATATAATGATTGTCCCTATATTGTCTCCATCAAGATTTCAACTTGTCCCAGTCACCTCCCTCTGGACTGCAATGGCAGCACATGACAGTGTTCTTAGGTCATAGCCAGGATGGAGGGTCTACTCTAAACTACCCTTGCCAGTGACCTCACATGTCTCTCAAGGGGCCTTTCTTCTCAAAGTCCCACCATTATTCTCTCGCTTGCCCCTTGTTCCTTTCTCAGGGGCTCTGATTTAAAGTTAGCTCTAAACACAGGAAACAATCCACCCAGTGCTGAAGGACATCTGACAGCCAACGTCCCAGTTTTAACGTGGGTCACACTTACCCAAACTCTCTGCCTTGCCTATCATTGCGACTTTCATTTCAGCCACGTGCCAAACGATCACTAATGGATATTTACAGAGGAGATGGTAACTTGCTGCAACCCGGTTTAAGACATAATCTAGTCTCTTTGGTTTTACCTCCAAAGGATTTAGGGCATAAAATTGTCCTGGCTGGCTGGGGCTTCACGATTTCCTTTCCCAACCCTTTACTTCAGATCGTCAGTTAGGGACGGAGCATTACATAAAACAAGTTTACATACCAGCACCAGTACCACATAATCACATATTATGGTTGGTGATAAAGGAAAAATAAGCCCTTCCCATAGCATGACTCTCTCAAAAGAATTTAAATTACAAACCTAAACTGAAACCTCTTGGGTTTTACTAGAGTTACAGAACTGATAATGTCCAACTGGGATATATAAATTACCGTGTTCAGAACCGCCACTTGACTCCTAATCAAATCCACCTGCTACTTAATCTAAGGTGCAATCCCTCGTGATAATTGGCAGGTGACATTTTCCTAGGAAGCCGCAGTATACTTACACGTGCGTGTGTTTAAGCTGTGCCCGCTGTCCTATTGGCGGAGGAAGAATCATCCTAGCTCTCGAAATGTTCAGCTTTTAGGAAGCTGAAACCCCTGGATGTTGCAGTTGTCCTCCTCGGGGGTGGTTTGGGGAGAGGAAAGACACTGTTTTAAGAGCATGGTTGGGTCTGTTTTGTAGTGTGCAGTGTGGGCTGTGAGTTCTTCCCACTTAACAGATGTTGCCAAACTGCCTTTTGAGAAAGGTTTGTTATCCAGCTTTTGTTCATAAAACACCAGAAGCTTGGGAATGTTATGTATTTGAGCCCAGTATTCGAAAGTGAGTTTAGAGCCTATATTTTTAATATTTAGCCTGGAGTCCATGAACTTTCTCTGTTAAAATCACCAATGAATCCCACATCTGATTAAAGAAGACTAACTTCAGGATGACAAACCTGACTGTGCCAGGACTCCTTTCTGGAGGTGAGATTGTGATCTGAGGTGAACAGCTGTAAAAGCCAGGACAGTCGGAGATTAGACACAGGTGGTCAACAGGAAATGTTATGCTGTTCATAGTTTCACACTTGTTTCTTGGTGCCCTGCATGCTGAAAATTGAATCTCCTTGCTAGGCGGCTGCAAAGTTCCAATAAAGGCGTTTTGTTTTGGTGCGTGTTTCTGGGGAATGGTGTAACTATGCAGCCTGACCAACAAATGCCACACAGCCCTGACCAATGACTCATGAGCTCAACTGTGAGATCTTGCGTCAGTTTGAAAATATCATTTATAATTACCTAAGCCAAATAGCCAAGAGCTTATCACAACTCATTATACTATCTTGGCGCTGTTCTAAATTTAATCTTTATTTTTCTAAAAGAAAATGTGTATGGTGAAGAAAAAGACAATGTATTATAGATATCTACATTAAAATACTTTTATATAATAAAAGTTTCCTAAGTTAATGTTGAATTGTTTTCAAGTTGTATGTTTTTTAAACATAGGATCTCTAATAAGATTGACCTTGAACCCCCTATATAGAAAGGATTACCTTGAACTTCTGACCTCTTGGCTCTAGAGTGCTGTAATTATGGGCGTGTACCGCACACACCCAGTTTATGTAGTGTCAGGACTTGAACTCAAGAACTTGTGTGTGCTAAGCACTCTACCATGGAGCTATTTTTCACTAGAAGTTAGAAAATTTAAAAAAAAAAAATCACAAAAAAACCCCCACAATCTCAGTAGAGCAAAAGTAGCTCTGTTTCCAAAAAACAAAAAACAAAAAAACAAAACAAAACAAAAAAAACGAACCTTTAAAGGTTATTTTGCTATTGTTACAATTTCTGTTAACCATCTTATATCCTTCTTCCCTCCCTCTTTCTGTCTCTTCCTCCTCACCCCTCCCCTCCCGCCATGTTCTGAGATAGGGACTAAGATGTAGTCTAATATGACCCTGAACTCTCCATCTTCTTGCCTCCTGCCTGTATCCAGAATGTTGGGATCATGAGTCTGGGCCACCACACACTAATTTTGTGTGTCAGTATAAAATAGTGTTGGGGCTGGGGAAATGGCTCAGCTGTTAAGAGCACTTGCAGAGAGTCATGGGTTTGGTCCCCAGTAGCCAAAAGGCAAACCACAATGGTCTGAAACTCCAGCTCCAAGAGATGCATTGCCCTCTTCTGGTCTACCAGGCACTGTAAGTGTGTGTGTGCACGCGCACACACACACACACACACACACACACACACAGACACAGAGAGAGAGAGAGAGAGAGAGAGAGAGAGAGAGAGAGAGAGAGAGAGAGGCCACGTTTTAAACATTTGAAGACAATGGTGATGTTAGAGTGAGTTTCTTTCTCTGTTTTATACTCCTACCACCAAGATAATTAGAAGAAAGGGAAGGAAAAAACCCAGTATCTTCTGTAGACAATATAGTGAAAAGAGGATAAGAACACTTAGCTATAAAACAAAGAGATGGTGCCCTGAGCTTAGGTGTCCCTTGTCAGCTGTTGTCACTGGGTGATACACAGTTGAGAATGATTGATAGTTTCATCACTAAAAATAGCTTCTCCTAATAATGGTAGCTAGTGAGTTGAATTCCACCGTGCATGGTATAGTGGAAACTGCCTTTATATTAAATAAGGATGTAGGCCTGTTTAACCTCTGCAAAGAAAATCTTTGCTCAGCACTCCTAATGTATGTGGTCAGGTGAAGGCGGCAATATTTTATCAAGCCACCTGCTCTCTTGTGGTATTGCTGACAGCCAAGCCTTTTTATGTCATGAGCATAGCTAATAGATGGAGTCACTAGTTTCCATCTTCCCAGAGGGTGATATTTGGTAACAAGCCAAGCAAAAGAGAGCGACAGGCACGTGGGAGAGGCGTTGTCCAACCAGGAAGGAGGCTGAGCTCAGAGCCTCAGGAGTGAAGGAAGCAGAAAGGGTCCGGAGGCGTGTGGGCCATAGCAGAGTTATTTACGGGATGCAACTTTCCTTGGAGACATTTTAGGAGCGGGCTTGGTTTTGGGCGTCCGGGGAAGAGGTGCTTTGTCGCAGGGTGTATGTTTGGTAGGGCAGGTGGCACATCGGAACAGAGGGGTACCTCCGGAGCCCTCCCTGCACCACAGCCACCCCACCCCCACCCGCTCTCCGCTCCGCCCCCATCCCCACCCACCCTTCTCAGGTTTCCCTGGGAGTCGCTATGGCAACAGACGCTGGCTTTGAGACTTAGCCTTTTAAAACTCAGAGCGAGCAGCTAGGTGGTGGCCGCAGGCACACAGCCGCGGCAATGGCGGAGGCTGAGACTGAGAACTGGGAGGACAGATCAAAAACCCAAGGATGCCGGAAGATTCTCGAGATCCTCGAGGGGGCTATTGAACAATTCCAATACAACCCCAGGTGACCTGTCCGCTGCGCCCACATGCCCTATAGCAGGCCTACAGCCTCGTGTCTTTTGATTTCTTAAGTAAACCGTAGATTAAAAGCTCAGGCTCAGGGCTGGGCTTCAGTTCTGCCTAGCTTCTCACCCCGACCTGACGTAGGCGGTTTACCTCTCTATGCCTCTATTATCTCAGCTGGGAACAGGACAGCAGCCAACTGTGCCTACTCGTCATAGAGCACAGGGCATGTTAAATGTTTTCACCTAAGTACGATCTAGAAGAGAGCCATACAGAAATGACACGGAGCAGATTTCTTTGGCTAGTCTAAGGCTGAAAGACTAAGTATGGGGCAGGTCCCATAAACACTTTCTTTGGGACCTGCAGGGATGCTGTCAACTTCCCCCACTCTACCGCCACCACCCTGACTTTTTATAAAGGTTCAGTTCTATCAGAGGCTCCCACATCATGATCCGTTCATCTCTCTTGACCCCACATCTAGAAGCCATCGGAAAATAGGGCGTTGACATGGATTTTCTTAGAACTAGAGCACCCCCAACCAAAAAAAAAAAAAAGCACAGAGACAGCAAGTCATACGCCTTGGCTTTCATTCCTCCTTCTTGGGATGTTTTGACCTAGGCCCTACTATTGGTATTTGGGTAATGTAGAGTTGACATTTCTTGGGGGGGGGCATTTTTCTTAAAACACCTTTTCAAAATAGTGGGCACAAAGCCTGGGTTAACTGCTATAAGATGCAGTTTCATAGGCCGAGGCTTCAGGGAGCCAGGTAATTGGTTCTAGGCAAGCCCAACACCATGGTAGCTCCAGGTTGCTGGGGTGGGGGTGGGGGTGGGGCAGTTGACTATAGCTGGACCAGTCCAATAGAGGGCTTGACTCAGTGATGCAATCCTGCTGAGCCCAGACTCTCTAGTGAAACTGTATTAAATAATAGGTATTTTGATCAAACCGAGTCAGAGTACACGCAGACCCTGATAAAGGTACATAAAGACCCTGCTATGTGTGAAACAGGCAGTTCTTGGGAGACACCAGTGGGTTGCCATGTATAATCTGTCCCTAAGAGTCCCTTTCTCTTCTGGATTTCTTTACATTCCACAGTGGAATATGTCCCCAACAACATTCCAGCCAGACTCAAGGAACTGACTGACCTCGGCCGAGTACTGTACTAACACACACAGACTGAGTCCAGGAACCACTAGCACCCATAAAAGTCTTTGTTTACCCAGAGGTTCAGTGAACCAGGTTGGAGTTCTGAAATGAGTGGGAGAAGCTGAACACCCCTCAACACGCAGGGATCTGAGCATAGCTGGGTTAGGGCCTGGGAAGACAGCCATTCACACAAAGACATCTCAACCGTGGTGAAGTAGACATTCTAGTTAGGAATCAATGGCAAACTAGTCAAGTCAATGACCACATGAGTCAGGCAGCATTGACAGAAGCAAAGGGCAGCAGAGGATGTGTGTACATGTTACACACCTCCGAGTCACCGAGCAGAAAAGAGGGGGAATTATAATTTTAGATGCGGCTCTCAGAAATACTTCACTGTGCTGACATTAAGAAGAAACTGCAGGGAGGAGCCAGGCAGAGAGATCTGGAGCCAAATCCCTGGCTGAGAGAAGGGGAAGGTAGGGGGTCTGGGAATAGGAATATGGGAGGCCTGCATGGCCGTAGCACAGAATGGGGAGAGACAGAAGAGAAAGAGCCAGATTCCGGGATCTTAGATCACCACAAAGACTTCAGCTTTTATTTCCAGGGAGTTAGGAGGCCAAGAGGGCATTGACATAGAGTCCCGACATTCTCTAACTTACCTATCTATTGGCTTGCTCTGCTGTTTTGATAATAGATTATAACAGGGACAAGGGCACAAGTGGGGAAAACAGGGGACTTTTATAATATCTGTCAAGGAGGATAGCCTTGGGGACTTGCTATGAGGGCCCAAGTGTATCTCTAGCCATGTACAAAGCTGGGCATAGTGAAGCAAATCTGTAAGCCCAGCTAGGGGGTGGGGGTCCCAGGTGCTCACTGCCAGCCGCTAGTCTAGCTGATACAGCTAGAAGCCTGAATTCATCAAGTGGTCCCGTTCCAAAAACTAAGGAGGCACACAATAGAGGAAGACGCTCAACGCTGACTTCTGGCTTCCACATGCACACACGTGAAGTCAAGTGCACTTTCCCATGCTCACACACAAGCAGATAATGCTTGTGGGATGGTGGTCATGTGGCCACTGGAGAACAGGAGGCAGTCCTTGGAGGAACTGAAGATGTGGTCAGATTCTAATTACTCCTTTAAAAAGGGATTGGTCAAGTTTACTGATGGACTGCTATGCATAGGACAGGCTCCAAGGTTTCTGACTTGAGTAGATGGAAAAATGGGATTGCAATTAACTTTGTTGGTAAAGGGAATTGTGAGCAACAGGATGGGGTGATGTGATAAGCTCACCTTGGGATACAGAATATCAGCAGTGACTGCTAAAACATCTATTTAAGCAGTTCAGTAGTGAGGCCTGCAAGTTGTAAGAGCGGTCCAGTTTGGTAAATCAATTTGGAAATAATTTGCAAAATGATGCTGTGTTAAGTAAACTATAAGATTTGGTGATATCAGCCAGAAAATAGATAAATAAATATATACATTATATAATACAGATATATATATATTGATTTTTGATTTGATATAACATATATCAAATATATCTTTGAAACAGAAAACAATAAAAGAATATTTTCCTTAAATAACATTGAGCCATTCACCACAGTGAAAATTTAGCACCTCTAATGTCATCTTCATTGACTAATTCGTTAACCAGCATTTGTTAGGATAGACTATTCTAGGGCTCAGTGGGATGTGTTGCTGCAGTCTATTAATAAATATTCATCGCTCTGTTTTGTATAAGTTAGCATATTAATTTTGTGTCTAATTTATTAAACATGATTGTTATCTCCCAAGACTATGCTTTATGCATAACGAGCAACCCATTATTTGGGAGAATTGCACAGACTATAAATAAGGACTGTGTAGGAACCACTTAGCTAAGGTCTTGGGATGTGGGCTTCCACTCTAGGCAGTGCCTTTAGCATCTAAAATTAGAGCTACTTCATATTTGAAGAGAAGCTGAAGAATGAACCTTCACATTTTATTTAGATTCTGGATGAGCCAGATCTTTCTAAATCAATCATACAAGAAGTTAAGACTGGGGTGGGGACCTTACACGCCCAGATCTGTCCCCTACCCCTGGTTTACAGTTTCCAATGAGTTATTTGCCTTTGTTGGACCTCAGTTTCTGCAGCTTTGAAACAAGATGTTGGAAAATTACTGGAAGAAGAAAAAGTGTAGACTAAAGTATACATCTCAACAAAGCCTCTGGAGCGAGTTACTCTATAAATAGGTGTATTGTTTTTAAACACTCCAGAGGGTTTATCTGTAAAATTATATATTTTATCATTGTCCTGTTATAGTAACAGAAGAAATAGGCAAACATGTTATGCTTTTTCTAAACCATAACCTGAAAAAAAATATATTGATAATAAAAGCTATTCACACACACAAAATTATCCGCATTCTATAAAACTGCTACTCAAATAAAGTGGGTTTTTTTTCCTAAAATAGTAAAGAATAAAAGAACATAAATGTCAAGCCTAAGGGAGAATAAAGTTGAATAGAGAAAAGAAGCCACTTAGTATTGGAGGAGGGTAAAGGATTACAGCTCTAGACTGGAAGGACAACAGCAGGTCTGTTAAATGTACAGTGTGCAGACTGCAGAGAAACAGGCTATGTCCAGATGATGGGTTCTGTCTCATTGATGTAGCACCCAGAGTTTGGACACTTAAGAATCCCCCAAATTGAAAAGGATAGATACTTATTTGGGAACAGCATGGGAGACACTGAAGGTTTCAGGCTACTAACGGCAAAGGGACTTGGCAGAGGTTGTAAGCAGCACTGGTCTGCAGGGAAAGTTTGCCCACTCGCTAAGGAACACTACAAAGTTCAGTCGGGCCAAAGCTCCTTACCGAGCAGGATCTTTTTCCTGTCTGGGCTGCTGTGTTTTCAATTGGTCTTTACCACTGGCCATGGAATACTAAGAGGCATTTTGAGAACTCAGGGGCTGCGCAGAGTCCTCCTTGACTCCATGTACAGCAATCACCCAGTCATCTCTTGATAATTAGATTTTCGTCATTTCATGCAGGAGAGTGATCCTGATTTCATACCTTCGGTTCAGTGGCCTAAGGATCACAAAACAGCCAGGTTTCCTGACTCCCAATGTTGTCACTGTTTCTTACAGGGATGCTTATAGTCTGTCCCTATTCTTAAAAGTTCATCCGTGTAACTCCTCCCTAGATGCCCTTGCCACCAATCTTTTGCCTTCCTGGCCATCCATGCTCGTAAGTTAATCTAAATGTCTACTCCAAGTGCTTTACCCGGAAAGAAGCGGCAGACAAACAATTGCTCCAAGTGTTAACAACAGAATATTCCTTCTTAGCTCTCATTCATGATCACTTCTGGATGGCTTTGCGGGACTGTATGAGCCTACCATGCGGTGACAGGTCCATCTGTTAATTAGGCTTGAGATTTTCCTATTCAGTCAGCTGCTCATAATGCCCCACAAGGACACAGAATGCATGTAGTCTAGAAGAGTTCTTCATTTTTTATGTATGCGACACTTGCACAAAGTATAGAGTTGACATTCTGTACAGTAGTCAGCTATAGCCCAGCCTCCTATGACACGACACAATCAGATTCAGGTCACAAAGAAGAGCGGTTCTCTCTTCAGGGATTCAAGGTTGATAAAGCTGGTCCATTAACTACCATTAGTAACAATGACCTTGAGCTGAGTTTGTGGGCACAGGCATTTAATCCCAGCACTTGGGAGGCAGAGGCTAGTAGATCTCTGTGAGTTCAAGGTTAGCCTCCTCTACAGAGTGAGTTCCAGGAGATACCCTGTCTGGAAAAACAAACAAAAACAAACAAGCAAACAAGCAAAAGTCATACCGATCTTGTCCGGTTAGTGTCTTCCAAGGCTCTCTAGCTCAAGTGGGCCTTTCTTCTTGTTGCATTGCACTTTGTCTCGTTGGTTTAAGATTTCCTTTACTTAAATGAACTTATACTGACTGGCCTGAGCCATCATGGATGACTTTCATCTCAATTGCTCACCCTTGTTGGGGTTGTTAAGTACTGGCTCTGTGTTCACCATGCTTGTATACTTTTAAGGGTCTCCTATTATACTTTGTTCAATTTCTATTCATCACATCAACTCAAATCTCCTTATCTGTTCAGTTGCTTATAATTTGATACCTCTAATAGACTAATTTATTCAGTGAATTATAATTTAGTACTTACTCTTATTTCGATGCCCATATTGTCCTCAATACAACCAGTGGGACTCTTTTCAATCCAGATTCTTCTTCATTCTCTCAAAACCCTCATATAACTCTCATGATCACTTATTGAGTATTTGTTGATTTTTCTCATATGAAAATGTTATGGGTTCATTTTACACTTCTGTTTGTGCATAATTTTATACTTTTATACCTTTCTCAAATTATTCTGTTTCCTAAGGGACATGATTTCTTTTAGGGGTGGATGACATTTACCAAGTAGTACCTGGACTCACGGGATGCTCATCGCTACTGGTGTTTCACTCTTGTAGGTCCCCTAGTCAGGTATAAAAAGAAACAAATGTATATGTACCTAGATGATATATGTTCACACACATATGCACATACATTCACTTGTAATTATGTGTAGACCTAAGTATGTTATATATATATATATATATATATACACACACACACACATTTATATTCACACATGCATTTATTTGTAAAACTGTGACCTTATACCAATTTTTCTAGTTTGTTCCACTGTCTTGGGGTACATTTGTTGTAGGAAGGCCACTTGTTAGTTTCTGGCTACTCATCCCTGAAATAATCACACAGAAGCTATATTATTTAAATCACTGCTTGGCCTATTAGCTCTAGCTTCTTATTGGCTAACTCTTATATATTAATTTAACCCATTACTATTAATCTGTGTATCGCCATACCAGCTAAAGTTCTGGTGTCTGTCTCTGGCGGGGCTACATGGCTTCTCTCTCCTGACTCTGCCTTCTTTCTCCTGGCATTCAGTTTAGTTTTACCCACCTACCGCTGTTCCCTGCACAGGCCCAAGACAGTTTCTTTATTGACCAATGGTATTCACAGCATACAGAGGGGAATCCCACATCATACATTCCAGCCTATTCATTTTCTACAGTTATTAATATTTTTTCAGAAACTGAGAAACTTCACTCCATCATCTTTAACACTTCTTCATCAAGTATTTCCAGTCCTGTAGTCATCGTGACTCTCTCCTGTCTCTTCTTGGCCTCCTCATCAGACCTGCCTTCTTAGGTACTGGGCCACTGGCCTTCTCTGGTTGCTCCCAAGTTTTTTTTTACTTGTTTGTTTGTTTGTTAGTCATCCCCTTGTCATTGTCTACCTTGTTGACTCCTCCATAATGAGAAGTTGAGAGGGCTGAGAAGAAAAACTAAGGTGGGAAAGAGGGGAAACACCAACTATTTTAGGGGACAGAACTGTGGGCAGACTTCAGCACACGACACTGTGTATGAACACATGATGCCCAGATCATTAGTTCAGCACACGACATTGTGTATGTACACATGATGCTCAGATCATTAGTTCAGCACACGACACTGTGTATGAACTCATGATGCTCAGATCATTAGTTCAGCACACGACACTGTGTATGAACACATGATGCTCAGATCATTAGTTCAGCACACGACACTGTGTATGAACACATGATGCCCAGATCATTAGTTCAGCACACGACACTGTGTATGTACACATGATGCCCAGATCATTAGTTCAGCACACGACACTGAGTACTAAACGCATGATGCTTAGAGCATTAGTTTGGACACAAATTTTGGAGGTTAGAAAAAGAAGACTGAATTTAATTATTTTTGATGAGGAAAGTTATCAGAGTCCTTTGTGGAAAAATAGGAACACAGTATAGATTTTAGCAAAATACCTCAGGAGACAATGAAAATGATAGATTCAAAAATAATCATTTAGAACTGGAGAAATGGCTTAGCTGGTTAAGGCACTTACCACTAGGCCTGAAGACCTGAGTTCAGTCCCAGGACTCACATGGTAGAAGAAAACTCTCTCCTCCTGGTGACCCTCTGACCTTGACATGTGGTGGTGGCATGTACGTATGTGTGTATAAATAAATAGGTGGATAAATAAAAATTTAAAATTTTTAAAATTGAAAGGTTTAGAGGCTTATAGTGATGTTGGGAAAATTCACCATGGTTATTTAAATTTGAAGGCACACACTTAAAATGTCATGACTTTTTGTTTGTCTTAAAATTGTCTCATATGTCATGTGAGAACTTTTAAATTTCTAAAATACATTTTTCTCAGAAAAACTTCATCTTCAATAGTTGTCATCTTTGAAGAACGAAGAATAGTTTCTTGAAATTCTGTCATTGCTGAAAGTTGCTCTTCCACATTTTTGTAAAGCCTTTAAAATATGCTTAATTTTGATTTTCTAGCTTGTTCATTTAAATAATGCAGTAGAATACCATCGTTAATCTTACATAGTCATGATACTTAATTGGTGTTTTTCATTAGTTATTTTCAGAGTTGGTTATAGATTTCATAGGGGGCAGAGCTTAAATATTGATGATTATTTCATTGATTCTCATAAATTGGTCTTAAGGAGAATATTCTATACTGGCTGGTCTTGAATGAGCAATTGTTGTATTTCAGTCCCCAGTGTTGGAATTACAGGTGTAATTTATATTGAGTGTCCCATCTCATCCCCAGTTCTCACAGACGACATCCCCATTTCCCACAGATAGCATCCCTGTTCCCACAGGTGATACCCCAAGTTCCCATAGGTGACATGGAAGACCCAGATAGGTATCCACACATGGGGAATTAAACTCAAGGAGAAGTTCCTGGGGATTATGGGCCACTATTTTTTATAAAGATTAATTTGTTAATTTTTGTGTATGTGTGTGTAGAAGTGTTTGGCCGTCATGTACATAAGTGTACTGTGTGTGTGCGTGTGTGTGCCTGGTGCCTAGGGAGGTCAGCAGATAGAGCCAACGCTCCTGGAGCTGAAGTTGCTAATGGTTTTTTAGTAGCTGTTTGGGTGCTGGGAACCAAACTGGGGTTCTCAGCAAGATCATCAAGCATTTTTATCTGTCAAGCATCTCTCCAGCCTGGCCACCATTTTTATATAAGTAACAAGATTGCTTCCTGCTAGGGGGATGATGCTATCTCGTTCTTCAAGGTTACTCTCTGAAAACATAACTGAGAAGGGACCTGCAGAACTAATTCTTGGCATCTCCTAAGAGAACATGCAAGGATGAGGTGGGCCTGTGGAGACTTCTAGAACACTGTGTCAGTGAGAAAAACACACAAGCTCCCAAGCTGAACTAAACTAAATCTAAAACACAATTTCTTCTGGCAAAAAAAAATAATCAGAAATTTTAATTAAAATCAGATGCTTCATTTCTGTGTAGCTACTGCTGGAGATAAGCTTTGTCATCATCATATTCATGTGTCTGGAAGCACAATTGAGAACTTAGTGGGATTAATTGAAAATCATTATTAAAAGTATTAGATTTTCAATTTCAAATGAGCTTTTGATAGTTGAATACTGCTGTGCTTTCATAGTTTTCTTCAAATATGATGAACAAATTGCGATGTTTGAAAACCTGACAGTCAGCCATGCATGGTGGTGCACACTTTTAACCCCAGCGCTTGGGGGCATAGACAGGTGGATCTCTTTGAAACAGAGGCCACCCCGATTTACATAGTAAGTTCCGGGACAACCAAATAATAGAAAGACCATTTCTCAAAGAAAGAAAGAGAGGAAGAGAACAACAGAAAGAAAATGAGGTGATGGTAGCAGTATAATAACTCCCCTCAGCACCAACGCCAACACTACTCCTCTAGGGCTCACTGTGCACCAAGCACCACACCAAGTGATTCTAAGACTAATACACTCAGTCTATCAATGACCCTATGGACTCTGGACTCTTGTTATCCATAAGAAGAAGCTGGTGACATGCTGGGAAGATGATGGCTAGTGGCTAAGAGAACTGGCTGCTCTTCCAGAAGACTGGGTTTGATCACCGGCACCACGTAAAGGCATACAACTGTAACCCCGGTTCCAGGGGATAAGACACCTCTTCCAACCTCTTCCAGAACTAAGCACGAACATGGTACACAGACATACATGAAGGCAAAACACCCGAACATAGCATTAAAAGAAAAATATAAGAGGGAATTAAAGCAAGGAAAAGTTAACTAATTTCCATGAAGTCACAGGGTTACAGTGTCAGTCAGGATGCTTCCACTGTGGCAGGCAGAAACTGCCTACAGGAGATGCCTATCACGTGACAATATAGGAAGAGGTGTGGCAGGTTTCAGAAGTAGTTAGCTCTTCAGTGGAGATATCTACAGCTCCACCCCTGAGCAAGAAGAAAGGGAAGGCCACTGTGCCCCTAGCCCGCTCTGCCCCCACTTCTCAGCAGAGGAGGAGTAAGAGGAATATCTACTCTTTGCATCAGAGCCTCTGCTTCTATTGGATTTTCTTGACTCGCTTGCTTGCTTTCCCCCTCCTGCCCCCCTCCTCCCTTCCCCTTCCTCTCCTTCAGCTGACATTTTAGAAACAAAAGGTTGTGATAAGTTTGATCAAATTGATATGTACATGTTGTTTTTAATTAACTTTTTAAGACGCTTGTCATTATAGAGCCGTGCAGGAAATGTACAAAGGTTGACTCCTGGCCTCTGCAGATGCTTTGGGAGTAGAGTTTGCAAATGAGGGACACAATGGGGATCATCTAAAGCAGGGCTCAAGCCTTCTGGCTTTAGAGCCTGTTGGAGTTTCTTCAAAGTGTTGACAATCTCAAAACACTTTGGTTCATTGTATCTATAAATAATTGTCATAGTCAAAATTAAAAAGTAGAAATTAAATGTATGTTTATAATAACTCCTTTAGCATAGTGATAAAAACCACATGCTAATATAAATAACAAACTTTAAGGACAATGTGGCCATATTTTTCAGAACTCAAGTTTTCAGGTGAAAGTGTCACTGTTTTGCCAATCTTTCTTCTGCCTGTCTTAGGGGCAGGCAGCTGATTCATCTTAGCTGCTTCTGCGTTCTAGCGTCACACAGCCTGGAGCCATGGCACACTCCAGAGAACTTCTGCGAGAGAGTTACAAGGAAAAGGAAAACCTCCTAATATTACTATGGAAAAACTAAGTTTCCTCTCGTGGTTTCTCCCACAGATTGCTCTGGAACCCCAGGTGTTCTCAGATCACACCAGGATAATCTCCATCTTGACATACTTCTGTTAGATGTGACTATGCGTAAATTACAATCATCTCTAGCAATAGCACAGGATAAGATATTAAGATAATAGACTTAAGTACATCCTATCTCGGAAAAGTGGAGGAAGCACACAGAGATGAGGGTGCCACAGTGTAGGGAGTCTGACAACCAGGCCAAGGCCAACTCATCCATGACCAGATATTCCAGAAGTTTCTTTATTGAAATAATCTCTTGCAGTATTGTAAATATAATCAAATTTACCACCAAATATGTGTGCTTACCTTTTTCTAAGGAAATTTGGTATCTCCATTCTCTTTCCAGACTTACTATTTCGGATAATTTAAAGATTGGTTTCTTCACTTCAGACCACGCTACTCAGACGGATTGCAGTGAAATTTTGCCATTGAAAGATCTGACACAATCAACAGAAAAGTTAATGCAGGTAAATCTGAGTGTAACTTCTAAGATAACATTGTGTATTATTTGTCTTTATGGGGTAATTTTTTTGTTTGGGGAGGGAGTTGTGTACTAGAAATCAAACCCAATGTTTCATGAATGTTACAAAAAGCACTTTTCATTAAACAACATCCCTACACATGTGGTTTTATGACGTGGAATTCCTCTCTGTATGCTGTGAATAGGTTTTATTACCATTGGTTGATTAAAGAAAAAAAAAAGCTGTTTTGGCCAATGGCTTATCAGAGTAAAGTCAGGCAGGAAATCTGAACAGAGATGTAGAGAGATAGTAGGTAGAGTCAGAGAGACGCTGTGTAGCTGCCAAAGGAGACAGATGTGAGAACTTTATCAGTAGGCCACAGCCTGATGGCGATACACAATTAATAGAAATGAGTTCATTTAAAATGTAAGAGCTAGCTAGAAATATGCCTAAGACATTGGCCAAACAGCGTCATAATTAATATAGTTTCTGTGTGATTATTCAGGTCTGGGCGGCCGGGGAAAGAACAAGCAGTCTCTGCTTACAGCTTTATAAATCTTTTATTGGCAAAAACAAAGTGATTGAGATGGTCTCAAAATACTAAGGTCTTTGAGGAACTTAGCAGAATGACATTTGTATTCTTTTTAAGCTTTAAAGATTTACTTTTAATTTTGTGTATATGTGTGTTTTGCCTGCATGTATGCCTGTGCACTGCACGTGTGCCTGGTGCCGTCAAAGGTCCCAAGAAGGGATCAGATCCCCTGGAACTGCAGTTGCGGTTGTGAGCTACCAAGTGGGCGCAGAGAACTGAAGCCAGTCCCCTGCAAGAACAGTAAATGCTCAAGCCTCAGCTGTACATTACAACTGATCTAAGTTATGAGCTATACTTGTCATGTTATATCTTACACATGTGAGTCTGTTCCATGGAATTTCTCTGCTTTTGACATCTGTGAATATTCTCTGCTATGATACATTAAGAAAAGCAGAAAGTATTTTACCTATAGATAAATGAAGACAATAAGATACTGAATGACTTTCTAATGGCATAGCTTTGTCAAGTCTTTTCATTTCCCTTGAATTTTTTGAGATTGAATGAGAATAGAGAATTTCATAAATATAAGATATTGAGTTATTAAGACACATGAATTAAAATACTGCTATTAATTGCCTCAGGTGCCTTTTTATTTTTCATCTATTTGGAAATCATTCCATATGTATACATAAAGATCTTCCACATAGTCGAATACAGTAGCACATCCCTGGAATCCCAGCTAATCAGGAAGCTGAGATCACTTGTATGGGACCAGCCTGGGCAACTTTATAAAACACTGTGTCAAAAATTCAAAAGAAAAAAAAATGAAGAAAAACAAGAACCAAAACAACAACTGGGGAGAAAGCTTAGTGAGACAGAGTCCAATCTGCGAAAGGTCCTGGGTTCAATACCAGTGTCTTGTTTATTTCACAACTCTGTCCCAATAACATCACACTGCTATTCCTGTATTGACTGACATTTTGGTAGTGTCTAATCTTTATCGATGATGAATAATCCTGCGTGAATTCAAGCACCAGTAAATCAGTGGCGTAAATTCTTAAAAGGGAGCTTGTGAGTCAGAGGGTACATCCATGAGTCACGTTAAAGGCCACTACCAAGTTGCCCTGCTGCAAGACTCCAGCAAATTGCACTGTTAAGAGCTTTTGAAGGTGTCGCCTTGCCACATGCTTGCCAATTTGCTGTCTTCTTTCAGAATGACATATTTTGGGGCACTATCTTTATAAGTTTCTTCCTCAGTAGCTTGGTGTGCCCAAGCTAAGTTTCAGTCGGGAGGATTTAGATGGCAGTGGTGGGGAAGCCTTGGGAATCTTCTCTGAGACACAGTTCACAAGGACTGGCTTGCTTGCTCTTGCCTCCTCTTCTGGTTCCTCCTTTCCACATAGCCCTCTCTTCTGCCCCAGGAGTTTATCTAACCCTAAACACATCCCCACATTCCCACCTGAAAACACCGCAGTCACACTAAGGTTTCATTCTCTTCGTGCTTCGTTGATGGAGATTAAATTTCAACGTAAGTTTTGGAAGGAACAGGCCATCTTCAAACCATACCACTCCACTAGCATATATTAATTTTGAAATTAAACAGCATTTTGAAAACCTAGATGCCATGAGAGAGAATTGTTGTACTTCTCCACTAAACCAAACCTGAGAGATGATCTTCAAAGGCAAGCCAGGCAGCTGGTCTAATGCTGCAAATGAAGGCATGTGCTGCAATGTTGGCACTCTACACTGACAAAAGGTTTTTATTTTGTAGATGATCACATCACTTCAGGTGGATTTTGGGTTCCTCAAAGATTTGGTTCAACTGAAGTTTGAGGACCGAATTAAAGAGGAGTCTTGGAAAATTATCAGTGTGCTTCAAGACAGGATTTTAGAATTGAAAAAAAACTACCAGCAGGTAGGTGTGCCCTCATTTTCTCTGCCGTGGGGGTGGACCCTGTGTGATGTGTGCCGGTTTTGGACGCAGCCGCTCATCAGGGCAGCTGCGCTCTCCAGGAGCTAATACTGTCAGGAACGCGGATGAACTCTGTGTGTGACCGCAGTAATCCTCACACTTTCCTCGTACAGTTGGTATGACTGTTACTGATAGAAAAACAGGTTAATTTGCTCACAATTACCAATCTGGCAACAGAACTTTAGATTCTCTGCCAGATACTTGCTTTTGAATGTTTTTAAAATATAGTACTTTTGTTTATTCTTCGATAATTTCACGCATATGTACAATGTGTTTTAGGAATGTCTATCCCAACCCCTCTCTTCAACTCCCGCAGACTTTCCCCTAACACATGCCCACCCTACTTTCATGTCTTTATTTTTTTTTAAACAAAAATCCACTCAGTTTGCCTACTGCAGCCTGTATGAATATGTGTAGTCTATTAGGGGTCATAGAGCCAAAGAAAAAAATGGTTTCCTTGCCCCAGCATCCACCAGTTATCAATAGCTCCTCAGCTAGGGGTGAAACCTCATGAACCCCTCCCCAGCCACTTGGGAATTACTGGCTGACTTGAGATAACACGGTCTTGTTTAGGTAACCATAGCTACTACAAATTCATGACTATGGTGGCCATGTCGCTTCCAGAAGACCCCAGCATCCCTCCACATTCTCTGGCGCTTACGCTCTTTCAAGCTCCCTCTTCTGCATTTCCCATGAGCTTTGGCAAGGGGTGGAGGGGTTCTAGATGTCTTATTTAGGGCTGAACATTTACTTATTCTCCTCATGTCAACCACTTGTGGGTCTCTGCCTTGACTTCCTCCAGTGAAAGAAGAAAGCTCTGACCAAGGTCGAAAGCATCACTAATTTTGGCTATAAAAATAAATATTTGGAAAGCCTTATTTGTTAGGCCACTGGGGCTCTGTTAGAAGGCAGTTTGACAACAAGTCTGTTTAACAAAGCAGGAGCTGTAGTAGGAGAGTAGGTTACCCACTTCTGGAGCTATGACCTCAAAAATTATTTCACTATTTTGTGTGTATGGGTGTTTTCCTGTGGGTATGTCTGCTCCCTGCATATGGTGTCTGGTGCCTATAAAGGAGAGGGTATTGAATCCACTGAAATTGGAGTTATAGTGATTTTGTGAGCATCTTTGTGGGTTTTGGGAATCAATCCTTGGTCCTCTGGAAGAACAGCCAGTACCCTTAACCACTGAGCTGTCTCTTCAGGCACAAGTCATGGCTTTTGATCAGGATTATGGTACCTGGAATAGATTCTTTCCTGTGGAACAGGCTTCAGATTCAATCAGAAAACAACTGATGACCCCCAGAGCAGTCCTGCTGTGATGACAGCTTGGTCACATCTTGCCTGGCATGTCAGTGTTATACCTGCAGGATCAACTGCTTGGCATGTCCACTGATGATTTTGCGCCCCCAGTGGCCTGCACAGTGTCTTTGGCATTATGAAAGCTAACCAGCAGGGGGGAAGTTCTCAAGTCTGTTCCAGCTTCATCTCTCTACACACGGAACCAAAGTGTTTTGTGTTTCCAGGACTGAGGTCCTACCAACTTGTTAAAAGGGCAAGTCAGAGCAATGGCAGTAGTCTACATTGTCCTGGAGGCCTCTGGAGCCTGACTGGCCAGTAGGTCAGAGGACAGTGTCCCACAGCAGGCATTGGGATTGTCACATAGTAACAGTCTGCTGATGCAGGGTACCTTCATCCAAATTCCTTCTTTAAGCGTGCGCGTACACGCACACATACACTAGAAGTTTTGTGCTGAAATCTCTACTATTTATTAGATATGGAATCATATCATCTGCAAATAAGAATATTTCAACTTTTTAGTTTTTATTTTTATCCCTTTAAAAATTCTTCTTATTGTTATTATTATTATTATTATATTATTATTACAGTGTATATGTCTGTGTGAATGTTTGTGCACGTGTGAAAGTGGGTACTACAGAAGTCAGAAGATGGTATCATGTTCCTTAGAGCTGGAATTGAGAGGGCTTGTGAGCCAACTAATATGAGTGCTGTGATCTGAACTCTGGGCCTCATAATTGAGCAACAAGAACTCTTAACCACTAAGTCATCTCTCTAATTCTTATATCCCTTTTATTTGCTTCTCTTGTCTTATTGCTATAGTTAGACTTCTAGTACTGATCAAATAGAGTGGAGAAAGTAGGAACCCTGGTCTTGTTTCTGACTTTACTGAAAATGCTTTGAATTTTTTAACATTTAAAATATTTGGGTTATATTAAGTAGATTTGTTGGTGTACAAAAGAGTTCCACAATAGTCCGGAATAGAGTATAGCAAAGGTTCATTTATTTGGGGATAAACTCATAGTAAGGGTAGTGATCCACAGTTCTCTGTGTGTTCTGGAACTGAATGCCAAGAGAGCTGTACATGCTTTTCATCTGTACTCATAGTACGAGACCATACCCAAAGTGGGATGGTATCTTAAAGGCTATTGGCTGAAGGAGTTCACATAGCACCTCAACATTTTGTCAAAATAAGAGAGTTATAAGCCTAATATAAAACTTTATATAATAAGAACAAATATCAAGTAATTGTCCACGGAAAAGAAGAGGCAAAAACATATGTTGAAGGATGGTCGCTTGTTGGTTCCTGGCTGCTCAATAGCTCTGAAATAATCACACAGAAACTATATTATTTAAAAGACTGCCTGGTCCATCAGCTCTAGCTTTTTATTTTCTTACATCTGAATTTAATGCATTTCCATTAATCTGTGTATCACCACAAGGTTGTGAGCTACCAGCAAAGTTTCAGCACATCTGTCTTCAGTGGCAGCTCCATGGCTTCTTCCTGACTCTGCCCTTCTTTCTCCCAGCATTCAGTTTAGTTTTCCTTGCCTAACTCTCTTTCCCTATATCAATTAACCAATGATATCCACAGCATATAGATGGGAATCCCACATCACCTCCCCTTTTCTGTTTAAATAGAAAGGAAGGTTTTAACTTTAACATAGTAAAATTACATATAACAAAACAGGTATCAATTAAGAATTATAGTTACAATATTGATATCTACTTTATATCTTATCATAACTAAGGAAAACTATAACTATAAATTCTTCAACTCCATCAAAGACTCCAGAAGGATACAATATTACCTAAACAGCATTGTAAGCAACTTCCAAAACTCTAGAATTGACAGAGATATCTGGCTACCTGGACAGTCACCCAAAGTTCTTTTGTATCGTTGGGGCATCCAATCTTCAACCCACAGGATCATAGTATCTGGCAGACTTTTTCATGAAGCAAGAAATTTCAAAGAGAGTTCTACCTATATTGGCAGTTTGTCAGTCACTTTCTTCTGTATCCTGCAGAATGTCTGGCACACTCTTTGATGAAGCAGGAACCCCAAAAGATAGTCTCACCTTCTTTAGACAACTTCAACAGTCCTTTTTTCTGTGAATCCTGCATATCCAGTCAAGCAGTCCAGGCAATAGCAGTTTTTTTGCCCAAATGCCTAACCAACTCCATAAGGAGCCTCTTTGATGCCCATCTTTCTTTGAATTAATCAGTGCTGTCAGGAGCAGATGTGTCTCATGTCATGAAAAGTCCTAAGTTCTTAAACATTTTAAATGCTATATTATGCAGTCTTTGAAAGGTTTGAAGAATGTCTATCCATCTGAAATACATCTCTGCACATCCAGAAAATCTAAGTAACATGACTACAAGCTTGACTATTATAGATGACTATCCATTAACCTATATTTCTTAATTACACTTTACATTTTTAAATGAGCTACACAAATGCAATACCTTAATCAAGAGCAGAAATATATATACAGTATAATAAAATTGACATTAAATTTGTATCAATAAACCAAGATTCATACCAATGCAAATCTTTATAGCATATCCCCCTTTAAATGTAAACAAACATTGATAAACAATATTGGGAATATGGGCGTAGTTCTTCTCCAAACTGCTTCCAATTTTTTAAGAGTCAAAGTAATTTTTGAGGGGTATTCAAGGTGATATGTCAGGGGATCTTGGTCCATCAAACCACATTAATCTGGAAGAAATCCACAGCTTCTCATCTTCTATGGAAAAAAAAGAAGAACCTCTTTTCCAAAGCAATATATCCTTAGACCCAAATTTTGAAAACAAGATACCTTTATAATATACATGCTGGTTTAACTTAGCAGCCCATACCATGAGATATCTTTCTGTACTTGGCTCTTTCACAGTCAAAAAATTCAAAGAAAACACAATAATATACATAATCCAGATTCTTTGTGTATAGTCCATCTTTACATGTTTTTTATTCTATTACTTTTTAATATTTACTCTGTCTCTTTAAAGACTGTGTTTTATTTTTTAAACCATTTACTTACTTTTATAAGTCTCTATACTTTATTTTTTTCTTTTCTCTCTCAAGCCTATGTACATTTATCTAATACTGTGACCCATTTAGAGGTCTTTTTTGTCTAAATCTGTCCTATTATGTATCTGTAATTCTTTACTGTCCAGGAGTGCTTCTTAAAATGCTAAGCACTTCTTAAAAACTTAAGCTGCACCATTACTAGGGGAAATATGGCACTTCCTGCTTGTGCCACCCAGCCCAGCATGGCAGAGCTGTTCACCACCTCCAAGAGCCATACACAGTGCCCCATCTCTAGGCACACAGCTGGTCCATGTTGCCACCAAGCGAGCCATAGCACATTGCTCACAAATCCATTCAAATGCTTGGTCTCCTGAAAGAGCCAGAGGTCACACTGGCAAAATGGCCCAGAAAGCCTGCATTTCAAAATGGAGTGGCTTTTTTTCTTGCTACCAATGAATCAGAAAAACCTCTCTGAAAGAAGCTTCGACATGCCACCAGCAAACAGCAAGAAGCTGTATTAAACTCTGTATTTTTGTGTCTAGAATTCCTTTTCAAGCCGTCTCAGGTTTTAAGTGGATTTTAGTCAACCATGTTGGTGCCAACTTGTTGGAAGAGGTTCTTTGTTCCTGGCTGCTCAGTCCTGAAATAACCACACAGATACTGTATTAATTAAATCACTGCTTAGCCCATTAGCTCTAGCTTCTTATTGTCTAACTCTTATATATTAATTTAACCCATCTTCATTAATCTGTGTGTTGCCATGTGGCAGTGGCTTACCAGATAAAGTTCCATCTGACTCCAGCTGAGTTACATGGCTTCTCACTAACTCTGCCTCCTTTCTCCCAGCATTCAATTTAGTCCCCCCTCCCCCACCTAGCTCTGTTCTCCTATAGCTCTGCTATAGTCTCAAAGCAGTTCCTTTATTAGTGAATGATATTCATAGAATAGAAAGGGGAATCCCACCCCAAACATACATAAAAATTAGAATTACAACCAGCATCAACAACAACAAACAAGAAACCTAAGCTAAATGTTTCAATAGTTATCCTATCCTAAGGAGTCTAAGTCTTATATTAAAAAGGCTTGACTAAGTCATGAGAGGAAAGTAACTATGACTTTCTAGTCTTCAACACCATCAAAGACCTGAGAAGTGAAACAATATTACTTGAGTAAACAAGAAGTGCAATAAAGCAATTTCCAAAAAGTACAGAGACAACTAGATACATGGGCAATCACCAAAGTCTCATTTGCAATGTTGGGATAACTAACGTTAGCTAAGGCCTAGAGTATCTGACAGAAAATTTTCAGAGGCAGGAAAATTTGAAAAACTGTCTTACCCTGTCTTGGGTAATATTTGGCAGTCTTTTTGTTTGTATCCTGCTTGTCCAGTTTGGACACCATGCATTTTGTCAGTAGTCAAGGCAGGAGCAGCTCTTTGCCCAAAGGCCGGTTTTGCCAAGAAGAAAACGAGCTCCAAGTGAAGCGTCTTCAATGCCCAACATTGTCTCGGGAATAGATTGGTGCTGCCAGGAGCAACCGAATCTCACATGAACAGAATCCTAAGTTATTTAAATGTCATATTATACATTTTTATTGAAGTTTTTGAAGATGACGTATATGAGGAACACAATCTCTGTGCATCTAAAAAACCTAACTAGGCCGGGTGATGGTGGCACATGCCTTTAATCCCAGCACTCGGGAGGCAGAGGCAGGTGGATCTCCGTGAGTTTGAGGCGAGCCTGGTCTACAAGAGCTAGTTCCAGGACAGGCTCCAAAGCCACAGAGAAACTCTGTCTCAAAAAAACCAAAACAAAACAAAACAACAACAACAAAAAGAACCTGACTAGTCTAACTATAAGTATGACAAACTAGGATAACTATTGACCTGTAATTCTAAATACCTATATAGCTAAAGGACTAAGGCTTCATATTAAAAAATTGAACAATCTTTAAAAATCTTTAAACAAATGTGCAGCAAACGAGGACAATGACCTCAAAATGTAAACAATATATAAGTATCTTGATCAGAGGTAGAAATGTACATTATTTTGTATATTGATGCAATATAAAAAGCAAAGGTAGAAACATGCATGCATACAATATGACATATTTTGTACATATATGACACTTTGCATAGGTGCACAAATATAAACAGAAATAGGAGTATATTCAATATAAGAAATATAATTTGAAATTGTATCAATATACAATAATCTATACCAATGTAAATTATAGCTCACAAGTAAATGCAGTAATCTACCTATTATTCAGCAGCCAAGAGAGCCAGCCACACATGCTTTTTGTCTACATTTATAATGCATGAGACCATGCCCAAAGTGGGCCAGTATCATAAAGACTATTGGCTGAAGGAGTTCCCACAGCATAGATCTGTTTAAGTTGTTTGTCTCGTTTTGGTTTAATTTTGGTCATCTTCACATAGAAATCCATACATTGCTGTTACACTTTCAAATTTATCGAAATGTAAGTTTCTAAGATAATAACTAATGATTTTCTGAATCTCATTGTTATCTGTTGCAAAGGGTCCATTTTAACCCACAATTTTGTTAAACTGGGTCTTTCTCTCTTTCTTTTGGCTAGTTTGTGTGTATGTAGTGGGATAGACATGCAATCACCATGATACCCATGTGAAGGTCAGAGGTCCTCTCCTTCCACTGTGTGACTTCAGGGGATCAAACTCATGTCATCAGGTTTGGTAGAGGGTCTCTTACCCATTGAGTCATCTTGCTGACCCTCTTTGGTTAGTTTGACTAAGGGTTTGTCAACACCAGTTTTCTTTTCAAAGAACCAACTGTGTTTCGATGATTCTTTGTATTGGTTTTGTTGTTTGTTACTGTGTCATTAATATCTGCCTAAATCTTTATGGTTTCTTTCCATCTCCTGACATTTTGCAGGGCCTCTGGGGCCTTTTAGGCTAGCCTGATCTACACAGTGAGACTCACTGTAAAATAAAATATTAAAGATTGGTATTATTTCTGTGCTATAAAAGAAGAAGACTCATATTTTAGTACATATCATAGTAAATACTTTGCTAAGCATTTTGAATACATTTACATGATCTTCAAGTCTCTCCAAATGCCCAAGTGGAAAGTCTTGAGATACAAATTTCAGAAACTAAGTTTTACAAGTTTAATACTTTATATTAGCTCAAAACATGGGGAGGTGGGTACAATATTTAAATTCCATCCTTTCTGACTCTAATACCTGTTTGTTGTTTACACATCATGCTAGACTAAGAATGGATATGAGAATCAGAGTGTTTTTTTTAAAAAAAAGTTCATTTTTAACCTAAGCAGATATAATCAAATTTATTAGAAGAATAAAATTATTATAGCCTATAGATCAGCAAAACTTTTTATGAACTTATTCCATCAAAAAGTAGAACTGGGCACTAGAGAGATTGTAACATGATGGCCTACTCGTTGGGGTTTCTGTCCTGCCCGGTACCCCACAGCCGGCAAGCCCCAAAGAAGATCATACAGAGAGTTTACATTAGGTTATAAACTGATTGGCCCATTATCTCAGCTTTCTTACTAGCTCTTGTTAACTTATATTAACCCGTTGTTCTTATCTATGTTAGTTACATGGCTGGTACCTTTTCTCAGCTGGGCAGCTTACATCCTGCTTCCTTGGTGGTCTGTGCAGGAATGCCAGGGAAGCTTCCTGCTTCCCAAATTCTCCTGTTCTCACCTCTACTTCCTGTCTGGTTTTCCCGCCTATACTCCCTGCCTGGCCAATCAGCATTTATTTAAAACATGATTGACATAATACAGACAATTCTCCCGCACCAAGAGATGCGTCAGTGGTTGAGAGTTCTGGCTCTTCTTTTAGAGGACTGTTGTTTGAGTCCCAGTACCCACATGGCAGTTCACAACCATCTCTAACTACAGTCCGATGGGTTCTGACTCCCTCTTCTAGTTTCCCTGGGCACCAGGCACACAAGGGGTACACAGCTATACATGCAGGAAAAACATCCATACACATACGAAATTAAAATTAAAAACAAAAAAGCATACAGACTACACGACAATGTGAGTGTAAATAGATCTTATTCTTTTTCTAAGCAGTTCTAGGAAGAGTCTGAAAGACATTAGTTGATGTGTACAATGAAACACTGTCCAGTTGATCTGTATTTTATCCACATCCCCTTTGTATAGCTCTTGGGTAATCACAAATGAAAATTAAATATGCTACAATAGCTTCAGTATAGAAGAAATGATGATAAGTTGAAATTCTCAAGAGACGGGTGGTGAATGGTTGCTACGCCTTCTTCCCCAGGCTTACTACATTTGTCTTTGGTTTGCAGGCTGAAGACACCATGAGAAAAAGCTTTCAACAGCAGTTATGTGACGCCATCGCTGTCATCAGAGGGATGTACAAGGTGGGTTGTGAGTGCTGCCAAGGACAAGGCCAGCTTTGGTTCCTGCGTGTGCAGGGAGTAGAGCTCGCTTTTGAGCTTCCACTCTTTACTTTGAGCTTTGAAGATGTTTCCTCAAATTTCAGGTCATCTCAGAGAATTCAGGCTTAGACTATTGGCGCTCACGTTAAGTGCACCAAAGTAACACTGTATGATGGCAGGCAAATCTTTGGAGACACGGGAAAATGGTCCTCATTTCCCTAGCACCTGGGCAAGTACCCAAATCACCCAAAGTTCTGTGGTGAAGATGCAAGCGGCTAGAAAAAAATCAGAGAGCCCTAGGTCTAGAGTTCCAAAGACCAAGTCTTAACTACCAGTGACACAGGCGCCTCCCCAATGACAGGATACTCCTGTGTGCTCAGTATGGTTCTTCACTCTCACAGTGGGGAAACGCATACTTTCAAAGATGATTTTTAGACATAGTAAGCACCTTACGACTGTCTTTGTATTTACAGCTACAATCTCATCTTTCATTCCCATATACTTCAGTAATTATTTATACTTATGGTCGATTGGCACAGTGATCACTGCATGGCATTTGGCACGTCTGCATTTAACTGTGTAACCTCATGTTCTGTGCTCTAAGATAAGGATGGTGCCTTTCTTGGTGTGGCCCTTCTCATCACTGAGCATCAGTGATTGTGAGTGGATGCTTTCCTGAGCCTGGTGAGGATGTCGGTGTTGCTTGCTGCTTCTCACCCAACTTTGTAGACTGAAAACATTAGTTCCACCCTAGCTCTCCTTTTACCAATGACCTGGGCACTGGAAGTCAGGCCCGACCAATGGGACAGCAGGTGAGTTGCTGGAAGGCTTATGGGGAAAGGATATGTGCAGATTGAAGAAACTTGCCTTAGTTTGCTTTCTATGGCTGTGCTACCCACCAGAACACACAGCCACAGGACAGGAGCTCGAGGGGCAAGTCTGGAGGCAGGAGCTGAAGCAGAGCTGGCTAGTTTGCTCACCATGGCGTGCTCAGCTTGTTTTTGTCTTCAATCCAGTAACACTCAGAGATCTTGGCTCTCCCTTATCAGTCAGGAAAACTCCCCACAGACTTGCCTATAGGGCAATCTAAGCAAAGCAGTTTTTCAGTTGGGATGGCCTCTTCCCAGATGATTCTAGCTTGTGTTAAGTTGAAAAAAAAAAATCAGCACAGAGTCCACAGGAGAAAATGTCACTCTTTTTCTTTTTTTGTATTTATTTATTTATTTATGTGTGACAGTCATAGGATAACTTTGTGGAAATGGTTCTGTCCTTCCACCTTTCTGTGAGCTCTAAGGCTGTGTAGGACTCCCTCAGGAGTGCCCGAAGGCAGGAGTGGACAGGTGGACAGCAAGCTATTGTCTTCACTATTTTGGTTGATGAATAAAAATTTCCACCAGAAAAGAACAGACATACTTGAAAGTCATTTTAACTCTTTCTAATTTTTATCTACCTATTTTGTATGTATGTATGTATGTATGTATGTATATAAACATGAGTGTGTGTGTGTCCATGCAGAGGTCAGAGAAGGATGTTAAGAGTTCTACTTTTGTCGTCCTTTGCTTAACCGGTTGAGACAGGATCTCTCCCTGAACCTTTTGCCCTTTTGCAGCTCTGCGGGCTGACTAGCATGTCCGGGAAATCCACCTGTCTGTGCCTCAGCACTGGGAACAGATGCACGTGACATGCCCAGCTTTTCCATGGGTGGTGGAGATCTGAACTCAGGCTTGGACAGCTCCTACAGAGTTGCCTCTCTAGTGCCCACATTACCTTGTAACACGCATCAGTACACTTACATACACTTATTGTTTGTGCTTCACAGTTTACATGCCTTCTGTTTCTGAGGTTCTGGTAGTTGTCTCTCACAAGTACTAACCCTCCCTCGTGAGATGACATTTGCTTTTGAGTTTTATAATTCTTAACTCTGACTTCATGCTCTTTTGAGTTCTTTGAGCCCCAGCAGAGAGGGGCTTTCTTCACAGGTCCTTTGCAGACTATCACAGAGATCCTGTGTAGACTATAACGTCTTTCTCAGCAGAAATGTTGTACACTACCCAGATGTGTGAACATGGGAGAAAACTTCTTAGAATGCTCCCTGCCTCTGCCCTTCTTTGGTCTATTCTTACAGCCCCTTTCCAGACAGGCTCTAACTCTAGTCGTGGGTGGGAGCGGGTGCAGAGCGGGTGCTCTTTCCTACAGTGAAAGTCTGGCTCCGCCCCCGTGCTGTCCCACCTTCAAGGCGCCACTCTGACAAAGACATAGCTGTGTTTTCTCTATGGCCTGTAGTGAGCTAGAAACTAACTTAACAACATTCATCCCTAGGGCTTGACAGAAAGTGTAATGGATAAGAATACGTGTGCCAGCACACCTGGGGAAAGTCCAGCGTAAACCCCAGCAGGTGTGAGTGGAGGCAGGGGGATTGTTGAGGCTTGTGGGCCACCAGGTTCAGTGAGAGACTGTGTCAAAGCAAGAAAGCAGAACAAAATAGAGTAAACCACAGGATGTCCTTCTGGGACAGCTGCCTGGGACATGTGTACACCTGCCGCACCCCCCACAGACACACACACACACACACACACACACACACACACACACAGAATTCTCCAGAACTTATGTTTACAGTGCGAGAGTAATTCAGAAATCTATGGTTTATTAGAACAGGTTTTAATCATCAGTCATTTCTTCAATAATTCCTGGAATACTGTTTTTAATAGACATCAAATGTTCAAAATACGGCAAAGTAATGCGTGTCACTCTTCACATGTACAGTTTCTATTTCTGGGAGCAGAAGCGGAAATGGCTAAATTCTGCCTGTTGCCAAGTTTTCACAAGTGTATGCTAGAGCAGCGTTTCTAGCCGAGCCTGCACTGGTGCGGTTAGTTGCCTTGTTAGATTAAATCATTTGTGTCTGTTAGGTTAAATTAAAACCATTATTTGAACCTTCACTCAGACTTGTTAGCTTTGACTTGACTTACGATCTCTCAAGCCTTGCTAATCCTGGCCACCGGCTTTGCTCAGGATTAATCATAAGAGAACAGTGGAGCCCGGAAGATACAACAGCCACAGGTCTGGTTTATAGCAGAGGACAAGCATAACTGGCTCTCTGCTGCCCCCTAGAGTCCAGTTAAGGATGTAGTTACTTCTCCCAGTTTTGGAGTGTGGCTCTTAAACTTATTTAACTTTTAGCTATTTGTGTGAGATATTATACTATTTTACTTGCAAAATGAAAACTTTAAAAAGTAATATCATTTTTATATGTTTCATTTTCAGAAAGGTATTGTTTAATCTATACTTCTGATAAAAAATGAAGCTACTGTCAGTATTTCAAATAGGATTTTAATGCCAGGACTTAGGTGTTTATAAACCTATAAAACAGAGAGAGAAGGCCACCACCAGCCTTCAAGCTGATAAGCATCACCTTAGAATACCATTTACTGGATAGCTTCCTTTTCCCTTGATTGATCTTTTCTTTATTGATAGCTTTAGATTCACTTCAAGTCTGTCTGGATATTTTGTGGCCCTATATGAAAATTATCAAAAAAAAACAAAGAAGAAAGAGTGAGGGAGGAAGGGGGAGGAAGGGAGAGAGAGAGAGAGAGAGAGAGAGAGAGAGAGAGAGAGAGAGAGAGAAGAGAAGAAAGCTTGTCTAGTGTGGTGACATGAGCCTTTGATCCCAGACTTGGGATTAAGCAATCTCTGTGAGTTTGAAGCCAGCCAGGCTGACATTACTAGTTCCAGGCCAGACAGGACTATTTAGGGAGATACTATCTCAAATGAACAAATAAAACGATTTATTTACTCTGAATTGTAGAATTTTAGCACTTTTTTGAATTAATATTGTGTGTGTGTGCGTGCGTGTGTGTGTGTGTGTGTGTGTGTGTGTGTGTGTGTGTGTGTTTTGCTGGGGATGGAATCCAGGGCCTTATGGCTAGGCAAGTGTATAGCAAGTTTTATTTTTATCCTATCTCTTCTTTATGATTTTTTTAGCATGTTTTATTCTTTCAAATAAAGTAAAATAATTTGGAGGATTATTTCATCTTCAACAAAGCTTCCCTGTTTGCATGTTTTTTGAAGCTTGCTCAAGGTCAGAAATTATTCATAACTTGTGGGGGAGGTTTTATCATTTATAGCATTCAATTTCCCCAGTTAATAATGTGATTCATTTCTGTTTTCTATATTTCAAAAAGTTTTATAATGTTATTTATATAAGTTACAGATATTTCGTATAGCCAAGTTTTTTTCTAAGTTTATTTCTTTAGAAGGTGTAATCTTTTCTGTCACATTTTTATGACTCAAGTATTCCTAGTATATACTGAAAATGTTGGTACAGTGAAAGCACTTAGCAGTTTTGTTAAATGCAGTTTGCATAGCATAAGATGTACAGCTTAATAATGGGGTGCAATCAGCACCACAAATCAGTTTTACAAGAGTTCACTACACCTTGAATCCAACGGTTCAGGGGTTCCCTCGCCTTGTCAAGGGAAGAGAATGTGTCTTCCGAGGAGGCTCAGTGAGGATGAGCTCCTGGTTTGCTGATGTATTTGCTTCAGGTGGTTGTTGTTGTTGTTGTTGTTGTTGTGTTGTTGTTGTGTTGTTGTTGTTGTTGTTGTGTTGTTGTTGTTGTTGTTGTGTTATTCCAAAAGGTCACTAATCCCATTGATTAAGTGGGGTTTCATATATGTAGGATGGTCTCAGCTCCGTGGCATGAGACAGAAGATCACCACCTCTCCCCATTTCTATCATTCTTTAATGTATCCAAAACTTCATCCTCGGACAATACCAAGCTATTTGAGGTCATTTGCCTTCCTCTAAACACCTCAGGTTATTTATTAGCCACCACCCTGGAATTTTCACATAGTTTTCTTCTTTTCTATTTCTCATGTATTCGAATCTACCATTTTCTTACTGAGCTTTTATGTGATCTATTATTAAAAGTGAAATATTGGTCTGGGGGAGTAGCTCAGTGGTGCAGTGCTTAGTTAGCATGTGTAAGGTTCAACCCCAAGGGGTGACAAAAAAAATTAATGGGTTAGCAAATCCCCTTATAATTATCATATTTCTACTTCTTTCTTAAATTGTTAATATCTATTTTACATATTTCAGTTTACCAAAGCTGAATGCTTAAATGTCTATGATTGTTACATCCTTTCCATAAATTGATGGATTTTTATGCAGTGACCTCTGCCTCTTGTGAAAACAATTGGATCCAAATTTGTTTTGTCTGATATTAGTGTAGTTGTCTTCGCTCTCTTTAGGTTAGTAATCACAGGGAAAATCTTGTGCTACCTTAAGATCCCAGGCCATGTGTGTCCTTTAGGCTAAGGTGGGTCTTTATAGGAAGTACACTGTTGCCCATTGTTTCTCTTCCATTCTTGCACTTATTCACTCACACGCTACAGTCACTGCTGAAGGGAAGGGCTTGCTGTGGCCATTCTGTCGGTTGGCAGTTTGTGATTCTTTTGCTCCCCTTCCCCTTTCTTACTGCTTCTGGTTTCTTGTCTTCTTTGAAGCCCTATGCTTTGTTTTGTTTCCTTGTTGTCTTTGTGTACCTACCAGAGAGTTTTTAGAAAGTTCACCTGTGGTTGAAAGAAGCGTGTATAAGATACCTATAGTTAAAAGATCCCATTTCCAGGCATAGTGGCCATGCCAGCATCCATTGGCTGGGGAAGTGAGATCATGAGTTCTAGGCCAACAGGTGCTACGTAGAAAACTCTGTGTCAAAAAGCTGAGGGAAGCAGACAAGGAAGGAGGGAGAGAAGGAGACATGGAAGGATGAAGGGATAATTTTAAGCCAATAATCACTTAATTTCAATGGCACACAACCCTGAACACTTTAATATTTTCATTCATCTGATATTTTATGCTATTGATGTCACAATTTGCATCTTTTAAAATTATTTATTCATTAACTACTTATTGTAGCTATAGTAACTTTTAATAGTTTTATAGTAAGTTTTAATAGTTTTATCGAACACTCCAGACATTACCAGGGACAGTGATGAACCTATGTTCTGCTAGACACTGGGGATTCAGAGGTACCCCTGGATCATGGCTTTTGTGGGGCTAAAGTGGGGTTATGGGGTGCCCCTGGAATAGGAAACTGAACTAATGCTTGCAGGCTTACTTTAGGAGGCCTGTGTGAGCATGACTTCTGATGGGTCTCTGGATGGACAGGGCTGCTCCTCTACTGGGTGAGATGGATTGGCTTGCAGGGCTACTCATGCAGTGTGATACAAATCGGTAGACCTTCCCAACGGTCCCTTAGTGGGCTGCCACTGTTAACGATGACCAGGGTTGTTCCAGACTGTTTCAGGATTTGCCATGTGGCTAACAGCAATGACTCAAGGGCCTGGAGTAGCATGATCACTTCTCAGTTCCTGGGAAGGTGAGACTGCTCTCAAGTCACAGCTGAGACAGGCATTAGATGGATTTCAAGTTCAGGGTCTGTAAGCACCACAGGCCAGTGGACCTGTTACCTACCAGAAATGTGGGTAGACTTGCTTCCTCTTAGATTTCTTAGTGGCTTGTGTTAGTGGTGGGACCAAACCCAGAAGTCTGAGGCTGAGTTCACAGTGCAATGAGTCTGCTTATGACTGGTGTGGAAAATTGTTATTATTGAGCCTACAACTTGGTATAGACCTCCTGAAACAGCTCTCTTCGGGGTCAACCAGACTGGTGCACCCCTCTAGCTGGGTAGGCATTTGTCTTGACAAATGGCTACCAAAGTCTTGTGGCTGTGGGAGGAATGCTTGTGGGAAGTGTATATTCTGTGGAAACCAGGTCATCAGTCATCTTCCTCTTCTTCACTTCTTACCTGGATGGCAGATAAAATCAGAACAATGGACCATGGTTTGTGTTTTACCAGATAATGTGATACTGTATTCTTTTATTGTGTACTTTAATTTAGAATTATTTTCAAAGAAATGTAGGAATGGTATAAAAATAAAATAGGTTTACAAGATATCAAATTAAAATAAAGCAATTTCTGATCAAATTTTTAATGTTCCTCTCTACCTTGCAGAAATTTTTTGAGATAGAAGAAGAAAAGGCTGCCCTGCAAGATGCAGCAAACATCAAAATGAACGTTCTAGCAAAAAAGCTGAAAGAGAAAGAAGCAATTCTTAAGGATTTAAGAAATGAACTAGAACAATATGAAGAGATTGGATCTCAAAAGGTGGTAATTCATTTTTATAATAAATTATAGTTAATAGTAATTGATATAAATAAGATTATAGATAGCACTAATTCTGGGTTTAAAAGGAATAAGAACTGGACTGAGGAGATGACCGAACTGCAAGCATGAGGCCCTGGTTCAGGCTTCAGCACCCACAGAAAAGCCAGGCACGGTGGCATGTACCGAGAACCATGGCATTGTGGGCAGGGGCTGAGACAAGAGAACCCTTGGGGCTGACCGGTCACCCTGTCGAGAAAAATTAGTAGCCCTCAGGCTCAGTGAGAGTTTCTGTTCCCCCCCACACACTCAAATAAGGTAGAGAGTAAAAGAGGAAGATGCATCTCCTGGCTTCAGTGTCTACAACAAAGGTGTACAGGCACACAAACACACACCCATCCATAAGGCTGTAAACACGTGTGCACACACATATCCACTCAAACGGAAAGTGAAAGGGGTTGATTCGATGTATCTTGGCATTCACTCGATAATCTAAGCCAGCCCAGCACTTTAGTACTCTATGGCACATTCTAGAAAATCCAGAGTAATAATAAAGAGGAGCACCACAATTGTCTTCAAAGCTTAATTTATAATGGAAATGAAATTGCCCACTTGCCAGTGCCAAGAAAAATCCTGTTCTGGAGAATAACACTGTGAGTTTTTATTGTAATTTCTAAGCCTTCCATCCTCTCTGTAGTCAAGATGGCTGAAAAGGGACAAAGCCAATCTCTCCAAGTCAGAGGCTTCCACCAAGCCAACTGGGATTGAACAGAATTGAGGCAGGATGGAAAGACGGGAGAAATTATGGGGATGTGGGAAAGACAAAGAGCCTCTTACTCTGGAATTGAACAGAAGGATCTTGCTAGCTGGGAATCAAAAATTCTAACACAATTTAGATATATTCATTATAAATGTTACTTAACAATAAGTGTCTTTGATAGACACTTTTGGGGCCTGAAGGGATAGCTCAGGGGTTAAGAATTCTGGTTGCTCTTCCAGAGGACCCATGTTCTGTGTCTAGCACCCATGTTGGGCCATTCACAACCACTTGTAACTCCAGCCCAGGGGATCCATTGCCTCTGACTTCTACACACACACACACACACACACACACACACACACACACGGAATCTTTTTGTTTTTTTTTTAAAAAGAGATTGTATTTTCCAGTAAGCCTGTTAAAATACCAGTCAGGCCTGTGAGTATGTTCTCTGGGAGTCTCACAAACACAACTTGTACCCAGTGAAGATACCTCACCTTCTGGAGTTTTAAGTTCTCAATTATAATTCTGCTTAACACATCTCAAGAACCACCCTGTGATCTCATTCACGTTCCTTAGCAACCATTTGGAGGTGAGGAACTCAAAGTCCTCTTTGCGAGGACTGCACGTAAGTGAACCATGACTCTCACTTGGGTGTTTCTTACTTTTTCCCTGAATGCTTCTTTCTGTTAAAATCCCCATGCTTAAATGCAAGTTAATTTTTTTTTCTTTGAATGAACTCCAACTCTGTTGCAAACTAGATCATTCTGGAAATCTTTTCCATGGCCTAGTCAAGGATCTGGCTTTACGTAGCAGAAGCCCTGGAGGAGAAGAGAAGTCTTCATGGTGTTCCCCATAGTGCTGTAGGACTGTGCCTTTCCTTCCATTAGCTCACAGGTAGTGGGCTAACGACTTTTAAATCAAGATGTCAAGAAGGAAAATCTCAGATTTCCCTACTGATGGTCTCCCTAGCGAGAGGAGCCAGTCACCATCTTCCTGATTAGACTCAGGGTCAGAGCAAACACAAATGTGAGAGCAGAAAGGAGAGCTTCAAGTCCTGTCTGGGAGGAATGGAAGAGAAAGAAACGGGGTACAAGTTGTGTTTGTGAGACTCCCAGAGAAGATACTCACAGGGTTCATTCTCATCTCCCATCAGCTCAGCACTACTGTCTAGAGCCCAGCAGTGAGCAGTCAGAAGCAGGACTCTCTAAGGACGCTCATGACTCTCTAAGACCAAGAAGATGATTGAATGGGGGTTGCAGGACTGAGGATAAATAGGTGAAGCTAGAAGGCACACACACACAGACACTGGCCACCAATCCAGATTGAGTCTCCCTTGTCTGAAAATACCTACAGCTGGGTTTCAGATTTCAGAATTGTAGTGTGGACTTCAGAGAAGTTGGATAGCAGGCAGCCTGTGAAAAACATATGACTAAATTCCCTAGGAACAGGCTTCTCTACGACTCTTGCTGTGTAGTTCTCCACTGTAGCTTTTGACTGAGTTTCTATTTAAAGTTTCATCATAGATAGCTGCCCCCTCTAGTGGCTCAGAAATCCTCTGAGACATTGCTAACCTGTAACTGCATTTGGAGCACAGGATGTAGAGAATCCTTTAGGATGCCAAGGTGAAGGTCAGCAAACGGTTCAGCAGGTGAGATGCCTGCAGCACAGATCTGACGGCCTCAGTTCCATCCCTAGAGCTCAAAGGTGAGAGATACGACTGCACAATGCTGTCGTCTGCCCTGCACACAAATGCTGTGGCACTCGTGCCCTGTCCTCACCATTTACAAACATTATGAATGAATGAATATTCAGGGGAAATCTCGAGGGATATTTTTGAAAACATGTGAAATAAACTAGCTTTGTCTAGTCTATTTAAGACTTAATTGATTCTTCTAATAATCAAATCACATCAGTAATTTATTTATGTTAATAAAAAGTCATGCTGTCTCTCCTGGCGTGGTTCTGAGAGAAATTTGATGAGATTGGCTAGAGAAGGACAAGTTCAATAAACAGGGAGCCTAAATTACATGTGCACCCAGTGGAGGGCAGAAAGGGATTTTCAAGTTACAGAAACCTGGGTTTCCAATGACATTCTTGATCTCAGTTTTCCTGAGAACAACTTCATTCCAATTTTTAATCTGTGGGAAATCAGTGTGGCTTATCTGCAGATTTGTGTGTTCTGGTTTGCTATGCAGTCTGTTGAGCAATCTCCCTGAGAACTGTAAAGAAAGCTACCCTGTTGCAGTATGTCTGTGTGCCTATGTGTGCCATGTGTGTGTATGTGTATGTGTGTGTGCATTCACGCCTGCCTGTGCACAGCACATACTGACTTTAGTTTCAGCTGGAGTACTTCTACTCGATGGGCTTTTCATTTTTCCTTCTTACCCCAGTGTGGCCAAGCTGTGCAGCCATCATCACCCACTCTCCACTGATGAACAAATCTGCTCGTTGCTAACAACACTGGGACAAAGCTGTCATTCAAGGATGGCTACTCTGCAGGGCTGTGCTGTCCTAGGGTGCCACTTTCCTGGCTGTCACTCATTTGGGAAGCACCTGCTCCTTCTGTGTGGCTGTCATGGAGCAAGAGCACACATCACAGTCCTGCTCCCCTCCACTCCTGCCATCCACAGATTGAGATGTCCAAGTGCCATCCGTGGAGTCTGCAGGATTGAGATGCTAACGTCACAGAAGAAACTGCTGAGAAAGCACACAGAGAGCTCCGAGACAGGAGCTTCTCAGACCCTGGCTCATATGCATTACCTGCAGAGACTGCTCAGATACAGACCAGCATTGGAGGTCTGGGCTGAAACCTGAGATGCCACCTCTCCAGCATGTTCACACATGATGCCTAGGCACTCGGGCAAGAGCACATCAAGAGAAGAAGGCTCTGCATGGTCCTGCTTCGGGAAGCACTTCTTTCCAGAATTAGCCTGGAGTTCTGAGACCTGCAATCAGACATTCTGTGAACCGTATGCATATTCACAAGAGAAACTACATTTATCCCACCAATTAAAGGCCTCATTTTCATAAAATGAAAGAAAAGCAAAAGAAGGGAAAGTACCTTCATGAATGTAAACTTCCAAAATGATTGTGGATGACGCAATCTTGGCTTATATTGAACCTATAAGTAACCAGCTAACTTTCCTTTAATGATCTGTGTCTTCCTCAACCTTGTTTTATGAATGCAGTTTATTTTTAAGGAAATTAAAGGTTTAAGCAAGCCAGAGCTAGCAATGTGGGGCAGATGGCAGAAGGAACATCACCACAAAACTTGCCACTTGAGTGTGAGAGAGGAAGGCAGCAGCCAGGACTAGGGCTTTGTTCCCTGTGCTAATGAAGTGTCCTCCTTTCCCTGGGTGTCTGAATAGCTAATTACTTGCAGTTCCTGCAGCTGACAGATGGTGGGGACAGAGCTAAAGACTCACCTCTGGAGAACCAGGGCTGCAGATGGACAGAGGAAGAGTGCCTCACTTTAGGGGGTTTTCCTTGCATCTCGCTTTCCCACACAGAGGCTCAGAAAACATAGCTGGGAGCTGCTCTTACTTTAATCTTCATCTGATTTTCTCAAATAGTTCTTAGGTTATGGACAATAACAGGCATCCATGTAACCCTCTATGGATGACCTTGAATTGCCAGGTGTCATGTCAAATACACGCTTCAACAGATTCAAGCTGGTGTTGTTCAATATATACAGCATATATATATCTTTAGACCATAAACACATTCTGTAATTGTCTTAATTTTAATGATGTGAGACATAGAAATACTGAGCCTCCCTTTATTTTTTTTTGAGAAAACCATGCTGTTTCTTAACTGTTCATTAGACCAGGTAGTACTCCTTTAGTTCTGCATGTTAGGATCTGAGCACTATGGTTGTCTAGTTAGAGGAGTAAAGAACTCAAGAGCAAGGGCTTAAGGGATGCCTCAGTGGTTAAGAGCACTGGTTACTCTTCCTGAGGACCCGCATTCAATGCCCAGCACCCATATGGCAGCTCACAACTGTCTTTAACTCCAGGTTCAGGGATCCTCTTCCGACCTCCAATAGCACCAGGTAGACACATGGCACAGACATACATGCAGGCAAAATACTCATACACTTGAATCAGTATGTAAGTAACTAAATAAATCTCACTGGGATAGCCAGGCTGGGCTATAAAATACTAGCCTGTTCCGATGACAATAAATAAAATTAGTATTTATTATGCTGGGATAACCTAAATAGAGTAAAGATTCAAAAGCTCAAAGATTTGTAATTTGTATACCCAAGCTTAGTATAAAACTCAACAGCATATTCAAATGCTATTAAGTCCAATGTGATGATGATAGTTCTATTAGTAAGTCACTAATTTAAAACGGTTTGTTAATGTACTACAAAATATTTCAGTGTTTTTCTTTTAAAAAATTGTGATCACAGGGAGAACTATTTTAATAATTTACTTTCTGGTTTCTCTAAACCTAAGTCAGAGTATAGTCCTAGAAGAAAATCAGTGTATTGGAAAGGTCACTTTGTTTCTGAATGTCTATTTACTCTTATTTATCTACAATCATGGAATTACTGTAAAAGGAATGACTCATAATTCAGCTAAGATTACTTTGAAGCTCAAAAGTATTTTCAAGTCCATGGGAATTTCAAAGCAAGACATGTAGAATTGTTTTCCTATTTTAGCATAATAATGCAACCATTATTTTTAAATTGCATGATCCGTGATGGAGTATAAAATTCTGCACCAGCCTCCGTGATCCATGACATCTTAATTTTTAAAAATGTGTCCATAAAACGTAGACAACCATAGGCGAGTATATTCAGATGTTTTCAATAGCTTTAAAACAGACAAGAGGAAGAAGAAGAAAAAGGGTAGCCTCCCCAAATAAACTTCCATTGCATAGGAAAAAGCCTCTGTCATAATGGACATAGCAAGATTTAAACAAAAGACACACATAATAAAAATGTAAATGAGTTTGCTTTGCTAAAACTATAACTTTAAAGTCTTTTGTTGTAAGTTATCCTGAAACCTTCTTACAAGGTAATCACTTTGCATAGAGATTTAAACCCTAGTCTTCAATAGCGTTAACTGCCCGCACAGCCCCTGTGACAGGCATGCAAAGCCACGTTAATGTTCAGAATATGAATTGCCTCTGGGTGGCTCCTCCACCCAGAAGAAAACCAACTGTGTGGATATCTGTGCGCCTGATGGGCTCCATGCGGCTCCCAGCCTGCACACGTCACCCCTTTGACATGTGATGGGCTCCTCGTGACACTAGCAGCACTGACACTGGGAAATGCCACAAAGCAACAAGCCCCCCTCCTTAGTCCTGCACTTTGCCACCCCCTGGCACTGCCCATCCATGGTCTCCTCAGCCTGCCTAGTTACAGGGCATAACACTTCAGATACTGAGAGAGAAGTGTGGGTGGAGGGGCCCCAGCTGCCTCCCTGGACACAGCCTCCATAATGAATTGACCTGAATGATGAGGGCACACAAACAGTATGATATGCATAATTCCTGTCAATAAAATGTCCCCATGTGCTGGGGTCTTTGTACAGAATGTACCGAGGCCTTTCTTCCAGCCCTTTCTATTTAGTCCCCTTCCTTTTTGCTATTCATATTATAAGTGTGTAATAGAATTCAGAAAATTATATGATAGAGGCTCTGTATCCGCATTGTCCTAGAGTTGCATATTTAAACCCTTGGTTCCCTGCTTAGAAGTATGGAATTCCCTGTCTTTGCAGGACTCTTTAGGCAAGGAGGCCAGCTCTCCAAGGCCGACCTCAGAGAAAGAAATTATGGAATGCAAGATGGAGAACGAGAGGCTGCTGCAGGTGATTGCAGCACTGGAGGAGGAGATGCAGATGAGCCTGAAGGAAAAGGCGATATTAGGTAACCCTTCCGAGCTTCCATGAGGAACGCAACACGTCACAAACTGTTACATTTGGCGTTTCCTCTTGTGTTTAGTTCCTTACACCTAGAAGACTGTGGTGTGATAGCTGTCTTTTTTTGTCTTAAGATAGCTTCCCTTTGCTTGGAACATAGGACGGATCTGTGTTTGTGCGACTGAGCCGTGCCATGTGAATGAACTCAGAGTGTTTGTTTCAAAACAACACAGCAAACAAAAATACACATTAGACTTAGCAGAAAAAAATGCTAATCAGTTTGTTCTGCTTCGCTTAGAAGTGCTGTAAACTGACACATGTTCATTTTCTTTCACTAACTAGAACATACATAAGGGCACATGTCGGGGTACACGTGTGGAGAAGCAAGCTCAGCTTTTCGGGAACAAGATGCTATGACTCACACTCAATTTTTGATCCAAATTATAAATGCAAAATTCCCTTTTGGTCAGACAATAAGCATCAATAAAAATTACATTTTTGTCACCAGAAGTACACTACTGTGAAGCGCCTTTAAAATTTGACTGGAGCCACTATAGTTGTGCTTTTTTGTATGATGTCCTGGTAATCTACGGTGTGAAAGCAGGGCAAAGACTAAACACACAGGTGTGAGCATTGGTGAGATGAGTCGTATTAGAGTGTCCCTGTGGTACAGGACGGCGTTGTGCCACTGTGACGCCATTTCTTTTCTAATGTGGTGTGATGATGCTTTCCAGGTTGTGGTCTTTCTTAGCAAATTATAAAGAGCCACCTGCTAAAGCGCTTTATATTGGCTGGAACTAACAGCAAAGAATGCCCACTGCTCTACTGATGAAAAGCATCCAGCCCTCAGCCACACTTAGATCTTGAACTTACTTCTTACTCCCAGTCTGACTGGCTAACCTAACAGCAGGAAGAAGGCTATGAATGTCAAGGGCATTTGTGAAGGTCACAGTCCTGCTAGGACTCATGAACACCACGCCTGCCGGTGCCTCCGCTGCCTGCCCCAAAGCAGGCGCTTTGAATACAGGGACATACGTGTGTAATTTCATGGTCGGCCTCTCTCTCCTTTTGTTTACAGAGGATGAAATTATATGTCTGAAAGAGATTTCAGACCAGGATCAGCGAACTATTCAAAAGGTACGAACATCTTTTACATTGATAAATGACTCTTTTTAAATTGAAATACCAGCACCATTGGTGAAATGACATCATTTGAGGGTATCCTCAAATGTAGAGAAAGTTGACTTAAACATTTCCCCATTATGTCATTTTAACAACGTATTTCCTTATTATCTGGAATAAAGTGGTTAGTAATAAGTAAGAATTCTCACCGAAATGTTCATTGGAGTATTGATAATCATGCATTTGGAGAGTTTCCAACCTTTGCTTGTGAGCATCAATCACTAAGAGTGAGACTACATTGCCACATCTTGTTTTCAGGCCAGATGCTGGTTGATGCTCTTTTTTTTTTTTTGAGTGAGAATGAATTGGCTTATTCTGCTCGGCCAGTATCAGTATAATGAAAACCAAGAATCCCCGGTACACCTGATGCACAGTGCCACAGCAGTAGCTCTTACCCCAACCCTCGTAGCCGCCCTGCTTAAAGTCTCCTGAGCAATGCTGCTCCCCTGTGCATCTCCCCAGTACTGTGATCCCCAGTGCAGACAGTACACTATCTCACCTGTGCTGAGGACCATGCTTAAAATTCTGAAATACACTTCTCTAGGGATGCATAGAATGAAGAAGCATTTGGAGTTCAGAAAATCGGGGCTGGAGAGAAGGCTCAGGGGTTAAGGGCATGGCTGCTCCTCCAGAGACCTGGGTTCTGTTCCCAGAACCCAACCAACCAGTTATAACTCAGCTTCATGAAATCTGATCCTCTATGTACAAAGCACGCACTTGGTACACAGACATACGTGCAAGCAACACAACTATACATATAAAAATAAATATTTAAAAAATAATGAAAGAGCATACACACACACACACACACACACACACACACAAAACCCACCTTTGCTCTTCAATTACACAAGTCACATTTCAAAAGCATGGTGACCACACAGACCCAAGTAGTGTAGGGTCAGCTTCCAACCAGGTCTGATTTTACAGTGTAGGATATTCCTGGAGTTTAGAAAAAAAAAAACTAGTTCTAGGACCGTAGTTAACGCTGTTAGGTCAGAGTCAAGCCGTGGTTTCCTCGGCTACACAGGTTTCTATGAAATGATTTCATTTTCTCAGGTGTCACCTGGTTTCCTTCCGCAGCGCTGTAAGCCTTACTGTTACAGAGTAGGAATGGCGTCTGTGGGGAGACAGTCCGAGGGTCTCAGGATTGGTTTCATTCGTGTAAAAATGAAATATCCGCATTCTGTTTTTACTCGGCCTGTGAGGGAAGTGCACTATTCATTTAAAGTTCCCAGAGCACTGATCTTCTCTGTCTCTGGGGAGAATGCATTACGGAGATGTCTATGTGGAAAACAGTATGTGCTTAAAGCCAAGTGTCCCCTGTAGGGGGTCAAGGACACAAACCAATGCCCCATGTGAGCTGACATGGCTCAGTCACAGGCTGCCCCCCAGCTTCTAGATTTGTGCAGCCCAGGGCTTTCTTTCTCCCAGCCATATGTGACCACTGGACATTTTCAACATGGCCAATGCAACTGAAGAGATTCATTTTGAACAGTTTTAACTTTAAATGAAAAAATCCCAGTGCTTGTTTCATTGAATGGAAAAAAACCTTCATGTTTTCAATAATTTAGATAATGGATCTGCCTTCTTATTTGTAAGTTTTCTGAAATATACATAGATAAGAATTTAGTTTGCCAATTTTCTCTACAACTGAAAAAGATATATGTATATATGCATGTGTTTTTAAAACATTTTATATGAAATTTGAGATAATATTTATTGATATTTGGAGTATTTTTGTAGGGACAGATAAAATATAGTTTTAGTGTTATGTTTTACCTTTTAACAAGGCTAAAATTGTGAAATTGAATTTAAGTATATGACTCACAATGTGTTTCTGTTTGCCAGCTCTATTTTGGATAACTATAGCACAGTGGTTCTTAACTTCCCTCCTAATGCTGGGACCCTTTAGTACAGTTCCTCATGTTGTGGTGACACTAACCATAAAATTATTCTTATTGTTACTTCATAGCTGTAATTTTGCTACTGTTATGAATTGCATGTATCTGATATGAAAGGATTTTTGGAGGTTTCAGTGTAATCTGCTGTAGTATAGCAGATCTCTTTCAGCTCATTGATGAAGCATGATTAATAAAAGCTCAGAGTCAGGCGGTGATGGCGCACACCTTTAACCCCAGAACTCGGGAGGCAGAGGCAGGCGTATCTCTGTGAGTTCGAGGCCAGCCTGGCCTACAAGAGCTAGTTCCAGGACAGACCCTAAAGCCACAGAGAAACCCTGTCTCAAAAAACAAAAATCAAAACAAAACAAAACAAAAAACAAAAAATAAAAGCTCAGAGACAGATATTGGGGTACAGCCTGAAGACCAGAAAAGCAAAGCAACCAGCCACTGGCTCTTACCTCCACCTCAATCAGAAAATGGTGATCCTGCCTCCATGAAACTCTCAGAAATGAGACTGAGCCTGAGAGCTGTCTCCTCTCATTTTATAATCCTCTCTAGTTCTGGGATTAAGGGCGTGCATCACTACCGCCTGGTTTCTATGGCAAACTAGTGTGGCTACTGGGATTAAAGGTGAGTGTCATTGCTGCCTGGTCTATAAGGCTGGCCAGTGTGACTGTTTTACTTTCCTGATCCTCAGGCAAGCTTTATTTATTAAAACAAAAACAAAACAAATGAAAGGCCACTACACACTCATCCTCGGAAAGTCCTGTGTGTCTCTTACTTTTCCTTCAAATTACTGGAACTTAATACAGGTGCAGAATATAGACTCACTTATTGAGAAGAAAGACTAGAGTCCCAGGTTCCTGTTTTATTTCTGACTTGCCCTGTGGACTAGTTCTTGCCACCCCCTCTTCTTTCTCCCAGGCTTACAATGAATGTAGTAGAGAGAATACTGTGTGTGGAAGTGTTTGTCATCTGGAAGCAGGTCAGACCTTGTTGAACAAGAAAGAACAGATCTTTGAAGTTTGTTCCTAATACCCTTCAGTAAATTAGTTCAGTGGTGTTTATTAGGTGTTTTTGAATGTCACACACTGCACTACTGTCAGAAAAAGTTTAAATGTATGGATATGTATGTATGTACATACACACACACACACACACACACACACACACACACACATTGTGCCTGCTGTGAAGTCACAGACCAAGATCACAGAGCAGGGTAACACATGGAGAAGAGAATCTGGCTCCATCTGGAGGGTTCTAGAAAATCTTCCTAGACATTCCCATGTTCTTTCTTCTCCTGGTCCTCTTGGGAGGGCTGCCCAGAAGACAAGAGGGCATAGAAGCTGGCATCCAAGTGTGAGTGTTGATGAGTGGTGTGAAGGGTATTCCAGGACTTTCTGACATGTGACATGGCTGTATTAGGGACCTGTTGAGACTACAAAGTGAGAATCTGTCGTAGAGCACAAAGAGGGAAACTAGAGGGAGCATGGGGAAGAACGAATGGAAAAAACAAACTCCAGAGTATCAGCTAAGACACAGGTTCCCTTCTTTAATCAGTAGATGTAATAAGAACGTTGAAAGTGGGTGTGAGTTCGGGCAAGTTGACTCTCACATTCGGTCCAGGATAATGACCCTACAGTACAGAATTCAGTAGCATTTGTGCTTTAATTCCAGCGATCTAACAAAAGAGAATCTAAGCCTGTTTTCCATCTGCTGCCACCTCACAGTCCCTTTTAGAAACTGCCACTCTAGTAGGTGGCAGACCAGGAGGCAGAGGGTACAGTACGAATGTGATGCTCAGCAAGCTGGGGAAGCTGTAGGAGGTGTGCCCAGCTTGGGTTAATCAAAGCTGGCTGAAGACAAGACACTGAACTGCCTCCCAGAAGCCAGGCAGAGCTAGGCAGAAAGAAAATGAGAGTCCAGAAGGGAATCCTAAGGGTCATCAGAAGCCATCTTTTAAAGGGGAAGGTGTGTGGGTTCACTAGGTGGAGCGGGGACGTACATGAGAGGAAGGAAGGCAAAGATCAGACACAGTGGAAAGGGTCACTCATGCCAAGGGGTTGGATGCCTTCAGAGTCTTTGAAGAAACCTGGGCACTGTGCTAGGCTCAGCCTTGTGTTTCATCTAGGTAAATAAAACCAGGCGGTGGTAGTGCACGCCTTTAATCCCAGCACTCAGGAGGCAGAGGCAGATGGATCTCTGTGAGTTCAAGGCCAGCCTGGTCTACAAGAGCTAGTTCCAGGACAGGCTCCAAAGCTACAGAGAAACCCTGTCTCAAAAAACAAAAACAAACAAACAAAAAAAAAAAAGATGAATAGGAAGGGGAAGGGGATCTGAGCCAGGGTAATGAGTCAATGGGTGGCTTAAATAAACAGTAGACAATATAGTCTTGAACTGTGACTTTAGAGATGTTTATCAGATTAGTAAATACAATTAATTGATTGAGCTGAGCAAAGGTCTAAATTAAGGTTTGAATTTAACCAATAAAAACAGAGATTAAACTACAAAAAAAACAGAAACAATAAAAAAAAACCTGCATAGGGACAGAGATAAAATGTGTGGTTTTAAGAGGTATTTTCTGTCAATATGAATGTAATTTGATATGCAAATAAATATAGCACAAAAATCTGAAGCAAGAGAATGTAACATGTGGAAAGTTAAGCAAAGTTGTTACGGAAACTAGACTGACTCACTGGGCTGCATGATGAGGTCATATTTGAGGGTGGCAAGGCAAGTCCTAGGTACATTAGCACTGTTTTTATTTTTCTTATATAATAATATTATCAGAGCATAATAATCTATAGGAAATTTTCTCTTTGTTCATTTTGTGATCCATTTTTCTCCCTTATTAAAATGTGTTTTTACCACGCTCTCTTGAGGAAAGCATTTTAGGTGTTGTATTCTTATCTTTAATCAAAATGCCTTATTTTTCTCTCTTACAGTTAATGGACAGTAGAGACAGATTGAGATACGAGTTGGATTGTGAAAAATTAGCCGTTCAAGATATGGTAAGATGATTTATATTCCCTCTAAGGAATCTGAATTCGAGACCTTAGTTTAACCTGAATGCTTTAGCTGCTTCTTCTGTAACTTTGCTGTGAACTGTTTGTTTCTACTTCATCAAACTCCTAAGTGTAATAATTGTAGAGACTTTCAGTAGGCGTTTGGGGGGGAATCTGAATGATGCTCTGATAAACTGGAAGTAAACTCTGGGTAAGAAATAGTATGCCCACTTAAAACAGTGTACAAAGTACTTTCATTTTATTCTGGAAATCTGAAAGCAAAATGGGAGCTGAGAGGCCAGGATTTTGAAGGATTTGCCATTTTCAGTTACAAATTGCAGTGACTGACAAGAAAGGAGCCCGGCTAGATTGGCATTCTGTGGTAGTCTCAGAAGACAACACTGCCTTTTCAAGTTCTTTAAAGAGAACTTTCCAGACGGCTGGCCTTTTATCAGTTCACTCCCCACCCCCAGGGCCCTCAGCACCAGCTCCTGGTGCTGTTCTGGCTGTCAGCTGATCACCACTAGTACGTCTTTGTTACAGTGAACTGTGTTTATTATAATAAAAAATAAAACACAGCTTGACTTGGGTCTCCAGTGTGCTTGGAAAGAATATGATTCTGTCTGCAGGAGACAAGGTTGCTCCAGGAAAGCCACACCACTTGGGATAGTGAAACATTGGCTTTTTCACAGCTTGTCACACTTGTGCCAAGTTGTGACTGTCTCCCCAACTCTGTTTTGTTACTCCCGGGCACCCTGTGTTTTGGGTTCCTTGTCATAGAAATTAATGCAAAACAATGGTCCTGGATTACAATGAAGCCTTCTATGAAACCAACTTGGAAATGCAGGCAAGGGGTAAAAATTAAGGCCCACTATTCACAAACACCACATGTTAGCAGTTGTCTTATTTGGTCCTTTACTTTCAAATACCTGCTTATAAAAGGCCGCCCTCTGTTGAATGAGTACACTTGGTGAATTTCTGGTATTCTCACAGCCTGCCTTCCTCTGCTCTTCCAGCGAAGTCCAGCCTCTGCCTCCAAAAATGTTAAATATACACATAGTGATTAAAGGGGAATGTTTTTACTGGGGGAAGTAAATGTGACATTGTTAGTTTGTCAGCAGCAACTGAGAAGAACGCAGCCCTCCAGCAGTGAATTTGCGCCTGTCCTGGGAGTATACTCCATGCCCTTTTCTTTTTTAAAAACTAAGTGTTCAACGGGTGCTATTGTCTCACCCACAGGGGAACCAATCCCATTTTATTTTGTTGTTTAGGAGTTTGTTGAGCCCCAATCTTGTTGCCAAGCAGCAAGAGTCTGCCTCAAAAAAAAAAAAAACCCAAAAGAAAACAAACTAATAAACAAAAAACAGAACAACGTTAGAGTTTTTAGTATGCTTAGAACTAGTTTGGCGGGGGGGGGGGGGAGTTCCGGTTTTCAGTAGGGGGCGAGCTTAAGCCTGTCCTCCAGATCAAGGCTGTCATGGTGGGCTTGCTTCCCTGGGGCACTGGTGCTGCACTAGAAGGAGGTGACTTGGGGGATCCTTGGCACTGTTGTTTCATGCTATGCTCTTCATCCGTAAACCAGAGGGGAGGAGTATGTTGGAGGGAATAGAAGAAAGCAGAAATGGCCATTATTTTAGAACCAGCTAATTTCTCACTGAAAGTCTCCTGTTCTTTGGTTTTCTGTTACTGTTTCCCAAAATATTTTCTGGCCTGTTGAAAGTCTCATGTAAGAAGTCAATATATATTTAAAAAAAAACACAATAAGCATAGGTAGGCAATCACATGTGGTATGTCAGAATTGTCATGAGACAAATATTTGAGAAATTGAAGGAGGAAAGAGTCATTTGGGCCCACAGTTCCCAAGGTTCCAGACTGTGGCCCCTAGGATCATGGTTCCTAAACCTGTAATAAGTAGAACATCTGGGGCCAGAAATGGTGGCACTTGAGGTATCAGGACGAGGCCAACCAGAGGGACCCAGGACAAGATATAGTCTCTAAGGACGTGCTTCATATTTTCCCCAGCTAAAGTGTCACCTTGAAGCTTCAACTACTTCCTAATAATGCTGGCCACTTATTAATCCCTTAGTAGTATACAAATCCATTGATTAGGTCAGAGTGCTCATGAGCCAATAGCTTCTCCATGATTGGATCCATTTTCTACAGATTTAGCCTTTAGCACACAAGTATTTTTCGGTGGGGGAGGAGTTTCATATCCCTGCAATAGCATATGGAGAAACTGTATCCCTAGGAGGGACTTGGAGAAGCACAGGAAATAGTTCTGCATCTTCCCATGGTCCTTAAGCGAATATTTTCCATTTGTCTTAAGTGTGCAAAGAGTGAGTTCCCCATCAAAAGAGAAGCTTGGTTGAGCCCCTTCCTTGGCCTGATACCCGTATGCTTTGTGTCTCTCTGCTTTCTTGGTGCTTCCTAGAGTCAAGACAGACAGTACAGTTTGGACTCTAGTGCCTGGGGGACAGTACTAACAGACTCCTGGGGCTCATGTCCTTCTGGAATTGGGCTCCAGATGTCCAAATTCCTTTAAGTACATGCTTCAAGTCGGTCTGGTCCTATTATGTGTGGCAGTGTCTGGCCAGTTTCCAGTGGTCTGAGCGAAACCTCACTGATCCCAAAATTCTGGGAAGACTAATACTGAATGAGCAGTGGTGGTGTGACCGGGCACAGGCTGTCAGAGCAGATCTCTCATGTTCTTACTACCCACTGCTCAGTCCAGTGTGTCCCCTGCAGTGCTGGACAGCTGAAAGCCCTGCTCAGCCTGTACCATCTACTTATGCAGTCCAAAGGGCAGAGGGCAAAGCTGGCGAGAGGAAGAATTCCCTCCGTTAGTGATTATTCACATAGCCTCTGAGAACCTCCACTGGACACTCATGAGAGTGATGGAAGACCTAAGGGAATTAATGCCTTATAGTTATGAAAATAATTTTTAGAACCCAAAATGGCTTTAGGGATTCTGAGGATTCTTGGACCACATTTTGATAGCTGCTATACTACTTAATAGTAAGTTGGAAATATACCTGGCCAGTTGTAAAGGAGATGCATTTGCTCTTTTTATTCTTTTGATCCTCTTCCATTCCAATTCGTTTATCCACTAATAACCTTTCCGTGGCACACTGCTGTCAGAATGTTACATTAGTAACTCCCTCTCTACTCTTTTCATTGTTCTTTATTATGTTTTTGAGGGAAGAACCTGCTATCCAGCTCAGGCAGGCCTAAAACTTGTGATCTCCCCAGCCAAAGGTTCTCAGTTATCCGACCACACCCAGCTACATTAATACATGTAACATGAGGGCTGGCTTGTTTGGGGTTTCTGTCCTGCCCCGTTCCACCGCCGATAAGCCCCAAAGAAAATCACACGGAGAGTCTACATTAGATATAAACTGATTGGCCCATTAGCTCAGGCTTCATATTAGCTCTTAGAACTTATAATTAGCCCATTATTCTAGTATATGTTAGCCACATGGCTCAGTACCTTTTTCAGTGGGGCAGGTCACATCCTGCTTCTTCGGTGTCTGGGCAGGGCTCTGGAGGAAGCTTCCTCCTTCCCAGAATATTCCTGTTCTCCTTGCTCTGCCTCTACTTCCTGCCTGGTTTCCTGCCTATACTTCCTGCCTGGCTACCAGCATACCAAGTATATCTCAATGGACTGTGCTACTAATGTTAGGCTCAGGCGGAAAGTTCCAGATATGGGACTAGAGAGATGGCTCAGCATGCAAAAACACTTGCTGTGCAAGCATGAGTCCCTGTACTCCAGGTGTTTCCATGTGTGCCAGTAACTCCAGTGCTGGGCACAGGAGGTGGAGCCATGAGTGCGCTCAGGGCTTGCTGGCTGCCAATCCGGCTGAGAATCAGGAAGTTCTAGGTTCAGTAAGAGACTTTGTCTCAAGGAATTAGGATGAGGAGTGACAGAAAACACTCAGCACCAGCCTCTTGTCTCTTCTGCTTCCTTAGGCAGTGGTTCTCAACCTGGGGGTCATAACCCCCACAGAGGTCTCATATTGGCTATTTACATTAGGATCCATGACTATAGCAAAATTACAGTTATGAAATAGCAATGAAAGAATTCTGTAGCTGTAGTGGAGTGGGGGTCACCACAACCTGAGGAACCCTTCAATAAAGGGTCACAGCATTAGGAAGTCGAGAACCACTGTTAAGTTTCTACAACCTCTCAAAACAGAGCAAACAGCTAGGGACCAAGGGTTCAAATCCACAAGTCTGTGGAAGAGGTCTTACACTCTAGTCAGAACTACTGTCACGTGGAAGTGTGTAGAAGCCATCTGTCTCTTTAAGGGGGTGCAGGGCCACCACATACAACCATGAGAAGATGAGCTCGTGGCCTAGCATCTGCTTGGCAACTCATAGGTAAGATGTTCAGCAGACCTGATTGAGTCTCTTGCAGCTCTGCCAGGCTTCTGTCTGTAATGACAGCTCTTCTGAGAAACATCCATGGCCAGACAGCCCCTATTGGAGCATTAGCCTAATTATTGAATGTTAATCCTATGCTTGGATTTCTTTGTTCTGTTGCTCTGGCCAAAATCTTCAAGTAACTAAGAATAATGTGTCACGGCAGATCAATTTTGACTGGTTCTGATTTTAGAGAGTTTTTGTGCTTCCCCATCAAGTATGATATTTGTTACAGGGTTAACTCCTGCCTGAAGAGGCTTCTTTTTCCCTAAGAACGGGTGCGTGTGCAATGAAGTCGATCAGATGCTATTCTCAGATTCTTTGCACACATCTATTCAGATAATCATACAGTTTCCCCTTTGATCTGATCATGTTCAGCTATTACATTAATAGCTTCTATCCTATCATTAAAAAGCTTTGTGTGCTTTTTTTTGCATTTTGCAACCATTGCCTTGTATTGTGAGCGAGGCTCATCCATGTTGTTACACCACCCTACAAATTATTCTGAAGTAGAAAGTACTGATTCGTAGATACTGACTTATTGATTTATTTAGGGACTTAAAGTACTATTTGCCAAACATGACGTCATTTGTGACCTAGAGCAGCATGACCTAGAGAGATACCTGAAACAATGGGTTGTTGCCCTTAGCAACCTGCTGCCTGCCACATAAACTTTTCTGTAAAATCTCGCTTGCTCGCTCTCCTCACCTTGTGGTTTTAGATCATAAAATGGGAATGCAAACTGGATGGGACACCCAGGCCTTTCAGGAGCTGCCCTAGCTTCAGTCCACTGTGAGGTCTCTTCTCTACCACTCCTACTGCTGTCATCAGAGGGCTTATTCCAGAAAGATTTTCACAACAGTGGATGCCATTTTTCCTGCAGTGAAGAGACATCGTGATGTTTTCCACTTGAAGGCCCTCCTTATCCTGAATATTTCTCTGTGTGTGTCCTGGTACCATGCCCTTTGTATGAGTCTACCCATTGTAATTTAATGTTCATTCTTTATTTGCTAAATGATTTTCAAAATTAACTCTGCTGATGTATAGTACTTACATCACCATAGGGTTTCACAGCCTCCCAATTTTGCAAACAGCATTTTTTTATTTTATTTTTGACCAGTCAGTCTGGTATGCATAGTATTTGTTTATTGCTTTAACCCGTTTCATTGATTATTGGTAAAATCAAATATCTCATGCTATATCTCATACCTGAATGACTTCTTTTCAACCCTTCCTGTTATTGCCTATTACATAGTACAACTTTATTTTTATTAAATTGGGTTTTGTTGTTGTTCCCAATGTCTTGTGAATCAAGTAATTGCGTTTCAGTATTCTTCATGTGGGTATCCAATTTTATCAGCACTGTTTGAGAAAGATGCTGTGTTTACTTCAGTGTACCTTGGTATCTTTATCAACTGTGAAGCAGCAGTTTAATGAGCTTAGATCCTCTGATCTGCGCCACTGTTTTATACATCCACTTTATGCCAGTGCCATGCTGGTTTTATCATCTTAGCCTTGTACTGTAACTCGAAATCAGATATGTATTATCTCCAGCAGTATTCTATTTTCAGGATTGTTTTTTACCATCTAGAATCATTTGTGCTTCTATATGATTTTTTTTTTTGGATTTTTGAGACAGAGTTTCTCTATGTAACAGCTGTCCTGGAACTCACTCTGTAGACCAGGCTGGCCTCAAACTCAGAGGTCCTCCTGCCTCAGCTTTCTGAGTGCTGGGATTAATGATGTGCACCACCATCACTACCCAACTTACATAAGAATTTTAATGTTGGGGTTTTTTTTTTTGGTTTTGGGGTTTTTTTTGCCTTTTCTGTGAAGAACAGAGCTAAAATTTTGATGTGTGTTACATTAACTCTGTAGATTGCTTTGGCAGGATGGCCATTTTCACAATATTAACTCTACCAGTCTGCAATCATAGGAAGCTCCCCATTTTCTACTGCCTTCTCCAATTTCATTTTGAAGTCTCTGGCTTCCTTGGTTGGTTTTATCCCAAGGTCTTTGGGAAGACAGTGCTGTTGCGAATGTGATTGTTTCTTTGATTTTCTTAGTATGTTTGCCATTGACATATTAGGTGGCTATTTCTATTATGTTAATTTTGTGTTCTGCCACATAATAGCTGATGGCATTCTAACTTTGATGAGGGTCATAAACTTTAAGAAACCAAGAAAATTAAAAGTAGAATATATCTAAAGAAAACTAGTGCAGGTCACATTATAATTTAATTCCAGACAGCAAGAGGCCAGAGGAAAAGAATTCGAGTCAAAGAAAAGTGGCAGGACTTTGAATTGTATTAAAATAGAGCACATACTCAGCAACATTTCTTATGTAAAGGAAGTTATCCCACAGAAATGATGACAGAAAGATGAGAACGCTAGGAAGAAGAGTGTGTGACAGAGAACAATGCGGACAAGCATGGCTGCAGACCATTCTGTGAGTTGTTGAAATCGATGTTAACAGATGGTGAGACATTGTAATACCATCTAATGTTCTATCCTCCAACTGTGAAGAGGAAATGTCCAAAACAAATCCACTTCAGAGTGTGAATAAGCAGATAGAGTAACATTTTACCTTCTCTGGTCAAATCAACACAAAAAAGCAAATAACAAAGATCATAGCAGAGATCATTAAAAGTGAAAATAGAAAAATAGCAGAAGTTCATCAAAAAGAGATGAGTTTTTTTTTAAGCAATCAGTATAATTGACTAACACATGTACAAAGAGATGGGTAAAACTCCAAAATGAGGGCGAAGTGAGATACCAAGATAAGGAGTGCAAACCTGAAGAAAACAGGACTTCTGTATCCTGCCGTGTGCTGTTGGGGTTTCTGTCCTGCCCGGTTCCCACAGTTGTTAAGTTCCAAAGAAATCACACCAAGGTCTACATTAGTTGTAAACTGATTGGTCCATTAGCTCAGGCTTCTTATTAACTCTTATAACTTATATTGGCCCATTAGTCTATGTTAGCCACGAGGCTTGGTACCTTACTTGGCAAGGCAGTCACATCTTGCTTCTTCTGTGGCTGGGTCATGACTTCAGACTAGGACTTCCTTCTTCCCAGAATTCTCCTGTTCTCATTGACCTGCCTCTACTTCCTGCCTGGTTGTCCCGCCTATATTTCCTGCCTGGCTACTGGCCAATCAATGTTTATTTAAAATATAATTGACAGAATACAGACCATTGTCCCACACCACTACCCTTCCAAAGCTTAGGAGTCGTTGTGAAAGAGGGGCGAGCAGTGGAAGAGACAGGCAGGGGATGAATAAGAGGAAACAGTGTCCTCCAGCCTAGGTAACAACAGGGCCAATGTACCTGTGAACTCAAAATGACTGTGACAGCACATACAAGCCCAGTGCAAACTGAAGCCAGAGCAGAGCTCAGCATGGAAAGGGCAGGCAGACATGGAATCCTACCCAGAGGTGAGGAGCTGAGCTACTAGGAGAGGAAGAGTCAGTTACCTTTGAGAATGTGGCCTCTGATAAGTCAACTGTGCTCCAGTGGATGGCCATACCTCTAAGAAAATACGGGCAGCACAAATTGGACTTGATAGGTGGAGAATAAAGGGGGGGCAAAGTTAGGAGGGTAGAAAAGGGGAGGAGGCTGAATCTGATCAAAATTGTAGGAAATTCTAACTTCCTTGAAAGAAAACTAGGAAAGACAATAATAAACAATTTTATGTTCCTAAATTTCTCAATGTTAAGAACTGAAGCAATTGGGTGCCCAAAACAGGTAGTTTTCTGTGAAATTAAGTTTATGCTGATCTAAACAGAAAGTTCCAGACCAACTAGCCAGGCTAGGATTATGCAGTGAAACACTGTTTCAAAACAAACAAAACGAAAGAAGGCAAACATCAACAACAGAACAAGCCACCACCCACACAACCTGAAGCAATCCCTGTGAAAACTCCAAGGTTAGATTTTTCCACCAGAAATTTCTATCAAACATTTGTAGCTTCTCACAATGTATTCTGGAAAAGGAAATATCACTCCCTGATGAGTCCATGGCACTAGTATTCCCCATGATAACAATCTAAATAGAGACAGTAACAAATACAAGGAAATGGAAATTTGTTGCATATAGAAAGAAGTATGAGCTGTTGTTACAAAAGGTTTATCTGTAGTGTGTAACATACCTCAACTTTTGAGAAACAATTGTGATGGCTAGTTTGGGTTATCAACTTAACTATCTGTAATTAACTAAAACCCAAGGATCTGGGAATCCCTGAGGGATTTTTTTCTTAATTAAATCATTGGAAGTGGGACAATCCATTTTTAATCTGGATCTTTTGAGGAGGAAAGATCCACCTTTATCTGGACCACAACTTCTGCTGACAGCCTGCACAAAGGACATGGTAAATGGAAACTTACTGTCTTCACCTGCCTGCGCTGACTCTCCTGGCAAGTTCATTTCTTCATTGGACTTCAAGTCCATTAGAGCCTTATTCTTCAGGATTCTGGTATATTCTGAAGACCAGTTGAGACGCCCAGTCTGGTGGACTGAACAACTACTGGGTTCTGGAACCTTCCATTAGTAAATAGCCATTGTAGAGGCTCTGTGTTTATGCAGGCTTTTGGAAACAATTTTTAGGTTGAAAAATTGGTGTTTTAATATATCTTATATTAAATCAGACAATCCATAAATGGGGACATAGAGCTATTCATTTAGGTCTTTAATTCCTACCAACAATATGTCATTTTCAGTATTGAGATCTTACATATTGTGTTAAATTTATTTCTAATTATTTTGTAGTTTTGAGACTGTTGTAGATGGAATATTTTTGGAGTTTTAATTCTTAATATAAAAGAAGCACAATTGTCTGGGCTGTGATGATGCACTCTTTAATACCAGCAATTGGGAGGAGAAGCAGGTGGATCTCTGTGAGTTCAAGG
>JAQHUG010000023.1:6767827-6778141 GCA_028555095.1 Dicrostonyx torquatus | reverse complement strand
GATTTTAGGTGATTGTAGGTCTAGGTGTTGATTCCTGCTTTTGTCTTTGCTGTATGGGAGTTTTGTTCCTTGGTTTCTCTTTCCTCTCTGGTCTTCTGACTTCAGTAGCTAAGTGTCCTGATGACTAGTATATCTTCAGGTTCAGTGTCACCTCTAGGGTTTTTTGAACCAGGGTTCCTTAGATCTAGCCTGGCCCCTGGAAGAGACAAAGTTTTCTTCTGAAGTTGTAGACCAGGATATGGAGCCGGGAAGTTGGTGGGTGGGGTGTGCAGTCTGGGGTTGTTGGGCACGCTTAAAGGGATTTTGTGGGTTGTGGGCAGTGCCTTACCTGAGGTTCCTAGGACCAGCCTAGCTTTCTGCAAGGCTGCCAGGGTATGGGTCCTAGTATGGAACTCAGGGGAGAGGATGCTGTCTGGGGTTATTGGGTAGGTTTTAAGGAACTTTAAATTTAAGAAGTTATTTCATAGAAGTGTTAAGAAATTTAAAAATTGTGAGCTCTGTTATAAAACTGTAGTTAGGGTTTTCCTGTCCTGACTGCCTTGTCCCAAATAACCTCTCAGAAACTTAATATTAATTATAAATGCTTAGCTGATAGCTCAGGCTTGTTTCTACCTAACTCTTTCTGGGAAGAGTGGCATTTTATACATAATTTATTCAAACACATAATTAAATACATAGCATTTTCCAGATTGACAAAAGGACACAGAATAGAATACATGGAATGAATGAAAGTAGGGGATATTATGTGAGGTGAAATAAAAATACAGAAAAGTAGATTGTGCGGGCTACCAAAGGAAGTTGGCGAGCAACAGCGGAATAAGGACAAGCCTTTCATATGAGGGGAAGAGTGAATTATAAATAACAACATAATAAAATAACTATAAATAACAGTAACACATCACTCAGACACTTTCTTTTTATTTTAAATTTTTTATTCATTTTACATACCAAACACAGTTCCTCTTCCTTCCCCTCCTTCTATTCCCCCCACCTACCCCTATCTACTCCTCAGAGAGGGTAAGGCCTCCCATAGGGGTCAGTTAAGCCTGTCATATCAAGTTAAAGCATGACAAAGTCCCTCTCTACCTAACTCTTACATTTAAATTAACCCTTATTTCTTATTTATGCTTTGCCACATGGCTCATGGCTTGTTACCTCATTTTCTACATGTCCTGCTTCCTTGGCAGCTGGCTGGCAACTCCTGACTCCACCTTTGTTCATCCCATCATTCTCAGTTTGGCTTTCCCACCTAACTTTATCTGGTCCAGCTATTGGCCAGTCAGCTTTTTTATTAAACCAATCATAGTGAGAGATATTCACACAGTGTACAGAAGGATTATCCCAAAGCATTAAACAAAAATTATTTTCATGATTTTTTAAAATTTTATTTTATGTGTATAGGTGTTTTGCTTGCATGAATGTATATATGTCTGTGACCCACTTGTGTGCCTGGTACCCACAGAGACCAGAAGAGGGCATTGGATTCCCTGGAACTGGAGTTGCAGATGGTTGTGAGCCATCATGTAGATGCTTCAAATGGAACTTGGGTTCTCTGCAAGAGTAGCCAGTGCTCTTAACTCTGAGCCATCTCTCCAACCCCTAAAATGAATATTAACAGTTATGAAATTGTAGTTATAAATTCAAAATAAACATACTTGGAAAAATGATTCATAACCACAGTTTGATAGTACAAGTACAGTCATTTAACTTATGTTTTCCCACTCAGGAAGCTAAAGGTTGTCCCATTAATATGGCCATTCATCTTCATTTCCATCCATTGTTTGGCAATCCAGTGTTTGCACTGTCAATGGCGTGACCACATAAAGACCAGCATGTGTATTCCAGAGAAAATGGAATGTCAGCAGCTGGCAAAACAAAATGACAGTTTCATGTGGACAGAGCCAGGATTCAATATAATGTACTGTAACAAGGTAGAAAATTTGACTTGGGAAAAGGAACAAATACTATAGTCAATATGAGGTGCTTTGCTTTGCTTTTGATGAAAAGAAATGTTATCTTCATAGTCACAACTCAACTATCTTTTGAGAAAATCTAATAATTATTTGCATTACAGAAGATATGCTGCAGCAGTCCTATCTTCCATGGTTGGCTTCTTATGAAAAAAATAGAACCTTAAATATGATACTGAATTTCACTACATATTCAAACAAAGAGTGTTAAAATAAGTCTTTAATTGCTGGCATTGGTTTGGGTGGTATGAAATTAGACATCAGTGTCTTCCAATATGGCATCTTGTTCTGATTTTGTTTTCCTAAATGTCTGAGCTTTTAAAACTTGGGCACATTTTCTCTAGCATGTTGGGGAAAACCTTAGAGTGCTTGACACTTTTGTTCAGGGACTTCCATGGCCTACAGATAACCAAAGGACACTGAATTCACCCTGTACCCCATGCCTTGGTAGAGAGACCATTCACGTAGTCTATCCCTGTGGAGGACAAATAGATGGAGTGGCCCTTAAGTGTGTCTGCCTTGTGTGACCTTAGTGACTTATTCATTTTCTTGATTCTTCCCCAGCTTTTCCAACGGTTACACAGAATCTAAATTCAGGGATAAAAGACTGCCTTAAGACATGGCGAACTTATAATTTTGATTAATTGTTGTTTTATTTGTCTTCTTGGTTTGGGGACAGAGTCTCTGTGTATCTCAGGCTGACCTCAAAACTACTACCAAAAAGAACCTTGAACTTCTAATCCTTCACCTCCATATCCTGAGTGCTGGGCACCACTGTTCCTGGTGGTCAGGGTTTGGATCAGGTGTTTTGTGTTCTTGGCTTCTTATTCAAAGAATTGAGATAAAAGCCCACATAGATCTTAAAAAGTAGCAAGACAACTTTATTCAGATCAAAACAGTAGTAGATATTAGAAATGAATATATGGTCAAGATTGATAGCAGGCCACATGAGCAAAGGTTTCAACAGCCTCAGTCACATTTTGGGACTTCCTTTTATGGAATTTAAAACAAGTTTAGTTGTTAAAATGTTTGGATGGTTCTCTATTTTACTGACAGATTGTTATACAAATGTTTTCTCTACTGTGCATGTCCCTTCCTAAAAGGCATCTAATTTTAATCATATACATGCTCAATTATGCATAGGCATAAGATAATTAGCAGAAGGTTTTTCCTAAAAGACAACTTTAGGGTATAGTTTGCCTTATTGTGCATACATCCAACACTAACTCAAGAAAGAAGTGCTTCCCACTTTCTGTGAGTGGACACAATGAAAATACTGATGAACAAGACCTGTGTAAGTTTGATGCTTGTTGAAGGAGAAACTCATCCATTGTCAAGAAGGGATGGACATATACCTCCATAGAGATTGGGGTCCTCAGCTGTTAACAGGTTGCTAGGTACATCATTCAGAGTGAGAGAGGCTTCCATAATACATGCAGATGAAAGTCTCAGAATGACCAAGTACACTGTTAGAAGAAGGGTATGCAAATATCCACAACCAGGTAGAGTCCTAGGTTAAAAAGCTATTCCCTATGCTTGTCTGACTCATCACCATGCCAGATACACATGGGCTGCAGTTTGGATTTGGAGTTTTATGCACACTAGATCAGTGCTCTAATAATTGAGCCAAACCCTCAGTGCTGAATTAAGTCAGCTTCTGGATTTCATCACATTCTGCTTGCAAGGCCAGTTTGCATTTTTGTTTAATCAATGTAGTTGTTACACTTTTCATCACTATTACCAAGAAAACAACTTAAGGGAAAAAACGGTTGTTTTTCCCATGGCTTCAGACACTTCTGTGCGTCTTGTCAGGGAAGGTAGAATGGAGCAAAGCCACTCAGATCATGGCTGACTGGAAACAGAGAAAGAATTGCCTACATTATCTGTTTTCCCCATTTTCCCCTTTTATTCCATAGCTCTCTTTGCCTCCAGTCTATAAAATGGTGCCACACACATTCAGGATGGGTCTTACAGCTTAGTTATGCCTCTGTGGAAATGTCTTCTCAGACTGACCCAGAACTGTGTTTCAGTCTACAAGCAGGATCGGGTAGATCGTTCAGTGGGTAGTGCTTTGCATGCACACACAAAAACCTGAGTTTAGGTCCTCCACACCCATGTGAAAAGCTGGGCATGGCAGTATGCACCTGTAATCACGGCACTGGGAAACCGAGGCAGGAGGATCCTGGGACTTGCTGGGCAGCCAATTTCGCCAATCAGTAAGTTCCAGGTTCAGTGAGAGACCCTATCTCAAAAATACAAGGTGGATGGTGAAAGAGAAAGACACCAGCATCAACCTCTGAACTCTACACACAAACATGCAAACATACACACATGCACATATTCATGCACATACTCATGTAACAAGCAAATAATAACCTCATATGCACTTCTAAATCCAGCCAAAATGATGGGTTTAACCCATGAAGGGGGTAAAGGGCTTTCTGCCAAGTCTCACCTCCTGGGTTCCATCCTTGGGATCACATGGCAGAAAAAGAGAGACAACCTCCACAGATTGTCCTCTGATTACCACATAAGCCCGGAGGCCCATGTTTGCCTCCCACACACAAACACACACTAGATAAAATGTAACAAAAATAATTAAAAATAAATTAGCCATCAAAATCCAGGGCTGGGTTAATCTGACGCTGTCGTTTCTCGGCACACTCCCTTACACATCCTGCACACAGTCCCTTGGCATATGTGAGTCTGAGGAGGCTCACATTGGTAGGTGACTGACTTGTGTCATCAAGATGCTATTCCAAACTTATCAGTCTGAGTGCTGGTCCTTAGCTGCCTACCAAACTCCGAGACCTCCCACTTCCTGGGTTTGCCCCATTCTTCACCTCAGCTTTGACTTTCGGTTACCTGGGCGAGCTCTTTCTCTTTAGGATGCTGAGCTGCTCAGCTCTCTCTAACCCATTTTCTGATGCAGCCAGTTCTACCAAAAAGGGTAAGGGACCCCTATTTGAAAAATGCAGCAGTAGTATTGAGTAGGAACTTTGCTGTCTACTGCATAGAAATATGAGTTCATTAACCAAGATGTGTGTGTGTGTGTGTGTGTGTGTGTGTGTAGTTCTAGGGGTGGAACCAGAACCACATGTGAACTAGCTAAGTATTCTGCCAGTGAACTGTATTTCCAGCCCAGCCAAGAATTCCATACACAGTTTATATTTGTGTATTAAGGAATTCAGGTAGGTATGAGCACATGCCCATAAGGATTCATTGACCTGTCTCCCCTCTGGAACCATGTGGCACACACTCTCTCCCTTTTTATGCTATTCCTCCCTCTCCTCCTCTTTCAGACAAGATCTCTCACTAGCCTGGACAGTAAGCCCCAAAGATTCACCTGTCTCCTCCACATCACTCCATTCCCAGGACTTGCAAGGCAAGCACTTAACCATCGCCCAAGATCCTGTACCCAACATATTGTCTCACATCCAAAAAACCTGCTGGCCCTTCTACAGAAAAGTTTAGCAATGAAAACTTACAGTTTTCAAGTACATTTTTTTAAAGCTTATGACTTTGTTGGAAAATACCTTCCTGTTCCTGCTTCACTGTTTTAAAGGGTATAACGATGAGCGGAATGAAGAGATGGTTTAAGTAGTTAAGAGCACTCTTTACTCTTCCAGACGACCTGGATTCCATTCCCACTATCCACATGGTGGCTCACAATCATCTGTAACTCCAGCTCCAGGGGATCTGATTGATGCCTTATTCTGACTTCTGTGAGCAGCAGGCACACAGGTTACCACATACAAGCAAAACACTCATGTACATAAAATAATCTTTTAAAAGTTTTTAAAAGTATAATGGTAAAGTTTGACCTACCACTATAGCTTTCATGGCCTGACTGCACGTGTGTTACGTACATACTGAATTTTAGGGATTAGATGAAGCAGTGAAGACCTCTGGGCTACAGTTGGCAAATTCAAACAAAGATAGACAAGCAGACAGAATGGAAAACGATTTTGATGCATTAATGTGACATTTTGTCTTTACTATGGTTTATTCTCTTCACAGGTTACATTTCTACTACCTCACATGTTGCCTGAAGAAGTATTTTTAAATTTACAGATGATTAAGGTATGAAAATGACCACTAGGAACTCCATTATTAACCTCATTATTGCTTATGGATCCCGGCTATTCCTAGGAAGTAAAGTCAACCACTTATAGGAAATAGGAGTGTGTGGTCCTAAAGCCTGCTGACCTCCAGCAATTTGCAAGGCAGTCTCATTATTCGCTCAAGGGACTCTCTCAGCATTTCTTTCTGTCGGTTGTCATCAGGCATCACTTACTACCTAGCAGAAATGGCCTTTCCTCACGTAGGAGGAAGGAGTGGTGTCGTCCATGTCCCTAACCTTGTGCTGGGTTCCTGTGCTTTCTGTTAAAAGGAAGAAGAAAAAAAAGCCCTGCAGGAGGAAGTACAAGCACTAAAAGCTACGCTGGAGAAGGAAAAGAAGAAAATGGAAAGGTACTGGGCTCAATGGGTCCCACGTTGTCTGTCTGCAGCTGAGACACTATTTAACCACATGCAAATGTGTTCCAGGATTCAAAAGGAAGCTGATCACATCAACAAAAACTGGGAGAGGAAATTTCTCATCCTCAGGAACAGGTAGAGTGTACCCAGTGTGGGTGTCCAGACAAACTCCATTTGGAGAAACACAGTAGAAAGAAAATTCACGTGTTTTTCTCTATATATTAATTAACGTTAAATGACCTCACATACTTTTAATAAGAACTGAAACATGGTCTAAAATAGAAAAGTATTTGGAGTCACTTAAGAGAAAGAGGAATTCAAGACTCCCATTCTCTAGTTTACCGTTTCTGATCTAGCCGGACTTCTTCTCAGCAGCAATCCGAAGTAAAGGAGGTCTGCATCGCCTTCACAGACTGCCTCATTGCCAGGCCCTTTCCCCAGTCCCTTAACCTCTCGCCCACCCTTTACTCAGGTAGCCGTTTAATTTCTTCTGGGCCAGTTGTTGCAGCACACATCTGAGACCCCAGCACTTGGAAGGGTGGAGAGGGAGGATTACTATGAGCATGAGGCTAACCTTGGCTACATCATAAGTTCAGAGACAACCTGGTCTACATAAGTAAAATACAGTCCAAGAAAACATGAACATGAAAGGCTGGAAGGAAGGACAGGAGGAAAGAGTAAGAAGGGAGGGAAGAAGAAGCTGCAACCCTGAGCAACAGTAGCTACGTCATGTGAACATGAAAATGCATTTCCTGTCCACTTGTTTCCCCACTTAATTTTACCCCACATTTTCTTAGTTATCACTGTGAAGGGCAGTGATGAACTGATGAGCTTACAGCTCATGCCTGACATTAATACATTGTATTTGCTCTAAGGGCAATAATAACTACATTTTCTCCACATGTCATAGGCACATGACACCCACTGTGTGTGCCTACACCCGATGCTGAAATAGGACTGGCTAGCAACCGAGATCTCATGTGATACCAGAAATGATCCCAGATGGGGAGCACAAGTCCCCTGCCTAGGGAAAATGTCTCCCTTGTTTGGTTCCCCACACCTGCTGGTAATGCTTATGCTCCGTGAAGTGTGTCTGCTTTAATTTTTGCTGTCTGATATAAGGTCTCACTCGAAGGCCCAGGCAGGTCTTGAACTCACAGCAGTCCTCCTGCCCGAACCCGTGTGGTGGAAGAAGAGAAATGACTCCCCTTGTTGTCTTCTGACTCCACAAACATTCTGCGGCATGTGCACATCCGCACACAAAAACACAGGGGAGGTAAAAAGCAAGAAATGATACCGTAGTTGAAGAACACGGGAAAATGGAGTGGACAGAACATAGCTACCAGGTGTGAGAGGGGGAAGCAGAGCACACCTACGCACGGGCCTGGCACTGCACACATTACAGAGAGGAAATGGGAAAGGAATGGGCATTTTTAATGTTGAAGAATATTCAGTCCACAAGGGCCACTCTTTTGGCACCCAAATATGTATGTCTGTCCTGAATGCAAAATGCCATCCCAGGGCATTTTAAGTCTTTCTCTCTTCACCCCACCCATCATAGGGTCAGCTCAAGTCTAAGCCCTTTCTAAGACTTGTATCTCAAAGTCCTAATTCTCCTGATCTAAATTCAGTATCAGTGAGGTTCTGGCTACAAATTCATTCATTATGGGCTCCCAAATATAAAGTGGGGTGGGCATTGTATTGACATAGCTGTCAATAATACTTCTAAATATTCATGTTCAAAAAGGGCAGATATGGGAAAATATCTAAAAAGCCATTAGCTATTGTTGTTTTTGTTGTTTTGTTTCTGGTGCTGGGGGTAAAACCCAGGGCCTTGCCCATGCGAGGCAACTGTTCTATCACTGAGATACTGCCCCCATTTTGTTGTGATGTTTTTGTTCACTTACAATCACTAGAAAAAGACATGCCCAGCCATAATTTCAATTCATCTATCTCTAGCAATGAATCTCCTCATTTTAACACCATCCACAATGGAAAGAAGCTAAATATTTCCCAAAAGATAAGATGTGGTTCTTATTACTTCTGATGCTTAATTTCTCCAACCTTAAGTCAGCGAGAGCCTTCCAAAGATGAAGAATGCACTGTTTTTACCTGATCGTTGATCATTCCCTTGATTCTTAGTAGAATAACATATCGTAGAGTCCCCTTGCATATTTGTTGCCTTAGATCTAGAAATAGTTATCTCTCAAAAATACTTTTCTTCATTTCAGAACATACAGTCTGCAGGGATAGTCATTGCTGTTACTTCTATACATTTTTTAGAGCTAGAAAATAGTTTTCTTAAGGAAAAAGAAATAAGTTGAAATTAATATTTTTATAATCTTACTTGGCAATACTTAAACTTTTTGTAATGTGATTCCTACCTGCATGGTAAGTGTTGGTCTCATCCTACGATGTTTATACATCTTATTCTATTGCTTTGGTTGCAGTTTTCACGTCCTAAAGGATGAGATGTTCACCAGACACACACTTTTCCGGCAGTTCGCAATGATTGCTGACACCTCCTTCAATTACGTTGTAAGTGCATGTGCCTGTGTCTATGAACGACACGTTTATTGAACTCTTATCACATTCTAGGCTGCAGAGATAACACACAACAGGCACTCTGCCAGCTACTGAGAACATAGAACAAAGTGCAGGGCCCCAAAGAGCTCAGTGGGAAGGGCAGATGTGTAAATAAGACTGTCACCATGCAGCATGACCGTTGAGCTGTGATAGAAGTCAGTGCAGATTTCAGAGGGTGGGATACTCATTCTGCATAGTAGTGCCTGCCCATTTGTTCATCTTTGACCACAGAGATGATGCTTGGGAGTATCAGAGCTCAAGTTCAAGTCTCCAGTCACTTCCAAATGAGTAAGCACTAACTCATTCATTCTCAGATTAGAAATTGTTGTTACCAGATTCACATCGCTATGACAAAATACCTAAGACCTTTGAAGCAAAGTGGTTCACTTAGCTTCAAAGTCCACATAACATCATATAGGCTGGTGGCAAGGGCTGCACCATTGCAAGACAAACAGCAATAGCAAAAGAGTCTGGGACAAGGTGGTCACATCCTGAGTCAGGGTGCACAGAGAACCAGAGAATCCAGACTTGCTCCAGGGAGCCACCATCTGGTGAAAATTCAAGAGTTGTACAAGAGCAGTCTTCTGAGAGCACACCCCAAAGTGACCTAAGGACTCCCACGAGGCACCACCCACCTCTTGAAGACTCCATCATGTATCAGTGCCATGCTGGGATCAAGTTTTCAATATGTAAATTTGGTGGCACAATACTTCATATTCAGAGCAAAGCATAGCAGGCCTGTAGATCAAGTTCGGCTCTGAAATAGACGCTTACCTGTTTTGACTGATGAAAGGGAAGGCTGGCCAGTCTAGAAACAGATCTGGTAAATTCCAGCTGACAAGTTGGTCAGCATAATAGCAACTCATTAAGCTTCTGCCGCCTGGCTGCTTTCCTTGGACCAGTCAGGCTTTTTTGTTTTGTTTTTAGGACAGAGCATAAGAAACAGGCTGTAGGATGTTGCTTTAAGAGACTTATGGTCTAAAATAATTTTCTTTCCAATTCTTTTCAACATTTTTCACTTTTAGACCATTTTCTAGGTGTAAGTTCTGAAGTGATCTGAAGTATTTTGTCAACACAGTATTTTTAACTAGATCTATTTAGAAACCTGAGGGTTTTAAGAATTGTCTCCTGAGCCAGGTAGAGGTGACGCACACTTTTAATCCCAGCACTCAGTAGGCAGAAGCAGGCGGATCTCTATAAGTTGGCGACCATCCTGGTCTACAAAGTGAGTTCCAGTACACCCAGGGCTACGCAGAGAAATCCTATCTCAAAAAAAAAA
>JAQHUG010000023.1:6732095-6754472 GCA_028555095.1 Dicrostonyx torquatus | reverse complement strand
CATCTTTGACAACGTTGTGTAATATTTTTAGAAAGACCTCTATCATCTTTGACAACGTTGTGTAATATTTTTAGAAAGACCTCTCTATCATCTTTAACAACATTGTGTAATATTTTTAGAAAGATCTTGCACACCTTTTGTTAAATTTGTTCCTAATAATTTTAGGTATGTAAACAACTTTCATGGTTATTTGACAGTTTCTTATGATGTAAACTAAAACATTTATTACTGTAACTTTGAATTTTGTGTTTTGATTTTTTTTTTGAGTGGGTCTCTCACTGTGTAGTCCTGGCACCCTAGAACTTGCCATGTAGACCAGGCTGGCTTCAAACTCACAGCGATCTGTCTGTGAGTCTGAACGATGAGACCAGATCTTCCCAAGTGCTGGAGTGAAAGGTGTATACCACCATACCTGGGCCATTTGCTTTGAAGTTCATGAAACTAGTTGAAGTATAATCTTTCTAATATCTCTGAAAAGATATCATTCTTATGTAGCCTATAATCATTTATAATCTGAAAGCCTTCTCTTTTCCATGTATAGTGTACTTCCTTCTTACTGTCCTGACTAAGATTTCCCATAGAGTCCAGGGACCGCACCTATCTTGTAAGATTTCTTTTCTCTAGTAGAATAGTTTTTGATGTCATCTTTCAATGCAATATTTATGGCACACTATAATAGCTAGTCTTTCTGAAGTCCATAAAGCTATCTTCTTTATGTAAAAACACAAAGACTTTTTCTAAGAAATTGACGACTAATTTTTATCTGGGAACTGTGTTCTGTCTATTGAGCTTACTGTTATTCTTCCTTTCCTCTGACCTGCTAATGTTGGAAAATGTTAAATTTTTTATATGGTGTAATATTTGTAGTTTTTGACTTTTGTATATGTGTGTCTTGAATTTTACAGTACGCACTTGTAAGTTTATAGTCTTTAATTTTCCCTGAAACTACCCTTAACCTAGATATAAAGGTTATACTAGGTTCCTAGAAAGAACTGGTTTGTTATTCCTTTTTAAAATTATTAATTTGTATTCATTTTTGAAGCCAGTATCTTATTCTATCCCCATACTAACCTCAAACCCTCCTCAGTCAGCCAAGTTCTGGAACTGAAAAGCATGTACCTCATGCCCAACACATGCCTCCTCTCTAGACTTTTGAGGGGAAAAACAATTATTATCTGTTGACTGATGCTATATTAAATTTGTCAGTCGAATTGGACTACTAGTTTTTTACCAGTCCCTTGTAAAGGTGGGCATGGCAGGTTTTTTTCCTAGATGAATAACTCGTCTAGGTTCCAAATACATCGATAAACTACATTTTATTCTCCAGTGGCTTTACAGACTCTATGTCCCTTCTCTATTCTATATGCTGACTTATATTTTTACTTTATCCTTTTCCTCTCAATTCTATTAAGGCAAATTTCTAGTCTGACTCTGAAGTACTCATTTTTGATTTATTGGTTGATCACTATTGCTTAGATTATTTATACACTTTCTATATTATTTTCTAGCTTGATCATTGCACTTTTACTGCATTTTAATAAATGTATTTGTGACTCTAAAACATGTTTCAACTATATCCCATACATTTTGACATACAACACTTAATCCTTGGATCTAAGTCTTTTGTGCTGTCTTGGTTTCTTCTTCAATATGTGGCTTTTTCTAAGCATTTTCTCAGAATTGCTTTACCTTTAATGAGTGATATCTGGTTTTCCTGTCTTTAACTCAGAAATGTGGTAAGACTTTGGTCCTTAGAAATGTGTACATAACTCTTTCCTGAAGAACTTTGTAAGTATTCCGTGTGAATGCAAAAGTAATCTTTACATTCTGTTTGCTGGAGATAGAATTCTGTAGCATCCTATTAGGTCATCTTACTAATTTAGTAATACAGGTGTTCTCTGCGTTCTACTCTCTGTATAACTAATATCTTGCTTTTGTAAAAGGGGAATATAGAAATATCTCATTGTGCCTGAGGACGTGTCTGTTTTTCTAAGTAATTCTGTACATTTTGACGTAAGAATCTATCTAATTAGCCAAATTTATTATTTTTATTGGAGAATTATTGTGTGCACTGTCCCTCTATACCCCTCGTAGTTCTTTGATGTTTTAAATTATATTGTCTCATATAGCTAATAAAACATTAGTGCTCTTATTAATATTTGCATTTCAGGGGCAGGGAAATGTATAATAAGGTAAGAGTGCTTGTTATTTTGTTCATTTGAACATGGGTTCAAATCCTTATAACCCAGATGTGAACAGCTGTGCATGGTCACATGCATTTGTGAGCCTGGAGCTAGACTTGAAGCTAGCCAGCTTCAGCAGTCCTCCTGTCTCAAAATGGAGAGTGATGGAGGAGGACAAGTACCATCACCAGTGACCTCTGTGCATTGGCCCTCATGCACACCTACTCCCCACACATGTACACACGCACATGCATGAAATTTAGCACCACATACACATACAAAAATAAGCTTGTACTGTGTCCTTTCAATATTTTTACAATTTACTGTATTATATTTTCTAATTTAAGCAACTTACATTTGAATTTTTCTTTTCTTATCTCTAATAATTACTTATGGTGTATATGTATGTATGTATATATGTATGTATGTCCATGATATGTATGCATGTATGTATGTCCATGTGCTCATGTGTAGGTGGATATGTACATTTGTGGCTGTGTATATGTATGTGGACTCCAGCAGACAATCTCAGGTATTGTTCCTCGGTGTCTTTAAATAGCCTGGAATCAGCAAGTAGGCAAGGCTGGCTGGACAGGGAGCTCAGAGATCTTCAGCATTACAAGAAAGTATCACCATGCCTGGGGTCTTACATGACTTGTTTGCATCCAACTAGGTCCTTGAGTGCATGAAGCAAGCAATTTACCAACTGAGCTGTCTTCCAAGCCCTCATAACTGCTTTCTAATAGGGAAATATTATGCTTAAAATTGTGATTTTTTGATAGACATGTACTTATCTCTATCATCATCTTACTTTTATATTTCCTGATATTTATATTACTTACTAGTGTGCTTTACAATATTTCCTTTGTATTGGTAACATTTTATATAATCTTTCTCTCCCTCTGCTTTTAAAAGCTTGAGGTATCATTCACTTCATTTAAATGTATACATTAGGTTAGGTGTGTATTATAATATATGTGCATGTCTAAAGTGTCTTTGCTTCAATACTTGGTTTAGTGAGAGTCTAGTGATGGCAGAGTCTATGTTCAGTTTTTTAACTCATTATTGGTGGAAGTTTAACAAGACACAAAATCCTAGGTTGGCAATGGATTAGTTCAGTCTTGTTGCTATGGCAAAATACCCAAAACAATGCAAACTTAAAGGACAAAGTATTTATTTGGCTCACAGTTTGAGCACAGTTCATCATAGCAAGGAAAATCATGGAAGCCGGGGCTTAAGGGGGCTGAAGGAGAGAGGATTGCTAGCAATGTTCAGCTCACTTCCATTTATTCAGACCACAGCCCGTGCAATAGTGTCACGATGGGTAAGACGAGGCTTCACACCTCAGATAACTAGTCTCCAAGTCTCACGTTGGCAATATTAACTGTCACAGGTACCATTCTCCTTCTGTATTTGCCATTTTATTAGTACCTTCGAGCCACGGTACAAGGTTCTGGGAAGTTTGTGGCAATTTGTCAGTAGCTTGTGGGTTTTCTCCACCTTCTTATGGTTTACCCATAAGCCCATTGGTGTTCACTGCCTCTGCAGTCCCTTTAGTTCTGCTTTGGTTGCTGTCAATACAGAGGATGTGGCTGAGGTGAGAGGATTAGAATGTTTGTTTGCATCATGAAAATTCTCAGCTGTTAGTTTTTCATATTGCTTTTTCAACATGCAACATACCCTAAATTATTTCATCCTGAGACATCTCTCAGTCTGTTCTACAGTCTCCGAATCCACATGATTTTAAGTTTCTCTATTGTGGACACGGGTGTGTGCTTCAGTACTCTTCCAGCTTTCTCTCTCTTCAGCTGTGCTGGTTTAAACCTTGGTTCAGCCCCTCACTATTAGCTTTCATATTTCCAAGGCACTTGATTTTTAATTGGCTTTTTGTTGTATCCATTCTTTCGGATGCTGTTTTGGCATATTTTAGATATAACTTTGCTTTTTATTTTTAATGGACATTATTAATTATCTCATTGAACATAAATACACGTTTTAAGTCATTTTAAAGTTTTCATTACCTTGACTATATCTGCAGTGAATATATGTTCTGACATCTATTGTCTTGCTGCAGTTTGTTTGTTTTGTAGTATGAATCAGAGTTTATTTTGAAATTTGGGTTTGTAGTTATAAACGTCTCTCTCCAGCTCTCTCTCTCTCTCTCTCTCTAGCCTCCCTTCCACTTTCTCTCTATACATTCCTCTCTAGAGTAAACTCATTTTAACTTGCTTGTATACAATGAATCTACCTCAAATAGGGTTACATGGAGGCACTAGGGTGCTGTAACTTAGATTTGGGAAGTTCCCCAAAGCCCGGGTGTTAAAGGCCTATTGTGTATTGAGAAGTGGTCAAACCTCCAAGAGGTAAGACTTAGTAGGTTTTTATTATTGTTGACATGCTCTTAGGGGATATTGTGGACCACTGACTAGACTGCTAAAATTGCTTTGATCCACTAGACATTCCCTTTCCTGACACCGCCCCATCATCAGAGTAGGGCCAACAGTTGGTGGGTGAATTCTGAAGGCACATTACAAAGGAAACTTACTTCTCAACAGCCTGACTTCCTCGGGTATTGAGTAGTAAGTATTGTATAGTATTGTAAAAGAAAACTTACAAACAGTAAGGTTTGGGATTTCAATATCTTTTGAGGACACGGGACTTAGTCTACAGCAGACTATTTTATTATTTTGCATTTTTTACTACAAAAATGCTTTCCTTATTTTATGCAGTATGTCTTTCTCATTTTATTTTTAAATTTTACTATAATATCCATGTGGAATATTAAATAATGAATTTACCATAGCATTCAGTGCTGGAAATACAGAGAAGATCATTCACTTGTATGTGTTCAGCACTCAGCACCACACAGACATATACAGGCACACACATAATGCACACACACACAGGGAGACACACAGACATATACAGGCACACACATAATACACACGCACACACACACAGGGAGACACACACATAAACAGACACATACAGGCACACACATACACACACAGGGAGACACACACATACACAGACATATACAGGCACACACATACACACAGAGGGAGACACACATACACAGACATATACAGGCACACACATACACACACAGGGAGACACAAAGAGACACACACAAACACAGCCTTGCGTCATGTTCACAACAAGTCTGTTGCAGTTTTAAATGACTTGGTACCTGTTCTGTCTCTTAACATCATTCCAATTTCAGGAAAAGCATGTGTATGGGTTGAATTATGTCCAGTCCTACCCCTCCACCAATACAAAACAACAGCAATAACAAAAACCAATGAAACTCCAAATTTGTTTCTTGTGAATTATATGTCTTAGCTTTAATAGTGTCTTTGCAGGTATGATCAAATTGCGATGAAGTTATTAGCTGTGTAGCAATGAAATAGGTACTGTTCCACTTTCTCTAAAAGCTGCTGACTCCTCATCTGGATCCATAGGTAACAAACAGATTGAAAGCTTAACACATCTTCCTTTGTGTCTGTCTGTTCATCTTACTTTAGCTGAAAGCACAGTGTTAAGTCACTGCCCTTAACTTTTCCTCTTGAGTGACCTTCAATAGGTACAGCCACACTTCGGCGGACATAGAGGGCCCCGACACCAATACGAACAATTCTCACTGAGAGCGAAGCTGCATCTTGGAGCAGAAATAATGATCAAAGAACCACGGCTTTATTCTACTTCAAGCAATAATGACTTCTTTGGGCCACACTGAAGTACTAAACCTGAGACAACATTCAAGGAGAGTGCAAACTTGTCAAGACTGCTTAATCACATGTGCATCTTGCTCCTTGGCCCACACCTTCCTCTATTTAAACATAAAGCTCGTGTCTATACCTGAAGATGAACTTGGGATCAATGGACCCCTTTACCTGTTCTTTCCAGTGTGGCCTCATTGAATAAATCTCCTTCCTCTGCTTTTCCCAATTACTTCTCTCTCTAATTGGTGTATTGGAGACAGCTGACAGAACCTAGTTTGTCGGTTCCTCCAGACTCAGGCTTTTACCTTAAACTCTCTGGTTATACCAAATCAGTATATCTGGGGTCAGTATTAGAGAAAAACACTATATAAACACCCAGAACTCCCAGGACAATTGGGCTGGGGGAGAGGAGAGAAAGAAAAGAGACAGTAGAGAAAGAAGAAAGGGGTGGGGAGAGAGGAGGAAATCAGGGGAGGGAGATGGGCATGATTCAACTGCAAATAAGGAATGCATGATTGATAGCCATCACCAGCAGTTGTGGAGAGGCAAAGAAGGCATGCACCCAGTCTCAAAGGAAGCATGGCTTTCTGATTTCAGATGTTTGGGTTTTAGTCTTACAGCTTACACAACTAGGAAAGAATACGTTTCTATGAAGCCAGGCAGCTTGGGAAATGCGGTGGTCTGAATGAGGACTATCCTACACAGGGTCACGTATTGAGCACATTGTATCCCAGTTGGTGGCAGCTTGGGGAGGTTATAGAGCCTAACAAGAAGCCCTACTGGAGAAAGTACATCACTACATCACTGGGGGTGGGGTGGGCATTGGGGGTTTGTAGCCTCACCCCTTCCTGCTTGTGTTCCACCTTTCCCCCTCCTTCCTGTGGTGAAACTGTGATCATCCAGCTTTCTGTTCCTGCTGTCATGCCTTCCCCACCATGATGGACTCCCTTCCTCTGAACTCATGAGACAAAATAAACACTTCCTGAAGTTGCTCTTGTCAGAATGTTTTATTGCAACAGAAAAGTGACAAAGGCAGAAATTGGAACCAGGAAAGGAAAGTTGTTATTGTAAAGAATCTGACCATGTTGGTTTTAAGAGGAACAAAGAAGACTTTAGAAATAAGGGAAACTTTATACCATTGGACTAGAAAACCATTGATTGCTGTAAGCAGAGTTTACCTGGCCATTCTAGTAGGAGCCTGAAAGACTGTAAAGCTGAGAGCTATGTGAACAGTGGATCCCAGAAAATGAGGTTTCAGAAGGGAACAAGAATTCTATTAGCAACTGGAATAGAGGACATTCATGTGATATTTTTGCAAAGAATCTGGATAAATTTAAAAACAATGAAGTGACTCCTAGGACAGAGAGGGCCGGAGGAAACAATCTCCACCAGGAGCAGAAGCCAGGAGAAAATCCATTCCTCGGAGCCAACCCAGGCCTGGGACACTGGCAGACCAGGATTGAGCCAATGACCTGACTCAAGAGTCTGTGATCTCCAATGGAACCAGAGAGGGACTGAACCAGCTACCTAGGACACAGAGAGAACAAGCTCCCCCAGGAGCAGAAGTCAGGAGCAAATCCAGTCCCAGTACACGGGCAAATTAGGATTGAGCCAGTGACCAGATCCAGAGTCAATGATCTCCACCAGAACAGGTACAGGGGAGTAACCGCTGAGTGACTGAGCCAGAGCCAGAGACTGCTGAGGGTCCTGATGTGAATCCAGGACCTTCAAGGGAGTAGATCTAAGCCAACACCCCAGTGGGTCTTGGTGAGAGTCTAGGACCTCCCAGGAACTAGGCTGGAGCCAGGACCTCTGTCAGCCTGAGCGAGAGTGAACATGGTCCTCCGAGGGAATAGGCAGGAACCAGAGATCTTGGTGGGGCCAGGTATGAGTCTGGAACCTCAGAGAGAGTAGGCCCAAGCCAGGTCCTCTGTGGGTTCAGGCATTGGTCTGGGACATCAAAGGGAATAGGCTGGAACCTGGAACCCCTGTGATCCAAGCTCAAGTCTGGGACTTCTGAGAAAGTAAGCAGGTCCCCTGCAGGTTCAGGCACACCCAAGCCTGGGACCTCCAGGGCAGGAGATAGGAACCAGAAACGTTTCCAGGTCCAACTCCAACACAGAGACTTCTGCAGGAGGGAATCCAGACCAGGATTTACAGATACAGGTCAAAGCCGGTAACCTAGGCCAAAGTTGCCCTGAGGCAAGGAACTCCACCTTGGGCAACAAATCCCACAGGAGTGGATCAAAACAAACTGCCTAGGGCAGAGAGGGCCTGAGGAAACAAGCTCCACCTGGAGAAGCCAGGAGCAAATTCAGCCCTGGGAGCCAACCCAGTCCCAGAAGACTGGCGGATCAGTCCTGAGCCAGCCACCAGATCCAGAGTCAGTGATCTCCACCATAACAGGTCCAACTCCAAGCCAGGGACTTCTGCAGGAGGAGATCAAGACCAAGATTTACAGAAACAGATGAAAGCCAGCAGCCTAGGCCAAAATAGGCCTGAGACAGCAAACTCCAAGGGAGCAGACCAAAGCACAGGAGCACTGAGTTATCTCCAGGAACAGGAATAACAAACAGGGTAACTAGAACTGTGACACTGACTGTACCACAAGGAACAACCATCTGAGCTTTGGGTTCATTGTCATCTAGAAGATTATTCAACAGAATCTCAGACAGCCCCAACCACACCTATTAAAGGAAAAGATGAGTAGAAAAGGTAAGATCACATGCTACACCACAAGGAGGAACACAATACCAGTAAAACCTAAAGACCCTACAAAAGCAAGACCTGAACAACCAAATATGGATGAACCAAAAGAAAATGATCTAAAAAATAACCTCAAGAGAATGTTTGAAATTCTTAAAGATTAAATGAAGTTCCCTTAAAGAAATGGAGGAAAAAACAAACAAAAAATTGGAAGATATCAGCAAATCACTTAAAGAAAACCAAGAAAAAGAAATCAAACATATAAAAGAAACTATTCAGGACTTGAAAACTGAGATAGAAACAATAAAGAAAACACAAGCCAAAGAAATTATGGAAATGGAAATCATGAGGAAAAGATCAGGAACCACAAACACAAGCATGAACAGCAGAATACAAGAAATGAACGAGAGAATCTCAAGGGCTGAAGGTAAAATAGAGGAAATAGATGCATAGTTAAAGAAAACATTAAATCTAACAAAAGCTTAACCCAAAATATCCATGAAATATGGGATACCATAAAAAGGCGAAATCTTAGAATAATAGGTATAGAAGAAGGAGAAGTTCAACTCAAAGGCACAGAAAATTCATTTAACAAAATAATAGAAGAAAACTTTCCCTACCTAAAGAAAGATATGCCTATGAAGATACAAGAAGCTTACATAACACCAAATAGACTGGATCAAAAAAAAAAAGTCCTCTCGCCACATAATAATCAAAACACTAAACATACAGAGTAAAGAAAGAATATTAAGAGCTGCAAAGGAAAAAAGCCAAGTAACATATAAAGATAGACCTATCAGAATTACACCTGACTTCTCAATGGAAACAATGAAAGCCAAAAGGTCATGATCAAGCATTATGTGGACATTAAGAGACCACAGATGCCAGCCCAGCAAAACTGTCAATCACCATAGAAGGACAAAACAAGATATTCCATGACAAATCTAGATTTCACCAATAACTAGCCACAAACCCAGTCCTACACAAAATACTAGAAGGAAAACTCCAACTCAAGGAAGATGGCTACACCAACAAAACACAAACTATTGATTATCTCATTACAGCAAATCCTGAAGAAGAAAAAAATGCACAAATTATTAACATCACCAATGAAACAATAACAATGAAAACTAAATTAACAGGTGATAGCAACCACTGGTCATTAATATCCCTTAATGTAAATGGACTCAACTCACCTATAAAAAGGCACAGGCTAACAGATTGAATATGAAAATAGAATCCATCCCTCTTCTGCATACAAGAAACGCATCTCAACCTCAAAGACAGACATTGTCTCAGAGTAAAAGGTTGGGAAAAAATATTCCAATCAAATGGACCTAAGATTCAACGCAATGCCCATTAAAATCCCAGCAAAATTCTTCAAAGACCTTGAAAGAACGGTACTCAACTTCATTTGGAAAAGCAAAAATCCCAGGATAGCTAAAACAATCCTGGGCAATAAAAGAGCTTCTGGAGGCATCACAATCCCTGACTTCAAACTCTATTACAGAACTACAGTACTGAAAACAGCCTGGTATTAGCATAAGAACAGACAGGACCACCAATGGAACCAAATAGAAGACCATAGCATTGAGTCTGTGACATAGTTATTACTGATTACCTTAGGCAGACATACAATGAGAAAAAGCAACAAGAGGGGCAAAAATAAATAAAAACTGCACTTTGGAGAATAAAAGAGCATTGTAGCCACAGCTGTGTGTTGTGGAATATGTGTTTAATGATGCAAAGATGTGTTGCATTTGTTTAACTATGTAAAGATATGTTGTATTTGTTTAATTGTGTAAAGATGTGTTTCCCCTTTATCTTGCCTACCTAAGGTACCTAATTGGTCTAATAAAAAAAGCTAAATGGCTTATAGCCATTAGTGAGGGAGGAAGTATACATAGGACTTCTGGGCAGGGAGAGTAAGTAGGAAGAGGAATTTAGTCTTGGGAAAAGAAGAAAGGAAAAAACACACCAAGGGGATGCCAGGAGCCAGCCAGATATGGAAAAAACAGGAAAGTAGGACATAAAGAATGAAAGAAAGGTTTAAAACAAACAAACAAAAAGCCTTATGACAAAATGTAGATGAATAGAAACAGGTTAAATTAAAAGAGCTAGTGGGGAAATCCTAAGCTAAGTTCAAACATTCATAATTAAAAATAAATCTCCATGTCTTTATATAGGAGCTGGTTGGTGGCCCAAAAAAATTCTACAGTTATGTTAAAAGCGAGACTATGGTTGTTAAGGAGATGAACACTATTAAAGAGAAGCCTCTTGCTCTTCATTGGGAAGATAGGAAAGTACCCTCAAGGCAAGATCACACCTGACTAAGCCTCCATCTTGTGAAAGAGGGCTAAGGGGTTGCTTATTCATAGAGAGCAGTTGCTTCATTGTCCCAATATTGGTACAACTGTGGCCTAAGAGGCCTAGGAACACCCCATCTGGCAGCCAAACTTACCAGTGTCATCCATGAGGTACTGGTTTGGGAGACAAGAAAAATGCAAGATTGAGGGAGTTCTGGATTCGTCCTCTGTAATTTCAGAAAGCTGCTAGGGCCAGGAAACATGTGATAGGGTCACAGTTCCTTCAAAGATGCCCTGAGAAACCATTGAATGAAGTTGTTATAAATGTGGTAGAGGCCTGAAGATATTGGAGACATCACAATCATCAGACATCATCTGCAAGGAGACATATATGCAAGGAGAGTTGCATATAGGGAATGGGAACAGACCAAGATAGAGATTTATATCTCAGGCTGTGATCTCAGCAAAGCTGTGAGGATGGAACCACCTAAGCCCTTTGAAGCCAAAGACCCAGCCACTGACCATTGAGCTGCAGGATTTGTTGCTTGCCAGCTTTCCTACCCTTCCTTACTGTGCTCCCATTCCTCTCTTTTGGAATGGTAATATAGCTGATGGGTCACTGTAGGCTGGGAGTATGTAAATTGTCTATTTAACTTGGGGTCATAGTTAAGAAATTACCTCCAGTCTTAGATTTTGAACTTTTGAGCAGTATTAAGACTTTTAGAAATTAAGGGAACTTTTGAAAATGGACTAGATGTATTTTTGCAGTATGATATGACAATGAGCATGAGCCTATGGGGATCTAGGGTGGAATATGGTGATTTGAATGGAAAGCATCCCCCACTGGCTTGTCCCGGTGGTGTTTATTGGAGAGGCTGCAGCAGGTTTGTGTAGAGCCTTGCTGAAAGAATTAAAAACTAGGGTGTGGGTTTTGAGGCTTGCAACCTCTCCTCACTTGGGACTCTCTCTCTCTCCTTCCTGGGTGTGAATGAATGAAAATGCCATGCCTTCCCCACCAAGATGAACTCTTTCCCTCTGGAATGCTAAGCAAATGTATTACAACAACAGAAAAGTAACGAACACATGAAGCAAACCCAGAATGACACTACAATAATGTAAGACATTCATGTTAGATAGATTATATTCTGCCAACCAAGTTGAGGGATCTAATATTTCCATTTTCCTCACAAGAGATTTAAGGAGTTCCATCATTTGCTACCTGCCACGATGAAGCCATGGCTTCTTCCTTAGAACTCTTCTGTGCTTCGTGCATAGTTAGAGCACTTCTGCACCCACACTGCAAGACTCCTTGGCAGTAAGAATTCAGACGGGGTAAGGTTCCTATGTGAATGTGTTTGCGGCATTCCTGGCAGTTAGTAAACTAACAAATGTTTGACAAGACTGAACTACAGTGGCCAGGGAGTTGACTCAGTTAGGAGCGCTTGCCTGGCAAGCATGGGCACCTGAATTTAATCCCAGAACCCATGAGAAGGTATTAGGCATTGTGGCTTTCCCTTGTCATCCCAGAGCTGGGGAAATGGAGACAGAAGGCTCTCTGGACTCAAACAGCCTAGCCTGCTTGGTGAGCTCCATGATAACAGACCATCTCAAAGGAAGTGAGTGGCATCACTAAGAACAACACATGCATGTATTTGTTTGCCTGTGTACACACACAAGGGCACACACGTACACAAAATTGAATCTCAAGTTCATTACCTTGAGATTCTATTTGATACAGCAAGGCTATGCTCTCTCAATATCCCTAACTGTCCTCTCACTAAAGAGAGCATCTTGGATTCTTCCTGAAAACACTCCCAGCACCCTTCTCTCCCTCCCTCCCATCAAACCACTGCTCCTGTTCTCCTTTCAAATGGAAATCAACCTGGGAGAAGGCTGAGCCCCCACCTCCCCTCTCTCCAGCACTAGCATAAAGACTCTGGATTGCCACTGCCACTCTGAACTGTCCTTGCTTTGAGCATCAGCTGTCAGGGTCACCAAGGATTTCTCTCTTTGCTTCCCCCACCCTCATACTTATTTCTTCCTTGGTCCTTTAGTAGATCTCCTCAGCTTTCAGGCTGAAAGTCAAGTTCCAGTTAAGCAGGAAGGGCTATTCACAGTCCCACCTCTCCCCTGCATGAGCTCCCCAGCTGGTACTAGCAAATAACGTGCAGTTTTCTGCTGTTTGGGGGCAATGTTGGGCTTCTGCAGATGTCTTTACCCAAATGACTGGTCTTCTGCATGGTTGCTGGGTTCGCTGGTATTTGGCTGACCATGAGCGGACTCACACAGGCAGTCTGCATAGCTAATGGTCAGTCAGATTCTTATCTCTCATGTGATTCAGGCTTGTTTAAGCTTGGAGTTCTCAAGAACAGGAGACAGCAAACTCCATGTGCAAGGTTTGTTCAAATTTCTACTAGCTTGACCCTTTGCCCTCTTGCTGTATCAGTCAAATAAGATTATGTGACCAAGACTAGGGTCAGTGTGGGAAAATACTGCAAATGCTGTGGATTCTAAGGGACCACATCATCTTCTAGCTTTCATCTTCTCCTTGTTCATTCATTCATTCATCCCAAGGACTTTAGGAACATCTACTGTAATTAAAGTCAAGAGCTAGGGACTAAGGACACAGAGAATTTTCCAGGGCTTGGAATTTATATTCTGAGACCAGCACATTCAGTAGATGTCAGATTTACAAAGGTCCCAGGAGGTAGGGTAGCAGTCTCTACATTTGGCAACATTTCCACAGAAGCTGGATTTCTTATCAGCATCCTTGGTTACCTAGGATTGCCTATCAATGGCTTCTTCTCCATGAGAACCACCCAGAACTGAAATACAGAAGAAAAAAGACAATTTTAAGAATATATTTTGAGATTTTAATTAGGAAAAAACCATCACATTTGTTTGCATTATATCAATGTTCAAGCATTGTATCAATTATATAATGACAGGATTTCCACTAAATATCTAAAAGTCGAAGGTAGGCACCAGGTGGGAACGACAGCCTAATCCTGAGGCCCCCAACAGGAATGGAACAATGTAATCCTAGAAACCCCAGACTGTTCTCTTGTTTATAGAAATAGCTGCTTGTGACTTGGAATTCATACTTCCAAAACTACATAGCCCAGAAGTCCAGATGAAAAGAACTCAAGAAAAGTTTCCCTATTAAGGAGATGTCTTGTTTTCTGCCATGAGGACAGATCACACTAGGAGCCAGGGCTCTCTTGGAGGAAGGGGGGACAGAGTGGGGCTTCATTTTCTCAACAAAAGGGCAATGTGAAGCACATCTGTGAACACTGCATAATTTGTTATGTTCTACAAAGAGGTGGGTTTTTGTTACACGCACTGCTTCACCCATGATCTCTATTCAGGATCTGCAAAGAAACGGGTCTTCAAAAAGTGAAAGGAAAGGAAATTTTTCTTTAAAAATTAGATACAGATTATCACTTCAAAATGCAGGAGGGAATTCTACAAGTGATGGTGTGTGCATTAGCTTCGCAATGGACACCCAGCCCTTCATAAAGATGCACAGTAGCGGTGCTCGGCTGTGACAAATGTGTTTTATTACTCCCCAAACTGAACTGCGGCTACCCATCTAATTTAAATGAGGAATGCTGGGTGAACTTGAACTGCTTCTTGGACATGAATGACCAGAGAATTTATTTGAAAAGACATTAAAGGCTAAATATGGTAACTGTCTCTTTGATGTTTTGGCATAGTTAGTTCTTTAGTTCATTAACATGGCTTTCATCATAATTTTGGTTATTACTCTTTGCTGGATAATTGCATATCAACCTAAACAAAAAAGAAAAACAATAAAGTTTATGTACAATAATTCAAAAATAATAGCAGTTGCATAGTTAGTAGTAAATATTCATGTTTTTATATAGTTGACTCTTTTAAAAATAATTTCCAAGTACAAGAAGGAATTATAAGAATGTGAATACCTTCACTGATTGATGTGCCACTCTCTGGATGACTTTTTAAATGCCTTCTGTGTCTTCAGTAAGAAAAACAGGCATCCTGAAATGGGTTTCTTAGCCACCAAACCATTTCCCTTCCTACTGGGAACTGGGCAACATGAACTCTCACTGGGGGCATATCCTTGGCAACCCTAACAACACTATGTAGGCAAGGTACCATGATATGGCAACTTTTTGTCTCCTTATGTGTCTATTCACATTTAAGATAAGTGATGCTTTATCCTCAATAACTAATAATGCTAAGGTATAATTTTTGCGCGTGTGTGTTTATGTGTGTGTGTTATATTTAAATATTATCTTTTAATTCATCCACAGAAACTCTAAGAATAAATTATAAAATCATGTTTCATGTTACTAGTGACTCTTTAAATGGAATTTCTTATTGAAACTTTGTCATTAAAGCAGAAAGGCCTTTTAGTTGTGTCCATACAAGCATAATAGATTGTGTATGTCTGTGATGCTGAGTGACTCTTGCCCATATGCTCCACTGCAAAGCTACATGAATGAGGCATTTACCAAATCAGGCCCACTACATTAAACAGAAAAACAATCTTTATCCATGGTAACTTATCAGTTTCAATTAATCACCCTTAACAATGGAAATTCTGATGTGTTCAAGCAACTTGAAAGCAATAGGTCATCTCCAGGGCAGCCATGTTGTGTCTTTGTGTCTATGGTTTCAAACAAAGCAGCATCTCCAATAAATAGACATACATATACATACGTGTGCATACATATACACACATATGGGCAGTTACAGCTATGCTGTGCAGTGCCAACAAAAATGCATGTGGACTGCATATGTATATTTTTTATCATGGTAAATGTAATTGTCTGCCTTCAAGTATTACTTTTTGAGCTCTGCAAGTTTAAACAAAAGGAAAGAAATCTCCAATGGATGACCATTCTTTCAGTTTCTGTGCTGCTATGTGAATAGCATTGTGCAAACCATTCCAGTGGTTTTGAAAAGGGGTAACCATTGGTTTGATTTGGTTACACGGTTTAGCAAAGAGCTCCCTCCCACTGCCTTAGGGTCTGTGAAAGGTCTGTGACCTGTTTAGAACTGCCAAGGGAAATGTCATGTTGCCCCTCCCAAATGGGAGTATCTGCATTCATTTGATCAGTATAAAAAATGATTGGGGATGGTGAGATCACTGCTTTTGAATTGCGATTTATAGCAGTTTACAGAAATGCACATTGTTGGAAAAGAAAACATGGAAGTGTTTCTTTCTAAATTGCATTACCTGTGAAATGTCATTAGTCTTTTAAGGATACTTACATCCCTTTTTTATTATTTGAGAGACCTGTGTTGATTAAAGAAAATCAGAATTTCAGAATATCATGGGTTTTCTTAACTTACATTTTTGTCTTGCTCGTTGAATTTCTGGGAGGAACACGGCTGTGCTGGAGTCTGTAGGGTGAACGGCACTTCTTGTTATGCCCAGTTACGAATCCTGGGACATAATCTTTGCTAAGGAGAGGCATTAGAAAATCCCCAATTGGCTTCCACAGAAAGTAGGAGAGATGCACTTGTGGCGAAATGCCTTGACTGCTGATTTCTATGAGGAAGACTGAAGTCCCTGGCTCTGTCAACATTTTAAGTGGACATGTAGACTCACCCTCTTCTGTAGTCAAACATAGTTTGACAAAATGTGGTGTGTGTGAAAGAAAATGCTGACAAAAAGTTGGGTAGGCTGTTGAGGTTCATAAACACTATTGCAGCCCCTGGGGATTCTGGGTGCAGAACCTGGTGCTTTTAAATTGTCCTTCCAGATCTGGAGAGCTCCGTCTCTAGGTCTTAGAGCACGCAATTCCTTTGAAGAAATCTTTGAGACAGGAAAGTTACCTCAGGAAAGGCCCTTAGGGCTCCCCTCCTTGGTAGTTGACTAGAAAAAGAAAGCCTCCTTCAGAGAAGCCTTGACCCACAGACTCTGAAGCACTCCACTTTGAACCTCGCCACTGTTGAAAATATAGCTTGTCACGTTTTTTGTCTTTGTTCTTGTTGAGCCTTGGAGTGACAGCCTGGCTCTCTGTTCCCCTCTCCTACTGCCTAGTCAGTAAGTGTCCACATTGGCACCTACCGGTGACCACAGGCTGAAAGTCTTTGTCGCCTTTTCCACTCTCCTGGCTTTCAGTGAGCTCAGTTCCAGACCTTTGTTTATCTTCAAAGCTAAAACATCACATCTCGTATTATGGCTTTCCTTTCTCACACCCCCAGCGCTTGGCTCACAATTTACACACCAGGTAAACATCCCTCCCTACAGGACAGAATCTAGCCTAGGAGAGGGAGTGGCATCTTCCAGTTTCACAGCCTCTGGCGGGGGGGGGGCTTCTTTAGTTTTCTTTTCTCCCCATTTCTAACTTTCCATCTTACAGAGGGAAATCTCAAGTTACTTTAGCTAAATCTCAGCGCTGAATCTGAATTCAGAGAACTGTCTCCCCTCCCCCACCCCGCTTTTTTCTATTCTCTCATAATGACTCATAATTCTAAGCAGAACTGGCCTTGCTCACAGACACCTAACACCATCTATCTCTACAGCCTAGAGCTGCAGGAAAGCTTTCACAGAGGAATATTTGGCTGGTGCAGCCTATTTTGAAACCCGAGGATGATCTGACCTCCTGACCTACCTACCTACCCACCACTTACCTTCCTGGTGACTTAAAAAGCCTCCAACTGGGCAAGGGCCATTTTAAAATGTGAAGTGCAGGAAGACTGGAGGTCGGAGAGGGTGGAGAGCGACTGGTAAAAGAAAAGTTCTTATCTGTTCATCTTTCCTCATTTCTAGCGAAGTCGGTTACATCTCAGGAAAAGCGTTTGGAGAAAGCATTCAGACACCAGTACATTCCTGGAAGACGTGCCGAACCACATAATTAACGGCCCAGCAATCTGGGCTCCACAGACCCAGCCTCAGACGAAAGTGTTCCTCATCCTGGCTGGCATAAGATTTGCCCACCCCTGGCAAGTGATACTGTCTCCAAGGCGGTTCTATACCGATCATTTTAGCTTCTGCTCTTTACGTACAGGAAGTGGGCCCGGTGCTTCGCTTAGGTGGAGATATACGCGCGCCTTTGTGCACTTCCTGAAGTCCTGCGGAAGACCTTCAGGGTAAAACTGTGGGGCATCCTTGCTGAAGTTCAGAGGCCTGCCCCAGTGCCTAAGGATGAGAAAGATTGGATTTCAATAAAAATAAAAATCGAGGCCCTAAGCTTGTTTGACTCACCCGTCCCCCCCCCCCAATGCATCCAGTCTCTTATGCAAAACCAAATCAACTTGCTACCTCCTGGACCCACGGTCTAAAGCAGGTGAGCATGAACTAGAGGCAAGAAGGTTTTGCGTTTCCTGTTGGGAGGTGCACTTTGTCCTCATTTCCTCACAGGACTTTTTAGAGGCGTCCTAAAGGCAATAAATAAAAAAATGATTCTTTGGTAAGAAGGAAGACCAAGATTAATGAATGTAAAATTGCTCTGCAAGCCAGTACCACTTACTGCAGAGACAGGGTGCTTCTCTCCCATGCGTAATATTCAACTTTGTCCTTTCTATTCCCTGAACTTCAAGGCTGTCTGCTTTGTACCTGATCCTAGATTCTGGGCAATAAATTCTAAGGTTACTTACTAAGTTGCAAGCGATATATTTGGAGTAGCTGTCACATAAAGTTGGCATAGACTGGTCCAAAAGAAAGCTGGAGAGGCAATTTATTTGTGCGTAAAAGGAACAAGATTTAATTGGAGAGAGACCTGTTATTTTGAACGCTAGTACACGGGATGGCACGGCGCCGTGGGGCATTATTTGAGCTTCATCTACTACGCACTATATGCCACCGCCTCCAAAGGAGTGTTGCCCTAGAAACTTGTTTTAAATCTGCTGCTATATATCAACACCTTGTTTTACCAGTCCTTGGCTGAATTACAGTTACACAGTTTGGCGCTTCTTTCAAATTTCCTCCCATCAGTTTGGCTAAAGAAAGGAATTTTTCTCCTTTAGAAATGAATTGGCTTAATTAGTAAGTAGATTAATGGCAATTGCTGGTGAGTTGGTTTCCAGCAGAGTTTCACCAGAGAGGGTTAATCGGAGTCAGGTCTGGAATCTTTCCCAGAACTGGCTGCCAGCCATTCCCACCAACCAATCAACCCTACTAGAAACGAAGGATATCACATAAAATTTAGACTCTCTGTGTCATTATCCTGGACCAAAATTCCGTGGAAGTGACTTCTGGTTGGATGTAGTAAGACCTTCCAGTTCAGAATTTTACTGGTCATTCTTAACTTTTAAGAGTTATCTGGGTACCAAAGTGGAATTTCAAATGGTACAATAAGTGTCACCACAGACACTGAGTGAACTGGAAACTTCCGGAGACTCTGCCCAACTTTGGGACTAGAGAACTTGCAGCCCCTCCCAAGGCCAGCCCTAAATCTGTTACCCACCAGAAAGCTTTGAAAAGTTTCTGCTGTAGGCTTTGCAGCCTTTTCACTCATCTTTTTCCATAGTGATAAAAAATGCATTCATAGTTTAACTCGCAGCTGCATTAGTCTTGCAAAAAAAAAATCCCTGCTGAGAAATGCATATAATAGGAAAAACAGATCGGCTGGACAGCAGTGTAATTAATGCCAGAAAGGGCTGAGGCCGGTTTCATAGTTTGTCTTTTGAGGATATCGAGACCAGACCTGGTGAAAAATGACGCATGCTTTAGCATTTCAGAAAGCTGGCAACTGGCAGGCCTTTTCCTTTTTTCTTTGACTTTCTGCGGAAGAACAAAGAGGTCGGCAGAACTAGCTAGGTTGTAATGAGTTCTATGTCCCTGGCACATTAAGTGCATCATGGAAACATATTGTATCGAAATAGTTTGGAGGAGAATACTGGGGATGAAAGAGAATGGGTGCTTTGATCAGCTCCCTGGGGTCCTGAGCGCGCACAGACTGACTTGCAAGGAGTCATTCAGCTCCAGCTAGACACACTTACAACACCATTCAAAGAAATTTGCATATCTGTAATTTATCACATTGGTCCAGATCATTATTGCAAGGTAAATAAAAGTTAGTTGAATAAAAAAAATCAATCATTGCAAATATAGAGGAAACTGTGAAGTGAATTGTGAGATGAAAAGCAGAAATAAGTATGTCCAGAAACATGATGGTTTTGAGTTGACTTTAATTTTTACAGCAGCTTTAAAGCAACAGGTTATGCTCTGTCCAAAAAACAACAACAAACCCCACAGGAGTGGCCACAATTTCTGTGCCTTTCTGCTTTAGAAGAGTACACTTGTAGCTTCCCACTAGAATGAAATTATAAAGTTGAACATGATGTGTATGACTGTAACTAGCCCCTAACACACACAAAAATTGGTGCACATTGTGATGAGAGATGAGAGACAGCTTAATCTCCTCTGTATCTGCAAGTGGTAGGGTTAAATCTCTTTTTCCCTACTGTTGATCTCATTGCCAAAACCCTGTTTGTTGAATTTAACTCAAAAAGATGAAGTATCTAGACACCCGTCAACAGGAAAGCTTGCTTTCCAATGTCCCATGAGAATAAGTGAAAATTTAACAGACAGGCATTGTTCTGAGTTTTTAAACAACCCAGTTAAACAGCAAACAAGAATCTTCAACTTGACCTTGGAAAAGGCTGTGTGCCTGCATATAATCTATCAAACAACTTGGGATGACAATGATATATTTCAAAGTATTGTCAGATGAAAAGATTGATAAATTTGCTGCTGCACAGAGAGAACTTGGAAACAGCAACCAGCAATTTAACTCATCAGCTCCGCCTCCTCCTGCAGGGTCCCCACTGCCCCATCCCCACCCTTACACCCCCAGCCCGCCTTGTGGCCAGCCAGCTCTGGAGAAGTGGGCTAGTAAATCAGCGCTGTAATACTTCTTAAGGGGCACGGAAAAGCTGTGAACAGTACTTCTCATATTAAACGCAATATTTCTTTGCTTTCGTGGTGAACAAAAGTCATAGCAAGACGTCTTTGTGGCTAATTCAGTCAAAGGCACATCCCTGGTTCCCCCGCAGAAAGGTCAGTGTCGTTGTGTTTGGTCCACCGAGGGGGTGTTTTCACACTGAAAACTAGCCAGCTGTCCTTGTCATACCCTCACCATTGGGGAGCACGCACTAGCCATGGCTATTAGGCACATTCTACACCTGCAAAATATACCGATTTCCAAGACTTTTCAAGACACCCTCCCGTTCTCATGCCCCCTCCTCTGTCTACTAAACTTTGACAACACAATTCAAGCCCTGGATGAAAGCCCTGCAAGCTAGAGGAGCACTGGGGAGGGGGCGGCACTGGGGAGGGGGCAGCCCCGCTACTGCTTCAGGGTATGTATTGAGCAGTCATCAAAGAAATGAGGCGTCAAGTATGTTTTCAAAAGTCTGGAAAAACTTCCAAATAATTGCTGCGAGGAATCACACATTAGCTATTGCCACAAATGCTAATTGTTGAGCCCTAATATTTAATTGTATGCACTCGCGCTCTTTGTAGGGTTGCAGCCAAAGCGTCCTTCATTTGGAAATGGCTCGTTTTAAAAATATAATTTTCTATTTTATTTCAGATCCGTTAGCTGGATATCAATTTCTTCTGAATTCATCCAGAGCAAGTGCAAGTTTAGTTTTGTGTTTTGTTTAATTTCAAAGCTTGTTCAGCTGGATCTCATAATAAAACTAGGGGCATCTCCTAGGTAGACTTCTCACCCCAGTGCGTTTCCATGTCTTTCTTATTTTCCAGCTGTAGGTGACTAGCTCTTGGGGAGACAACCTGGTCCTCAGTCATGAAAGAAGCCAAAGGGGCGCCTACGCAATCTCTGGAGAGAAACTGAAAAATAGAAACAACTTTTTAAAAATCTTTAGGAGAGAGAATTCCCCCCACGGATCAGTACTTTAAGACAGGAGCGCAAATAAAACACTAGCTTTCTTTCTCCGGTTCTTACACACCAAAGATTTCTATCTGGCTGCGGAGGATTGAGGAAAGCAAGCAGGAGGAGTGAGGGTGATGGATTAGCTTGTGTCTCTCTAATCCGGATCTTTGTCTAATCTTGCTACCCAAAGTATAGAGAATTACGTGGAGAAATCCTACAGGATGCAAGGTACAGGAGTGCCCAAGACACCGTGGGTTGCTGGGACATAGGCAGGAGTGAAGCATTCCGGGTATCACGGGAGAAGGAGAGGGGTGCCTCTCATTAGGAGAGAACCCGAAAGCCTGTACTGGAAGCCAGGGGGGCACCCCACAGCCTGCCTCCCTCAAGTAAAGTGCCGGTGCCTCTCCAAAGCAATGCCTGCGCAACAGGTTGTTTGGAACTGATGCAGACACCCCAGGAAACCTGCTGGCATTAATCTATGGAGATCATCCAGGAGTCAAGCCTCTATGAGAAGCAACGGTAGACCCCCAAGAGTCCAAAAGTGGAGTCAGCTAGAAGCTTGTGCCCCGACTACTGCTGCCGCTAGCGCGGGCGATAGGGCCACCAAGCAAAACCAGCCCGCCAA
>JAQHUG010000023.1:6694595-6729595 GCA_028555095.1 Dicrostonyx torquatus | reverse complement strand
CATCTCAAAACTGGAAGTTCCACCAAGAGAATAAAAAGGAAGGGCACAATGGCTGTTCTTTCTAGGCTCGGACAATAGGAAGCCACCTTTTTCTTGGAGGTGGGGTAACATCTATCTCTTCACATCATGACAAAGAAGACCCTGAAGGCTCACCCACCTGAAGTGTAAGGGAGTGAGAGGGTGGGGGAAAGAAGCTTTTTACTAAATATTGTCCTTGGTATTCAAACTGGAAGACAGATCAGTTCAAACGGGGAATGGAGAAAGCAGGAGTGGAGTTGGTTTTGGCCAGAGAGGGTATGGAGCTGAGGAGAGCAGAAGGGCATGTCATAGGACACCCCACTTTCAGAAAGGATTGCATCTTTTGCGATACTTGCCCCACCCCCATAACCAGCAGTGGAAACGACCACTGAGTAATGATTTCGCCAGCTCTGCAGTACAGATCATAAAATACACCCCTGCCTGGGTTCACAGCTTCTTTATTATGCTAAATGGTGAGGGCCACCAGGGTGAACTTGAAAGTCTTTCCCCTAGTGGTGGCAGGCCAGGGTTCAGCACAAGGCATGATGGGTTCAAACAGCAAGGCCTGGTAAAGCCTAACCACAGCCACCCAGCAATTATTTTCTTGAGCATTTTCTAATTTGGAGTAGGGTGGGGGTAGGGGAGTATTGACTTAGGACTGCTGAATGCCCATCACTCAAGTTGTCCCCACACGGTCTTCCCAGTGCCAGGCTGTATTTGTGGGCCAGAGATGGCTCAGGCCAGAGACTAACCAGCCTGGCTCCCCTGCACCCAGCACAACTCAGGCCTCACTGATGCCAAAGGAGCCTCTGAAATGATACGTTTGTTCTGCTTTTACTGCTGTATATTTTAAGAAAAAGAATTGCTACACTGGAATGAATAGATTATGAGTAAATAAAAAGAAACTGTCAGTCTCTTTGAAGATTGTGCTTAAAGGGACTTGCCAAGTCAGGACACGAGAGTGACAAGATAGAGACCTTGGTGCTTTGCACGCTTAGCTGGGCTCTTCCGCTTCATCTGCGCAGCACTAAAGGATGTGTTGACGCATTGAATCACAAAAAAAGTGGCATTCGAAATAAAAGGTGCCACACCACAATGATTGTAGTGTCTGAACTGTGAAGTGGTACACTGCCCCATCCAATGGAAAGGCAGGTCTACACAGAAGGGGGAAAAAAAGATACACTTTCATAACTTATAAGGAAGTTAGACTCTAACATTTGACTTTCTAATGAGTGTAATGAGATTACATGCCTGATGGGAGCATTTGTACAAAAGCAACTTTCGTGTTTAATGAGGCCGTAATACGGGGCAAAATCGAATTATTTTTTTCTCCTTCTTAAATATCTCCAGAGGAAAAGCTTTTAGGAGGAGAGGAAGTGGGAGAAGAGGAGAAGGCTTGAGAAGGTCCAGGGCTCAAGGCCTCCTGGATAACGTTGCGACCCAGAATCTTAGCTTGTCTGGCCAGGCCGCTCTGCAGGGTAGGTCCAGTTCCTAGCCTTGCTTTAATTACTCTTGGATGAAGTCCATGGCACCCGCAGCGCGCGCGGGGAACCCCTCGGTGGGTCTGAAACTAGGTTAAAGCGATTAGCATGCTGTCTGTACGATGTCCTCTGGCCAGGCGAGCACGCGGGGGCGGAGATTGGAGTAGGCAATGGGGAGATGGGCGATCACACCTTGACTCCCCAGGCCTGAGTTACTCCGTGAAACAACTTACCTTGACCGGCCTGTGGTGGCTCCTAACCAAAGGTTCCAAGACAAACGTGAGCGTCTCCTGCCCTGCCCCCACAGGCCGGTCCCCCACTAGCCACCCAGAGCTAGCTCAGACACCACTGGCCGGCATCTAGAGCGCCTGGGAGTCCACCGTGGCCCAAAGGGAGACAAGTCCAGTCCAGGCTCCCTAGGCTCTCTGGATGAGGGTCCAAACTTCTGCATCGCTTCTCTTTCGGTTCGCTAGAGGGCGATCCTGCTACCTCTGTCTCAAACTGACCTTCCTCCTGTTGTGGGCAGAGGAAGACTAGGTACTGTTCTAAAAATAACCCAAGTGCAGAGGTGGCTGAATGGACATGGGGTGGAGAGCTTCTCTTGGCCTTCTCCTGACAAGATCAACTTCTTTATTTCCTTTCAGGGTAGAGTCTGACTTCCGGGAACCTGATGTTTATGTGCAGAAGGGATGCATCAGGGCTCAGTTCTGGAGCAGTTCTTTCTCCCTAGCCAGTGCAAGCAGAAAAGCCCCCTCCCCTGCCTAGCCATGAATCTAGACTCTGATTAAGCACTATGGCAGCCACTTGGGCATGCCAAGCAGTGTCCCTAAACCTCAGCTTTCCCACTCCGGAAAATGGGAATAATAAATTACCCATGACGTAGTTGTCCTGTGGGGTGTTTGGTACTTAGGGTATGGATACAGGCAAGTTATTACTTTTGAGAGCCAGGATGACAGATTAGTGGCTATCAGAGTGTATGGATTTATTCTCCCACCTACACACACTGCCATTTAGATCAAATCTAAATGAAATATAGTTTACTCCTAGACGGTTAGGATTTGAGCCTCTATTTCTGTCACTTTTAAGAAAGTTAATTCTTTTGAATACAGTTACTCCTATGAGCTACTAAAAAAAAACTTATAGGAACAAGAGAGAATAGCATTTATTAACAACTCATAGAAATAAATCAGATCTGGCATTAAATAAGCATGAAAATTTCTGACCAGAGTTCTTCCAACAACTCAGAGTTCTGCCAAAGGTGCTGGGGAAAATCATCCACTGTTGCATATTATAGAATATCATGATAAATTATATAAATTATATATTTAAAAAGAGACAATCTATTTCATTAACTCAACACAATAATAAATAGATAAATAACAAAACTGATTGCCATTAGAAAAATGTGATATTTAAATTACATTTACATTATAGGTATTTACACGATACAATATGCACAAAGACACACAGCTGGCCTGGTGTGAGCTTGCTCAGGATACAAACTCAAAAGGTGGTTCATTCTCTATGTTGTCGAATGATTTACTGTTGAGTTTTCTGGGATCCTCTGGGGTCCACACTTTAGCTGTACGGATAATATTTTGTTCTTTGAGCTGTTTTTCATCAGTCCATGAGAGAGAGTGCCCAGCAAGAGGAGGGAGGCCATAATCCGGGTCACTAGGGGAGGGCGAGCCTGGGAAAGAGAAAGGAGAAAACAGATTGTGAACACCCAACTATGTTCCCAGTAGTCACCCATGGTCCTTTAGAGTCCCCCCTGAAGCAACTGAGACACTTCTCTACTCTACCTCTCAAACTCTTAGCGCCTTCTCCCTGAAACCAAAGGAGGTGCTTGTCTGACTAGTACGCAAGTCCTCCAAACTTGGGTCAAGTATCAGGAAACGGAATCAAAAGGTCGAAAGGTCGTCCTAAAGGTTCCTAGTGCCCACCCATGGTCTATCCTCATCAATCAGCCCTGTGTGCCAGACCTCCTTTCTGTCTCTGCCCCGTTTCCAACTCAGCTGATGCTAAGACTCAGAATCACTTACGGGTGCCTCGATGGCAAATGATGACCTTCTGGGCCTGGTTACCAGGGCTGTCCCCGCCCAGGTGCCTGCTGCCACCTGGGCCCCCGCAACCACCTGTGCCACCACCGCGCAGTGGCAGGTCCGCCTGCACCAGCTCGCTGAGGAAGTTGATGTAGCCTATGGCCAAGCGCAGAGTGTCTACCTTGGAGAGGCGCTTTTCGTAGGGCAGCGTGGGGATGTGCGAACGCAGCCCCTCGAAGGCGTCGTTTATGGACTGCATGCGGCGCCGCTCGCGCACATTGGCTGCTTGTCGTAGCTGCTGCAACTCCGCCTCGGAGCGCACGCGTCGCCGTCGCCGTGCTGCAGCCGCTGCAGCCGCCCGGTTCAGACCACGGAGCCGCGCCCCAGGGGACAGTACGGCGGTGCAAGGGTAGGCAAGGCACGAGGGCGGCGAGCCCGGCGAGTAGGGGAAGCCGCCTACGGGGGCCCCTGCCTCACAACAGTAGCCGCCGCTGTCCTCGGGCTCGTTGGGGTCCCCCAAAGGCGGCGGGGCGAGCGCATGCGGGGCGGCCGAGGGTGCGGGCTGCAGCAGCAGGCACGCCCTGTCGCGGTAGCAGTATTCGTGCAGCTGGTGACTGAGGAACTCCACCTCCGCCTGCTCATCTCCCAGCAGCTCGTCGCCATCCTCCAGTGGGTCCCGAGAGGACTGATCGGTGAAGAAGTCTTCCTCCTCGAAGTAAGCAGACGGGAATGTGTCCAGGCCCCCGGGGAAGTGCTCCAACAGCACGGCGTCCATGACGGCCGTCGCCGAGGCCCAGGGAGACTGCTGGGCTGCTCTGAGTGACGCTTAGTGAAAGATCCGTGGCAGTTCGAGCAGGTCCCGCAGCCCCTCCCTTGTGGGGCTGGCACTGGAGAAGGCGAGGAGGCTGCGGGTCCCCGCCCCAGGGTCTCCCTGGAGTGCGCTGCTGCTGGCTCTGGCTGGCGCTGGGGCTGTACTGGGGAGGGCTGGGACCCGCTTTTTGGAGCTGAGGGCCGGCACGCGAGGATTCTTATAACTACATCCACAGGCGCGTGCCAGGGACCCCGCGCGCCAGCCAATCAGAGCACGTGGAGTGGTCGGGGAGGGGACCCGCAGGACTGGCAGCCGCAGGGGCGCTGTCCTCAGTTCCCAGTTCCTGCTGCTGAGCGAGGTGCTGTTTCGCCCGCTGCGGCTTTCTTTGGCACCTGACCAGCGCTCAGCTTCCCGGACTACCTACAGCTCACGACTCTCGCCTTGGGTCCTCGGTGCTGCGCAGCGCAGCGCAGCCCCAGGTTTTCTCCACTGGACTAGCAGAGGTCCTAGGTGTGAGGGACTGGAGTCCTAGCCAACCAGCCTCCAGCTGGCAGCCTGAGCAATCCAAGGGTGATTGTTCTCAGAGACCGGTCGGGGGTGTTTCTCTTCATACCCCGGGCATAGAACAGGTGCTTTAGCCTGGATCAGGTTTGGGGCTTCCATGCCATCATCAGACCCTTCAAGGACTCTTGCAAGTTCGCAAAGGATTCACAGAGGTTTGATAGTGACCTAGTCCTACTCCCTAAGAGTTCTAGATGCAGCGCAGGTGCCATGTCCAAGGGCGCCACACGGAGTTGGTCTGCCTCCCACTGCCCTTTCCAGCCCCAAGAAAGGAAGACCAGACAGGAGGGGCAGGCTCCAAAGCAGCGCCGTGGGGGTGTGTTTCTTCCATAAGCAAATCCAGACTGGGGTTTCTGAGCAATAAACCCGCTACAAAAGAAGTCAATTGAATTGTCCAGTACTGAGCAGTCAGGAGTGGGGGTTGGGAGGTGCCATTGTAGTTAAAGAGCAGTGTAAATGATTTTCAAAGCCCGGGTTTCACCTTTCTGACTGGCCACCCGACCATCTTTGAGTGACTTCTCCCCCCTCCCTCGCCCTTTCGACCTTACTTCCTATTTTCAGACACTATTAAATGAACGCAACCAGCACCAAGACACACTTTCTCACAGACTGAAGTACAACAAAGAAACACTTGTTCAAGGTCGCGGCAGTTCCACCCTGTGAGAGTATACACTACCAGGACCAGTCCAGCAGTCTTTCAGCCGAGGACTGGTGTTGTCATTTTGGAGCCTGCCACTTCTCTTTTCAGACAGTTTTTCCTCAGAGGCATCCTGAATTATTAAGACTCCCTTCACGCCCACGAGTTAAGAAAGCGTCTTAAACACGTCTCATTTTGGAAATTTCACTGTAGTCAAACAGAATTCCAAGGTCCAGGCATTAGGGCCAAACAATGCCTAGATCAGAAACTGAGCGTCCTTGACTTGTGGAAACCTCCAGACATTTTAATCCAAAGACCACCGTTTCACAGTTGGTTCTTTCGTGTGTTACGTTTTCAGTCTGTGTCCTTCTTCATACCTCGGTGATTATCCATAAAAGGGTTCAAAGGTAGGCAGGTTCCCTGTGATGGAGGGAGGATACCTTGGAATTTTTTTTTAAACTTAGATGTTTCTGTGATCTCACTGGGGTGGGTTAGGATGGGGAGCTGTAGGTTCCAGCTGTTGGCATGCACCCAAATTTCATACACTGAAAAACACCCAATGCCTGGGCATGGTAGTCCATACCTATATCCCAGGACTCCAGAGGCTGAGGAAGGAGGGTTGTGAGTTCAAAGCTAATCCTGTCTAAAAGCAAGGGTGAGGGCATAAAAAGTTCTCCTTACCTTCCTTAATTAGACTAAAACTAAGTGAATTAACCTGAGGATTTGCAAGAAGAATAAATAACCAGATCTCAAAGCCTTACCCAAAATACTGATGACCAACCAGCGCAGAGAATACTGGATTTGAACCTACAAGTATCTTCCTGGAGAAGTAAGAAGATGCCCTCTGGTGGGTGTAGGTGATGCTTGAGAAATTGTATTTGACTCCTTGATACATTAGTGGGGTGCTGAGAGATTTGAGAGTGGGTGTATATGAGTATCTTCGTAGTTAATAGGATTGTTAATAAAGTTGCTTCCTTATGGGAAACCATCCTAATTAGTGTTTGGTGGAAAGTTCCAGAAATGCTCCTTTGGCAATCAAATAAGCTGATGGGATGGGATGGTCACTCCTGGTGAAAGCCAGCAGAGCAAGAATGGGGGGTAGATTAGAAAAGAAAGCACTCGCTTGTGCTGTGTGTATCCTTCTGTACTAAGTCTTCATGTTTTCCTCTTAAGGAATTGGCTGGCTGCACAGTGGTCTTGTCAGGAAGCAGAGACAAGGCTCTCTCTCCCTCTCTCTCTCTCTCTCTCTCTCTCTCTCTCTCTCTCTCTCTCTCTCTCACACACACACACACACACACACACACACACTCAGTAAGACATGGTTATTCTTCCGGGAATACAGAGAATTTTCTCTGGGTCGTTAGAGGTCACAGCAGTGAGGATGGCCGTCCTCTGCCATTTCAAGTGACAAGCTGGATGAGAAGGCTGAAACTGAACCTTGTCCTGGCAGATGAGATGCCGCTATTCCTATTCTATTCCTTTCTCCGTCATCAAGAATCCTCGGGGCACTGAGAAAATATGCACACACCTACTATCAAAATCCATAGGCAGAGTTCACATAGAGAGAAAGCTGGTCACACTGTTCTCTGACGAATTCAGACTTGCCTTTCTCTCCACTCTGTCTTGAGAGGGAACATTCTCAAACCCTACAAGGGACTTCCATCTCACTAGAAAATGGCATCCTATGCTCCCATGGAGGACAGCAGAATGAGCCCTAGCTACCCTACTGCCAAGTCCTGCTAACACTTTAGGACTCTTTCATGCCTTTCAATAGGGCCTCCTAACCTCCTGGGACTGCTCCCAGGTCTCAGTCCAGCTCCTGGGTTTTCAGTACCAAAAGAACGGGCAAAGGCCACTGGACTTGAGCCTGGGCCTTCCACCTCAGCCCTTCGGTTCTCATTGCCTCCCCCAGAGCCTTGGGTCTGAAGTCTTCACTTGTTTCCTCAGACATTTCCGGTCATTTCTCAAAACAATGACGGGAGGGCTAGAAATCAGGCCTCTGACTGCCCCGGAATGAACTGGGCAAGAGATGTTAGTGAGGGTGGGGCCCTGGGCCTCGTGCTTTCTCACAAGATGCCGCAGTCCCAGCCTTCTTGCCCACAGCATCCCACATGCCTCCCTAGTGCTTGTAAACAAGTGTCTTCTGGTGGGGCTCAGTGCACCTCCAGCCGCTAAATGTGTCCCAGTTCCTTGTAGTTTAAGCTGTCCCCTTATCCCTTCATGTCAGGGAAACGCAGGTCTATGGTTGTCCTCTCCTGTTTCCTTTTCCTTCTCTTTGCCACTCCCACATCCCTAATCTGGGGTAACATTTTTTCTTTGCTGGAGTGTCCAGTATACTCATTAGTCTGCTTTTTAAAAATTCTTACACCCCTAAACTAGGATTTGAAAATGGAGCCAGAGTTGAATGACTCCTAAGGTCCAGTGAGCTTCGGTGACTTCCCAAGGTTGATGTCAGAGCCAGTCCACCGACTGCTGAAAACAAGCCCCAGCTCTCCTGGCTCCACTCCATCAGGGCTGTTTGTCCTGATGTGCAATGCTGTCCATCCAGGCTTCTGATAAGCAGCTCAAGACATCAGTGCCCACCAAGCCCACCCTGTATTCACTCTCTGGATCACTGCTGAGCCTATAAATGACATCTAAAGAAGAAATCACTCAGTGGTGCCACACCCAATTTAAAGCAAAGAATGCTAAAATCACCTTGGGAACCAGCAAAAACCTCTGGCCACTGGTGTCATACTCTGCAGATTAGGGGGATTTCCATCTAGAAGACTCACCCTTTTAATGTAGTATCTCCTCCCATGACACCCTCAGAGATGTCGAACTCCTGATGTTGGTGTTGGGGATGGAGCCCGGGGCCTTGTTCTATATGCGTATGTAGCCTCCCAACTTCATCCTAAACTTCACACCACATGAAGACTTTCTCCCCACCCTGGATTGTCATCTTCTGAGCTGTCATGATATTGTGTCTTCGGCTCTGAGAACCCCATGACTCCTCTCTCCAGCAGCTGTGAGGCTCTTGTTTGACTTAAAGACCTTATTTTAGAAGATTTTCAAATATATTTCTCATTCACCTTCATAATTCTTCAAGATAAAGGGAGCTCCTTTTTATTCTGCAGAGGTCCACATGAGAGTGGGCCTTCTATCCAAGGCTGAGTCCCGTAGGAGGAATTGGAACCCAACACGTTTGGCTCACTCCAAATCATACGGGTGGTGTTCCATACATCGTTCTGCCCTTCTTCGTTTCTGTCCTATTGCAGGTGATTTTCACATGCATTGGCTCGTCTGCTCCTAATGTAGCTCTTTTCTTTTTGCACATGTGTGTATATGTGATAGACATGGGTGTATGTGCATTGCATGTCTTCTCATGTGTAGTGGCACACGTGTGTGCAATGTGCATACATACAAGTCCATATGCCCCTGGAAGGCCAGAGATCAATGGCAATCAACTCCCTTAATCACTCACCATCTTAGATTGAGGCAGTTCCTCTCTCTTGAACCCAGAACTCACCAGTTGGGCCAACTGGCTCTGAGGATTCGATCTTCTCTGCTTCCTGTAGGACTGCAAGTAGGTCTGACACATCCACTTGGCGTTTATATGGGAAATGGCAATCTGAACTCTAACCCTCGTGTTTACACACAGTAGTCTACTGAGTTGTCTTCATATAAGCTCCATTTTAAATTTTAGAAGATCATTTCCAAATAAAAAGCTTCCCAGTGACTAACTGACTGGATCCAAGTGACATTTGGGTCCATGATAAAAACTGAGCAGAGCCAGGCAGTGGTGGTGCACGCCTTTAATCCCAGCACTCAGGAGGCAAAAGGCAGGTGTATCTCTGTGAGTTCGAAGGTCAGCCTAATCTACAGAGTTTCAGGACAGGCTCTAAAGTTACAGAGAAGCCCCATCTCAAAAAAAAAAAAGAGAAAGAAAGAAAGAAAGAAAGAAAGAAAGAAAGAAAGAAAGAAAGAAAAAAGAAAGAAAAAAGAAAAAAAGCTGAGCAGATTCTCAGCACCATGGGGAGGGTGTCCTGGGAGATACTTTCTGCTCTTTTCCTCAGTAATTGGTAGTTTTCCTATGCTCCAGTGATAGCACAAACCTATGTCCATAAGGACAGCTTTAATCAGGCTGAATGGGTTAGACACACACACACAAGTTGGTAGGAAGACATGTTAAGAGGGTCTGAGGGGTTGGGAGTCAATATAATAAAAATACATTTTATAGCAAGTATGAAATTTTCAAAGAATTCATAGAACTATTTCAAAAAGCATAGGTGAAGTTGGACCTTGTCCTGTTGGGACTGGGGCAAGAGATGCAAGGTAGCTATGATAAAGAATCTTCTTTCCTGTCTTGCATTTCTTATTGTTAAACATTAATCTTTAAAGGAGGAAATGCCTAAATGCAGATATAATTATCTAAATAAACGGTTTCTGTTATGCCAAGGTCTGTTTGAAAAACTACAAAGCTTTTGAGCTCTGTCCTTCAGACCCGTTTTTCTGGGAGGTGTTTGAACTTCAGTAATGCAAACACGGCTAGTCACTAATAGCAGACGTTCCTGTCTCCATCTCTCTACTAAGCCACAGGAAGAGGAGGAAGGAATTGCATAGAAACAAGAGCTTGCTTTTTTTTTTTTTGCTTCCTTTATATCCATAATATCTTTCAAGCCAGTCAGAGACCTTAAAGATATTTGGGCTTTGTAGTATCTTTATTCCTGAGGCTTCCTTAAACTCTGCCTAGAGCCAAAACTTAGTGTCACAGTTAGCCTCGGCTGTGCTTTAAGGAATGTATACCAGGGCTGGGTTTGTAGCCTAGGTGTTAAAGCTCTCGCCTAGCAAGCATAAAGCACAGAGTTCATTCCCAGCATCTGCTGGGCATGGTGGCACATGCCCGTAATCCCAGCACTCTGGATGTGGAGGCTGGATGACCACAAGTTCAAGGCCAAAGAGGCCAGCCTAAGATACCTAAAATTCTGTGACCCTCATCCCCCACCCCACCCCACAAAGCATCTAGCATACCATGTCTGGTTCAAGCATGAAGATACCCAGCGATAGGCAAGAACCATCAGCTTCTGTGGGGGATATTTCCTAAAATTTGCACAAGTTTTGATGATCAAACTTTCTTTGAAAACTTTTTGAGCAGCTAGGGAGACAGTTCAGTAGTTCAGAGCACTTGCTACTCTTGATTCCCAGCATCTACTTGGTGGCTCGCAATCTTCTTTAACTCCAGTTCCAGAGACCCCAATGTCACTTCTGGCCTCTGCAAGTATCAGGCCCACAAGTGGTATATAGACGTAAATGCACGCAAAACACACACATACACAAAACTTATTAATCTTATAGCCATTTATTTATTTGCACATGCCATAGTGAGTAGAGCTCAGAGTACAACTTTAAAACTAGGCTCTCAGATCTACTACGGATTCTGGCTATTGGACTCAGATCATCAGGCTTGGCAGCAAGTTCCCTTACCACCTCTCTGACCCCCACTTGTGCTTTCTAGCAAACAAGCCCCTTGCATGTCCCTTGTTATAACTCAGGATTTTTAGTTCTGTGACTCTACTCCTGTGGATTCACAGATTATTTAACAGTTACAAATTATAGAACACTTGCCAAGCACATACTAGGAGTTGCTGGCTATTTGATAGCGGTAGGGTCAGTGAAAGGTGGGATGGAGGAATGTGCATCAGAGGCGGGAAGTGATCAGACAGGAGCCATTCTTCTTGTCGTTGGCTACACAGCCCACTCCCTAGGTTTGTAGTGGACAAGTGAGCAGATCCATCAGCAGTGCTGAACCTAAGTCACCATTGATGCTGCGCACAGCGCACTTTTCAGCTTTTCTCAGGACTCAAAACAGTCAGGACTTTGTCCACTTCTGGCTTTTTCTAGTGCTCATGCATCCAAAGTGGGAGCTAGAAAAGTGGCCCTCAGTGTAGCCCCTCACAAGGAAGTTGTGTGGGGGCAGAGCAAGAACAGAGCAGTCATCAGGTACCCAGCTGGAGCATCCTTCTCACTTCTCTGCAGGGTCCCTCTCCTGAGCAGAGCTGATTGGAAGCTGTCATCTTTCCTGTCACACAGTCATTCCCATTAGCCTCAGAGATGTCTAGCATGCGTTTCTCACCTAGAAGGACAGAGAAGTCGGGTTGACTGTAGGCCTCACAGACCACTCATTCCTCAGCAGTCAGCAACTGTATCCACAGCAGTTTCTCTGTTCTTAAGTTCTTGCAACTGAAATTAGTTTCCTGATGAGATATGTCTTTGGATGTGTCAGTTCTATGATTTTCTTTCAACAGCTTTAGGATATCTTTCCAATTGTATGGAATAATTTGGTGATGATCATCTTAAAAACAAGTAGATAACATCTTATAACCTGGTCTCAACATTGACCTTGGGGCCTGTGTTTAGGATTGTGGTGGTGCAGTCCAAACTATTGTAGTCACTTCAGGCTATAGAAAAGTCATCAATGCTGTGCTTATGTCAACAAAAGACTAAATAGCTCAACATATAGGAGGCAAAGCTCTCATGAAGGTCTAACCTAAGTGAGTGTAAAGCTTGGGTCTTCACATGGCGCAAGGTGGGCAGAAGGCAGAGACCACCAACATCATGTCAGCTTCATAAGCAAAGGGACAGTGTAAGGAGATTATATCATCTATCATATTAAATAGGTTAATTTGAATTTTGTGGATTTTCAGATTTCTATATTGAAAAGTACCTTGTTTTTTCAGTTACCTAAGAACAAGACATATGAAGAATCTCTTCTAGGGGCCAGTGGAATAGCTCAGTGGACAAAGAACATGGCTACCAAGACTGATGACCTGAGTTTGATCCCTGGGACCCACATAGTGGAAGGAAAAAAAATTTTTCTCAAAAGCTGTTTTTGACATGAGTATTCATACACATATATGCACACACACATGCACACAAACTATGCACTAAACAAACAAACAAACAAACAAAAGGGGGATTCTAACTTTGGATTTGCAATTATTTAAGTAATTCCCATTACTAATATCTTAACATCACATTAAAAGCCTATACATTTCCATTTTTTAGGACTGGTTGAACCTGAGGCTTTGGGCATACTGTGCAAGTTCCCTACCAGTAAACTACAGTCCCAGCTCCATAAAACACTTCTGTTGGTGACTGTTTCATTTTTCTATGAAAAGGTGGGCATTTTACACAAATGTACATATAGATATGTTGTGTGCCTACATATACATACATGTACTTAGTATGTTTAACAGTACATATACATATTGAGAATAGAGTTTATGTGATGGCTTAACAGCTGTGAATACATATTGCTCTTGCAGAGGACTAGAGTTTGGCTCCCAGCACCTACATCAGGCAGCTCCACCTCCAGGGGATCTGATGCCCTCTTCTGACCTTTGTGGGTGCCTTCATGCACGTGTGCATACTACATACAAACACATGCATATAAACTAGAAAAATAAATGTTTTTAAAGAAATACAATTCCAGGAGCATATACTTGCTTTCAGGGTTAGTGAGGAAAAATGACGACCAAAAACATAAGGCAAATAAGTAGAGAAGCGTCAAGAGGAATGTTAGAAACTAAGAAATTTACACAAAAAAGGGAGAAGAGGGAAAAAACAGACACATGTCTCACATACAAAAAATTCATGTACAGTATCTGCTCTAGCAATTGTAGTTTATTCTAGAAAAGCGAATCTTGCGTTTCCAGCTTAGTGACTAGAACAGTGGAAAGGAAAATTAACCCTAGTCTCAAGGAGTGCTGAGTGAATGTGATGAGCCTGTACCCAGAAGCACTCAGTCACTCCCTGCAGTAACCCACCATTTCCCTACTCAGTGGACAATCAGTGAGTGTTTACTAAATGTCTGTACAGCAAAGAAGCAAAAGAGGGGTAAGAAGTCAATCTACAAGTGTTCAAAGAGCTGGTATTCTTCCCATTGTTATGTTCCACCTTCAGCCGCGCCTGTACAAGGGGATCACTTTAAGAGTCTGTTGTTTTCTACCATATATGGATATGCATGCCTGTAATCTCAGCACATGGGACTCTGTTGCAGGATAATTGAGAGACTGAAGCTAGCTTATGCTACATAGCAAAATTATATCTAAAAAAATAAGTTAGCTGCCTCTCAATTTTTGTTATTTTTGGATAAACTAGCAAATATCTGAAGTTAAGATTGGTTAAAGCACGGTGCTCTATGGCCTGTAGATGGCTGCACTGTGGTACTAGTTTAGAGTCATGTAATGGTAATGCTCATGGAGTGGAGTTCAGGTGACAATTCAGGTGGCAGCCATGTGTCTGAGTTAGCACAGGGACACATCTACCTGCAAGGGAAGCAGACAAAGTTTTAAGTTTAGTTACCATATTCCTGGTTAAAACATTGGAAACTATCAAAAAAGGGAGAGAGAAAAAAGGGTTGGAAATTAACCATGCCTGACACACCTTATTGCTATTTTTACAAATGTAGTCTTATAAATCTGTGTTTAAATAGTGTATACGTAATTGCTAATTCATGGGCATGCTTTATTTATTTGGTTTTATTTTATTTTTATTTTAGGTGTATGGGTGTTTCACCTGCATATAAGTCTATGCTGCATGTGTGTGCCTCGTGTCCACCAATACCATAAGAGGGCACGGGAGCCCCTAGAACTGGAGCTACAGATGGTTGTGACCTGCCGTGTAGCTTCTGGGACTTTTGAACCTGGGTCCTGAAAGAGCATTCAGTGTTCTTAACTCCTGAGCCATCTCCTTGGCCCCTCGTTGGGTTCATTTTAAACATGGTTGGTCCATACACTGAGACAGCGTTCCTGATCTAATGGGAGCTCACCAAATCCAGCTGAACCGGAACTGAACAAGCATGTGATCAAGCCAGACTCTCTGAATGTGGCTACCAATGGAGGTGAACTGAGAAGCCATCGATAATGGCAATGGGACCTGTCTCTTCTGCATGTATTGGTTTTTTGGGTCCCTAGTCTATTAGGATGCACTCCTTCCTAGGCAGGGATGGAGGGAGAGGGCCTTGGACTTTCCACAGGGCAGGGTACCCTGCCCCCTCTTAAGGATGGAGGGGTAGGGAGGAGAGTTAGTGTGGGAGGGGGGAATGGGAGAAGAGGAGGAAGTGTAAATTTTTTGAATGGAAAAATAAATTTTTTTATAAAACAAAAAAGAAAACAAGTAACAAAATTATAGAAAATCTACATTTTTTCTGTACCCCAATAAAACAACTGTTTTGTTTTGTTTTTTAAGACAGGGTTTCTCTGTAGCTTTAGAGCCTGTCCTGGAACTTGCTCTTATAGACCAGGCTGGCCTCGAACTCACAGATTTCCTTCTGTCTCTGCTTCCCAAGTGCTGGGGTTAAAGGCATGCACCACTATTGCCCAACAAATCATTAAAAAATTAAAGCTAAAATTATCTTGTTTCATGATTATATATGAAACTACAAACCATTCAGATATATTGAACATATGTTTAAACACTATCATGTTTGAGGGTTGGGAATGTCTCAAGTGGTAAAGTGCTTGCCACACAAGTATGGGGACCCCAGTTTGAACCCCAGAACCTATGGAAAAATAGAGCACAGTGACACATGTTTGCCGTCCCAGTATTGGAGAGGCAGAGCCAGGCAGGTCCCTAGACCTGGCCAGCCAGCCCAGCCTGGTGAAAAATAGCATGTCACAAAACAAGACGGACATCTCCTAAGGCTCTAAGACTCTACTTTCCACGTCTTATGTGTGTATGCATATGCACAAGCACACACACACTGCTTTAAGACTTAATTATTAAGCTATTTTATTAAGACACAGATTTTAAGAATCAACTCTATTCAAGACCATGTGTTAAGTGGGAGGAAATGGGGAGAAGATGTCATCTCCTCTAAGATTCATACCTTAATGCATTCTTAGGGACTCAAGAAAAGGTTCCTAAAAATTAGAGTACAGTGCAGTAAGGGATACTGGTGAGAAATGGGGGCTCTGTCTGGACAAGGATGAGGGTGTGAGGGACTTCCTACAGCCAGTGATATTGACCTGGGTGTGTGGACCTGATTTACTCTCCAGTTCATGTACATACAAATAAGCCTGGCCATGGAGGAGAGGGGTAGAAATGTGTTCCTAGGAAAGTGAGTGTATGTCAAACTCAGTGGTTTGAAATAGTTCACAGATCTCTCCACCCAGTTTAGGGGAAAGTGCCAGCAGATCCACAGGATAGCTAAGTCTCCACTCCAAGCAAAGCTCAATGCTTTGCAATCAGCCTTTTGACCATCCACCCCTCCCAAGAGCAAAGTGGCCTGGTGATGACCACATGGATAACCCACCAAGACCCGTGTCCTCAAAGAAGGCCCGGTGCTCAAAATTGTCCTTTTTGCCCTCTTCAAAGGCCAATTACTTCGGGGCCATTGATCTCAGCAAGAGGCAGCAGGAGAAACAGCTGCACCATAAGGTAGCAGCCTAACCGCAGCCCTCTGGCCTGGCCCGGCCTAGTCCTCGCATTCAAGGTAATGTTCTAAATTAGGGAGTCAAATTTTAAAAAAAAAAAAAAAAGGATTTTAAAATTTACTGAATTTGTTTGACAGTGTTTGGGAATTGTGAGGGAGGAGGCCTCTTGTGTACCCTGAATCTCAACCCTAGTTATCCTTCATCAGTCTAGGCCAGAGAATTACCTCATAGTAAAAGATATTTCTGTGACACATGCTAGTAATCCCAGATCTTGGGAGACTGAGACATGAATTTGAAACTAAACCGGGTTACACCACAAGATTTTGTCTCAAAGGAAAACAAAAACAACAGTGGAGAGGGGGTGGGTCTTTCTGTATTTTTACATGCTTCTAATCCTTGGGATTTTTCCTGTGAAGTCTGGCACCCCCATACATGAATACAAAATCGTAAAACTCAAAGAAGGAAGAAGAAATGCCTAGGAAGACTTCTGAGTGTGACATGAAATGCTCTAGGTGGAGCCCAAGCTTGCAAATGCTTTATCTGCTGTAGATGTCCCTCCCCAGTCTAAGAGGGGGTGAGGATGCTGTGATTGTATCTCCAGTACGCTTTCCCCCTGGAGCTGAACAGGCTTGGGGCACTCTGTGGATGCTTTGAAAGGTTACTAGAAGTTAATCCAAAGCTCTTCTGCTTTCACAGAATTGTGGGAAACGGTGTGGCAGAAATACTTCTATAGGACAATATTCCTGCACTACTGGTTCCTTTAAGATGAGATGCAGTCATATGGACCACTGCGACAGGCTCCAAAGCTACAGAGAAACTCTGTCTTGAAAAACCAAAAAATGGAAATGGCATGCCACTTTGGAAGTCTCAAGAGGCAGAACACAGTTGACCTCCTTTGAGTGCCTCTTCTAAAATGATTGTGGAAACACAGCTGTCAGTCCATTTGGGGACCTCGGGTGACTATGATGGTCAGAGATCTCTGTCAAAATGTCACAGAAAAGGTAGCAGGTAGCCTGAACTATATGAAAACTGTGGTTTTGTTAAGCCACTGAGATTTGGGGACAACCACTACAGAATCTCCTGACCTGGCATACCTGTGCGTTGCAAATAAAATTCTGTACCCTGGGTCACTGTATAACACACTGTATGTGTGTGGACTAGTTTGAAATCTAGTGGATACCAACATGAAGTTCTTAAATATTCAATGGGGACTATCACATGAGACGCAGATCTGAATCAGAGTAGAGTATGTGGAGGCCATAGGAAGGAAAAGATAGCAAGTATGATAGAGAATGAATACTCTCCTGGTCTCCACCCTCTCCTTCCTCCAGTAACAAAAGCCCAGGGTTTTAGTTTAGCACATAGCCACCCAGAATAAAAACCACACTTTCTAAACCACACTTATAATCTAGAGTGTAGCTGAGAAACTCAGAGGCTGTGAGCAGATATGAGGCTCCCATTGGGGTCAGCCTTGGAAGAAGGGCTGACCTTATGCTGTCCCTTTCTCCCTTTTCCCTATTGCTTCTAAGGCAAGGGAAGGAGTCGGAGCAATCATTGTGAACCAACTGTTGAAAGCCATCTCTGGAAGACAAATGAACATTATTATACAGAAGGAAACCGTATTAATCAGCCTCCAAACCTCTCATCCATACCCAGTTTTGTTCAGCCTTTGTAAGAGATACACTGTTATCTTGATTTTTTTAAAAAAAAGCTACTTCATATAAAAGAATAGAGAGGAGGAGGAATATATCATTCTTCGTGATACATGTAATTCGTTAGCATAGTAGCACCAAGAAGCATGTGTTTATAATGTAGAAGTCACCATGGGATCAGGTTGAGGGTTATAACTCACAGGTAGAGTGTTTACGTATTCATATGGGTGTCCCAGCTAGCCCACCATATCTGAAAGAACACCTCCACACTCTTCACTTCTCCTGCGCCTCCTGTCACTGCCTCACACACCTTTAGTTCTCTTTCTTTCCTGTGGACCAGTTCTATCTGCTTTCAGGCATTTTTAGAGAAAACATGGCTGTCTTAGAGATGCACGACACACATTTATTGAATGACCATTCCATGCTGGCAACTGTGATGAGCATCCTTAACAGAATATAGTAAGCAGCTTTTTGCCATAGAGTTTGAAGACTCCTAGGAACAGAAGGTAGTGTAGGGGTAAAACAAGGAACAGACAGGCAGTGATTATCATGACAATTAGAGCAGACAGAACTTTATTAAGGATAAAGAGAGGAGGAGGAACACCTTTAATCTAGGGCAAAGAAAATCCACAGGTTAGCATCTAGCCACTTCTAGAGCAGATAAACACCAGCCGGAAGAAAAAAATATTAGATCTACCATCCATATTTTTAACTCATTCTTTTAAGATTTGCACATCTCATATCGTTCTTCATGACATATGCAATTCATTAGCATAGTGGCACTAAGGGGTGCATGTTTATAATGTAGAAGTCACCAGGGAATCGGGTTGGGATGTAACTCAGTGGTAGAGTGTTTACCTACTATGGGGGGGGCATCCTCAGGGTTGTGGCAGAACCCAAGAGAACAGTCAGGGAGAAGAGAGCATCAAAGTAGGGGAGCAGCGTGGTTGAGTTTGCCATTAGGAAAGTATGCTTAGACTGCAATGTGTAGAATCAATGGAAGCAAAATGATATCACCATGGAGACCAATCAGAAGGCTGAAACTAAAGAGTCAGGAAACTACGGATATGTTTCTGAGGCCAGTTGTGTGCCCAGGTGGGTTGAAGCCATATTCCCGGTGGAGAGTTGAGAATGTGGGACTTGGAGATGAGAAAGAAGAGGAAGATGGGACTGAGATCTGCCTTCAGTGAGGGGATGGCTAGTAGACTAGGTTCTGTGATTTCAGGAAGGATAGAGTTTGAGAAGTTGCTTGAATTTGGAGACAAGGAAGTCACTGGTGAAAGGGGTTTCAGTGTGAGAGTATGGGCCACAGTGTAGTGCTGAGGATACAAGCAAGACCCAAAGAAGAACAGCTGCTTTGGGGACTGTATTGGAGACAAATAGTTGTGAAGTGATGAGGCCAGTAGCGCTCTTCCCCTTCAAAAGATCGCCTTTCATCCTGTGGAGAGTCTCCTCTATCCCCTCATTCCCCTCATCCTGTGGAGAGTGTCCTCTATCCCTTCATTCCCCTCATCCTGTGGAGAGTCTCCTCTATCCCTTCATTCCCCTCATCCTGTGGAGAGTGTCCTCTATCCCTTCATTCCCCTCATCCTGTGGAGTCTCCTCTATCCCTTCATTCCCCTCACAAACAAACTCCCCCCCCCCACACACAGTCATCTTCTCTAGAAAGGTCCACTTGCAGCTTGTTAAGGAAGTAACTCAGTTCTACTCAGTCAGAATATAACACAGAACACATGAAAGAGCGACGGTGGGAGCTTTGTCTCCTGACACCTAAAATTTGCAGTCACACTAGCCCTGAAAGTAGTCAAACACTTCATTGTTTTATTAAAGTTTCTTATTGCCATAGCAGTATTTTGTGTGTAGTTTTTTTAAAGTATGGAATCACATAAGAACTTTTGGGGTGCATTGCAACCTAGAAAATTAACATCACCTGTAATCCCCTTGCTAAAAGAAGAAAGCATTTTGAGGTTTGCTTTAGAAGTCAAATCTAAGGGATGGGTTCTTGGCTTCTGAGATCGTTGAGGGCACCAAGGGACACAGGAGCGACCCACCTTGGGTCACTACAGCCTTTGCTATAGTCCATGAACCTCCTTTAGTTTGTTCTGGGCAAAGAAAGACTGTAGAAAGGACTCCTTGACTACCTAAGTACAGCGGTCAAACACGCCGCGCCAGGGCGGAGGAAGGCCCATCTTAGCACAGGGAGAAAGACCAGCAAGAGTTCAAGTTTAGTCCAGGCAGGCAGCCAGGGATCTAATCAAGGTCAAAAGTGTCTCTTTTGAGACAGCACTAACTTCCTGAGATTCTAGCCTGTGGTCTTCCTCTCCTCTCATTCTAGATAGGCAGAAGCTCAAATCCCATCCCACCACCTTATGCTTTTCTCTCCAATGCCCAGCCTCCGCCTGCAGCCCAGGCTCAGGGATGCTGAAGCCAAAGCGCAAGTGGCCAGCGAGGCGGGCGGCCCTCCCCCCACTCCTCGACGAGCGTACTGTACAACAGACACCTGCAGCACAGGCGGCCGCCGGGGCTTCCCGACACAAGGCGCTGGTACCTGAGCCCTTGACTGGTAATGCACCATAAACGGCTCCTTTCAGGCCCTTTCAGAGTCGGAGCGCGGAGGTCACCGTGTGTACAAACCCCTCTGTGTCCTCCACGTCTCCGGGGCCCCGGGCACCCGGGCCTCCAGCCGTAGTGAACGCCAGTCCGTGGGAATCGCAACACATGTGCTGGGGCAAGGCCGGCGGGGCGGGGGCGGGGAGTGGGGACCACCCGGCCCTCCCCCAGCCGGGCCTCCTGCCCGCCCGACGTCGTTTCATAGAGCGCAGCGAGTGGAACGAATGGGGTGCTGCGGTGTTCAGACGCTCGCGGAAATCAGGCGATCGGGCGGGGCGGGACCCTCATCCGGGTCCGGTGACCAGTGCCCACTCCTCCCCAAAGGTACATCGTCGGCCTCTGGCCTAGTAGCGCGCACTTGTCCCCCTCCCTCCTGAGTGTGCGGGGCCCCAGCAGAGCCAAAGGGTGGAGCGTGATCCCCTTTTGGGGCAGCCCGGATTCAGAGCACAAGCATACCCCCCCCCCCCCCGTACCTGTGGCTCAGTTCGCCTAGTCCGGTCTATTAATTAGCGAGTGTGTTTCGAGCAGGCATTGGCCAAGTGGGCATGGCTAGTGGCGGCTCAGATTCGTTCCTAGGCGACCCATTGGGCCCAGCAGTGTCCCCGGACTTTGAGCAGGAGGCACTGACTGAAACTCGAGGCGGTGGAGTGAAAAGGGTCCGAGTGTCTCCAGGAAATGTGAAACGGAGGAGTCACAAGTATCAGAGAGTAGAACATCAAGCGCCCATCTCTCCCAGGCTGTCCTGACTTTAAAGGCAGGTGGGAAGGAGGCACAGTGTCCGAGATCAGGCAGTTTTGGAGGTTTTGGTAGACGTAGGCTAAAATCACCAAGTTTGGCGGGCTAGCCATAGGCTGGAGCGAGTTGTCCAGAGGGCAGAGGCACCGTGGCAAGAAGGAACAGCGTGAGCAGCCCGGGCCAGTGCTCTAGCGTCGTGCGCCCCCTCCTGGGGCCGCGGGGAAACGGGGTTACCTGGGGAGCCGGGCTTTGTCGCCCACACGGGCTCTCCGCTGTCCCAGAACTAATTAAATGGCTTTTTGGCTCAGGGAAGGCCGAAGTCTGCCGGGGGTGTGGACGTGTGGGGGGCTGCATGTGGGCACGGAAATAATCAGACCCATTCTTGCGCTGCCACAAAACCCATGGCGCAGCCAGAAGTCAACAGCGGCCGCCTGAAAGGCAGTTTCAAAAGGCGACACCTGCAAGCGTGGCCGGTTGTGAATTGAATGTGGCGCCCGCACGTACCTGAGCCGCGAGCTATTAGTGTCAGGCTCCCGGTCGTCGGGGCCAGCAGCACACGTCCGGGCAGCCCGTGCTGAATATGGCAAGCTGCGGCGCGGCCGCTCCATGGGAATGTCGCCACTTGTGCCGCTCGTGGTCGGGAGGGGGTGCGCTGCCCTTTCAGAGACAGACACAATTAGGCAAAATGCTCAATGAACATTATAAATGATGTGCGATCGCTCTGCAGATTGCCTGGCAAATCAAATTATATGGTCGCTCGCGGGCGATTTTTACGTTCTTTAAAAACTTAAAACAGGTATTTGCCCATTAAATTGGAAAAAAAAAAAGCCAAGTCAAGGATTCCGGAAAAATACAACTGAAAGACTGGGTGTTGAATATTCACAAATCCCTTTTGTTAGCGATTGACTTCACAATGGGCTTGGGGAGGGTGTGCGCTTAGACCAGACACATTTTTTACTGTCTTACATGCCGCAGAGGAAGGCACCAGAAGTCCGCATTTGTTACAATTCACAATTACAGTGCGACTCTCTTTTTTTTTTTCCTTTGAAGACTAGAACTTTTTTTTTTTCTCATAGTGAAAGTTGCTGTCATTCTAACCAGAGGAAAAAACCTACTCAACAGATGGACGCGCGCCTGGACGCACTTCGGGAGGGTTAGGAGCCCTGCCCCTCTTCTTGGTACTGTCCAGACTCTGGACTTGGAGCGGGGCCCCAGAACTCCCGGGCTGCCCACGCTCCCGGGACTGGCAGTAGCAGCCCGCCAGAGTGAAGTGGCCTCTTCCTGAGCACTGCGCTCAGGGCGTCTCTGGCACGAGTGCTGCCACCGCGACCACCCTCGTTCTTCTAAGTTTGGCCCTGGGCTCTGCGACTGGCGGTCCTCGAACGAAAGAGGGCAGCTGCGTGCACTGAGATTGCGTGGACCCCTGCCGAGGCCAGGAGCTGTGCCGCGGGCTAAGGGTGTCACTCAGCCATCGCAAAGTGGGTTTCAACTTCTAAAAATGGAAACCCGAACGCCACAGCGATTCGTACGTAGCCTCACCTACCCGCTGACGCCCGTTTTCCATTTTCTAACTCTATTTTCAAACAATTGGACTGGAACAAGGGATGAAGAACTATGACTGCCGGAAACAGTAGTACATCTACGTACTTTGCCGGAAAAGGACCAGTTGTGTGTGTATGTGTGGTGTGTATGTGTGGTGTGGTGTGTGTGTGTGTGTGTGTGTGTGTGTGTGTGTGTGTGTGTGTCGGGGGAAGGGCTGTGTGTGGCATTCTCTGAAAATCTGGCTGTTCGGTCAGTGACTCGCACGACTATTAGGGCAACCAGTAATCTTTTGGACCCAATTTCTTATCCTATGAAGAGACAGCTAATGTCTGATCTGTTTCCTTATGGGACTTTTGTTGTCTTCTCTAGGAATGTCAATCTTTGTAGTAGAGCCTTATCGTTTGCTAGAATTGGGAGTTATCCATAAACATTAAGGATAAGATTTTTGGAAAAAGAAATCTCAGAAAATCAAAGCCCCGAACATTTGGGTTCCTCCTTTCCCCCATCTTATACAGAAATCACTTCTTAGCAGGACTAGGCCCAAGAGGTGCTCTTAATTCCCTCATTGTGAAAAGAGGAGTTGGTTCAGAGGAGTGGCTTCAGCAGAGCTCAGTAAACACAGCCCATTTGGTGTGTCTTGTGTACACACACGCAAGGGGACTCGCCAATAAATTGATCATTTCCATCTTTCGTAGAAGACATACCCTTCTGGCACCAAAGACCACGATGGGAAGATTAATTAATGAAGCCCAATTCGTAAGTTAGGAAAGTGCGTTTCTTTGGCAAAAAGCCATAAAGAATGGCCTAGGCGTTGAGTGCTGGCGAAGCGGAGGGTTCTTGCCAGCCAGGTGCGCTGGCCTTGGTGCTGAAGGTAAAGTCTGCAGGAGCTGCGTCCTTTAAACCATTGGCCTCTTGCTTATTCTACTCTGTCCACCTCCTGGCCCCCACCGAAAGTGTGCTCAGGGTGGGGAAACTTCGAAAGGACGGTCTTGCAGTATCTTAATGATACTTGAGTTCTTTTTAGATCTCTTTGACTTTTCAATCTAAGCAGCACTGTGAGAAAGTTTGAGTGAAGGACACACTCTATCAAAGACAAGAACTGTCCACCCACGTCTACTCCCTGGTGATAATCAAGGATTTCACTGCCTTAGGGCCCAGAAGGAGATGACAGCATCTGAGAAAGGAGACAGATGTTTCCGGTTCAGACTGCTATAAATGTAGCACTTGTGAGTATCCTTGCCCACGCTGATGGGTGCACATATGCAGACATTTTTCAGCGTGGACCTAGGAGTGTGAATTCTGGGTCACAGCATGAGCATAATCTTAGCATCCACAGTTGTAGTGCCAACGTGTTTCCCACAGCTGTTCCCACAGTTTACTCTCCCCTGAGCAGGAAGCCTGGGCTCTATTTGGAGCAGAAAAACAGCCCCCTGAAAGAGCTTCTAAGACACTTATGCTCAGTCATTTCCTTCCACAAGAAAGGCCGACCTCTGTGCTGAAGTGTATAATTCCTAGAGCTCACAGTGAGCCCCTCCCCCCTTCCTGGGTTAGAAGCCAAGCTAATTTGGAAGACATGAAATGAAGACAGCAACAGTTGAGCCTGCTCTTTTTCCACATAAAGATACAACAAGAAGACATCATCTCAGAAACCGTACCACGTCTGCTGGTGCCTTGGTCTTTGATTTTCCACCTCCAGAATTGGGAGAAACATGTGATTTTTTTTTCTTATAAATTGCTCAGTTTGGGGCATATTGTTACAGCAGCAAGAGGAGATGAAGAAGGATTCTCCTCTGTCACCAAAGCTAGTGACAGCATATCCTTCTGACTCCCCTTTTCCAGTCACACCCCCTCTGTCTCCCTATTCCGTTCTAAGACCCCTGCACGGTGCTAGCAGGAGCACACAGGAAATGTCCCCATATTACACTGAGCTGATTAGCAATGTATGAGGGTTCTATTACAATCCTTAAGTCCTCCTGCATCCTAGCCCCTTTCACATGGGTGGCAACTAGGTGTGCATGTGTTAGGAGGGCAAATCATTATTTGAAACACAACTCTTGGCTGCAAATGGTCCACCTGTCAACCTTGAGCTGCAGAGGCAGGAGAAGGCTCTGACTAACACTGAGAATGGGAGGCTGAGCCCTAGGGCAATACACACTGCTCCCTCAACCTCCTGCTTCTCTCCGGTGAGATAGAGTACAAGTGGTATACACTTCAGTTTAAAAGCTGGATCCCTGAGTCTACTGACACAAGTCTGTGAGCTTCCGGAAAGTTTCAGGCAACAGCTTGACTTATTGTCAAAACAATGATGTATGGAATGTTGCTTCACATGTGTATCTGAACTTTTCTCACTTACATCCCTGAAGAGGTGTGTCGGTCAGCTTAACATCACTGTGAACAACCTAAAGAGAGGAAAGGTTCATGTCAGTTCATGACATGAAGCCTCAGTTCATGGTTGCTTGACCCCATTGCTTTGGGCAGGTGATGCCTTGGAGTACTACATCAGGGTATGGGACAGGGGAGGCTTCCTAACTAGCTGTGGCTAGAAAGCTGAAACCAACAGAAGGAGCTGGGTTCAAGTGCTCCCTAAAGTGCTCCCTAATGACCAAACTTCCTTCCACTAGACTCCATCTCTTACTGGGTCCATTTCTCCAATAGCACTTTCTTGGGGACCGAGTCTTAAGGGGATGCCTGAGGTCCAAACCATGAGGAGAGATGCCTAGATGTTGTTTCAAAGAGTGGAAGGCTAGAAATTCAGGTGGAGGGATGAAAATATTATCAATAAGGCCATTGTCATCACTGCTAACACAGGTCCTTCCATATGCCAGACACCAAGAATAAGCATTGGGCTCACATTGGCTCACTCTGCAAAAATTAATGCTATTTATTATTAAGCTCATTTAGAGTTGAAGGAAATAGATGCATGGATGGGCCTGAGGGGCGAACCCAAAGAAGGGAGCCAAGAAGAAGACCTGGCCACGTCGGAGGTCCCCCAGTCAGAGATTGTCATTCCTTTCAGCTGTGCTAAGCCTCACAGAGCACATGCTGTCTGCATCTTCTCCCGGCCAAAATGAGGCCTGACAAAAGGAAACAAGAAGTCCTCACACTCCTGATTGAGCAGATTGAAGATGCCCTTTCCCAGAGGCTGATGGCATCACTGTCCTCTATGCCACCTGGCCCCTTTGAGGCTCCAGCTATGCTGGGGAAGGGCAGGGGGTTGGGAGTGGCTGAGGGATTTAGCTCTTCTTTGTCCACAAACTCTCTTGTTTGGAAGGGGCTGCATCTGTTGTGGGGGATGGTGTCCAGTAATGAGGCCAGTTTCCTGGCTGCTTCTGCTTCTGGCCTCATTGGCACCATACCAGCCTTGCTTGGGTGGTGTACACTCTGTGCTCTCTTTTGGAGTAGAATTTTTGAGAAGGGCAACCTCCGGGCCATCTCTCTGACTCTTTCCAGTTGTAGCTCTCTCCTTCTGGGGCTCTCATGCGAGGAAGGTAAGATGAAGGCCTAAGCATCTTCAGCATCAACACTGACATTTGTCATTCACATTTAAATAATTTTATGTGATGTTTCCTCACTAGTTTCCAGCTGCCTTGCTTCAGATTCTGCCCCGTTGAGACCTGCAAGAAGATGCACAGTTGTTGGCTTCCTGGTGCTGTCATCATTGAGATGTAAGAAATTATGTCAGAAATTAGGTAGTTGAAGATGACTTCTAATGTATACAGGCCTCCAGCAGAAAATGTCAAAAGGACCAGAAACATGCCCACAGAAAGCTTTGCTTCCTTTGTTGAGGACTGACTTTTTCCCAGCTTTTATCACTAAAGCAAAACTTCAAATCAGGAAATTCTTCAGCTGTTTTGTGAGTTTATACTTCATGTCTTTTTGAACTAGAACTATTTTTAAATTAATTGCAATAAAATAAAGAACAATGAAATGAATGCTTAAATCACTCTGTTATCTTTCTCCCGAGGAGAAAGAACCTGGGCAGCAAGTCCCTCTCATGACTGTGATTTCCTCGCTGCCCTCGGGTTAGTTTTGGAAAGGAAAGGAAGACAGGGAAAAAAGAGAGCTGGATTCGCAGGTGTTGCAGGACTAACTGACAGCAAAGCACAGCCGCTCCTTTTCAAACCCACGTGCTCCCTGGCTGCCTTGTCCTCACTTCTTCTCTTGTTATTGTGTCCACACAGCTGATACGTAACTGCCAAAACAGGTTCCCTTCACAGCTAACAGCGCTCTGCTTGGCATCAGTGATTACTATTGTGGGGTCTGATACCTAGCATCCACGTCACAGGACTGAAGCCAACCAGGCAATCACCCAATCTAATGTGTGCAAACTGGGGGCATTTGGTGTGTTTAGTACACTCACCACTTACCATATCCATAGTCTTTTTTTTTCACTATCTCATCACCCCAGTGAATCCCTGGAATTCTTGATTGCCAGTCCCGGAGGCTACCACTCCTATTTCCAGGCAAGTATGGTTCTACTTTCTCTGAATATATGCTGAGGAGTTTATGTCAACAGACCCGTGTGAATGTCTCTCTATGTAACTGGCTTCTTTCACTTTGTCTCAGCCAGTATCGTTATTTGATATGAATATCATATCTGAATATAAATGTATTAAACCAGCTGACAGACACTTGAGTTTGTTTCTACATCTTGACAGAAACAATAATGCTAGGAAAATATTCGTATGTGTTTTTATGTGAGTATGTATGATTTAGTCAGCGTTTCTATTGCTGTGCCAAAAAGCAAGTTGGAGAGGAAAGGGTTTAATTGGCTTATACTTCCGTATCACTGTTCATCATTGAAGGAAGTCAGGATGGGAACTCAAGCAGGGCAGGAACCTGGAGGCGGGAGCTGATACAGAGGCCATAGACGGCTACTGCTTACTGCCTTGCTCCCTATGGCTGGCTCAACCTGCTTTCATATAGAACCCAGGATAATCAGACCAGGGATGGCACCGCCTGCAATGGCCTTGGTCCTCTCCCATCTAATTAATAAAATGTCTTACAGCTGAATCTTTTTTTAAAAAAATAATTTAATTGATTCTCTGTGGATTTCACATCATGCATTCCGATCCCACTCATCTTCCCATCCCCTCACATCTGCCCTCTGCCCTGCAACCTCCACCCACCAAACAAAACAAAACAAGAAAGGAGGAGAATCTCACGTGGATGCTGTAGTGTGGTCCTCTGAGTCGCATAGTTTACTCTTTAGTCCATTCATCTTTACTTGCAAGTGTCACGTGTCATTGGTCTGGCCTCTGTTATCCCATTGGTAATGGGCTCTCACTGGAGTTCCTCTTGGCTATCCTGCTGTGGTCCTATTACAGCCAATTCCTATGGAGGCATTTTCTCAGTTACCCTTTCAGGTAACTCCAGCTTGTGTTCCAAGCTGACATAAGACTAGCCAGCACAATGCATTTTTATAGAGGTGTAAATCAAAGTATAGAACTTAATAAATCTCTGTTAAAGTTTTTCTAAGGACCTGTGCCATTTTGTTCTCACTGCCAGTGTGTGAGTTTTCAGGTTTTTTCCATATTCAGCACTTCTAATGATCCAGCCTCCTTCTCTCCCCCTGCCCTTTTCTCTTCTTCTGAGACAAGATTTTCTTGAGTAGTCCAGGTTGGCCTCGAACTAATCCTTTAACCTCCAGAATACTGGAATGACAGGTGTACACCAATATGCATGGCTTAAATGTTTTTGCTTGTTTTTTTCTTACTCATCCTTCGTGTGTGTGTGTGTGTGTGTGTGTGTGTGTGTGTTCAGGTCAGAGGTTGACTTTAAGTATCTTCTTACCTCTGCTTTTGAGACAGAGTCTCTCCTTGAACCAGGAGTTCTCTGATTGGCTAGACTAATTGGCCTCAGGAACCTACTGCTCTCTGTCCTTCAAGTGCTGGAGTCACAGCTGTGTATCACAACACGCTTGTGCAGCAAGGGTTTCTCCACTGAGTTTCTGCAGCCCGGTATCCCTTAAACGCTTTTCTTAATAGGCTCCCACCGCCAACAGTGTGAAGGGCTCCCTCACAATGGGTCACCTGCCTTTCTGCATGGCTAATGATGGGCATCTTCTGTATTGATTGGCCATTTGAATATGAACTTTAGAGATCTATTCAGACAGCACAGGGGTAGTTTAGATAGTCATCCTAACTGAGAAACTATTGCCTGGAGTTATGTGCTAAGAAATAAAAATGCCCGTGATATTTTCATGTTCGCCCTACAGTGTGTCTTTCTCAAATGACATGTGTCCATCCAAATGCTGAGCAGACTACTGACTAGCACAGGTGAGTAGAAGGTAAACAGATGGCTTGTCACCCGAATCCCCCCCTTTTTTACTGTATCTGCTTTTTTGTTTTTGCAGTGCTGATGATGAGACTCGGGTTGTTTTGTATGTTTGGTCAGCTCTCTCCCATTGGACTGTATCACTAGCCCTCCCTTCCTGCTTTCCTTTGCCATGCATTAAATGGACTTGCAGCTGGATTCCGGGCTACCCAGGGAAGCTTAACTCCTTGCAATTAATATGGCTAGGTGACCAAGTTCTCCCTGGAGATGGGTGTTTAACTAACACTGTAAATGTGGTGCCTTCCTTCAGAGGCCACCTGAAGCCAGTGTTATCCAGCCTCAGCCACACAGAACACAGGGCGCCTAGGAATAGCAGGACAAGGACTGAGGAGCCTGGGCTTCTGGATGAGCACATAGAGGAGAACTACCAGAGACCTGGGGCAATCACTTCGTGGTGTTGCCTGGACAGTGCAGTAACTTAAAGCACCATGTTAGCAGAAGGCTCTGGTGCTAGCAGTTTTGCCTTTTAAAAGGTCCCATGTAAGGTTCTACAAAAGGAGCATGGCACTCTTCTCAAGGCTTCATCGTTTGTGAACTAATCAGACTGTGGTGTGGGACAATTCTGTATTCTGTCAATTATGTTTTAAATAAACGCTGATTGGCCAGTAGCCAGGCAGGAAGTATAGGCAGAACAACCAGATAGGAAGTAGATGTGGGGCAAGGAGAACAGGAGTATTCTGGGAAGAAGGAAGCTCTTCCCTCAGTCCTGTCCAGACACCGAAGGAGCAGGATGTGACCTGCCCCACTGAAAAAGGTACTAAACCATGTGGCTAACATATACTAGAATAATGGGCCAATCAGTTTATGATTAATGTAGAATTCTGTGTGGTTTTCTTTGGGACTTACCGGCTGTGGGAACTGGGCAGGATAGAAACCCCAACAAGCGAGGCCCTCCATGCTACAAGACTGGATATGCAGGGTCTGCCATCTGACTCTCAACTCACAGGCCTGCCATGTGGGCAAGTCACTAATCCCTTCACCCAGCAGCTCAGCTTTCATTAAGTGGAGATAGGAAGTAGATGTGGGGCATTTCCGCTATGGAGTTCAGAGCTTATCAAAGCGTCAAATGAGACCAGCACACAATAAACCCTGGTTCACCCTTAGCACTCACCTGCTCTTAGTTCTTAGCGCCTTTTAGGGTTTTTAGCTCACAAACCAAACTGACCTGTCACCTGGCTTGTTCTGCAGCTGCAGTGAAAGCTAGAACACAGTTTTACTTTCTTCCAGACTATAAGCTTCATTTACGTGAGCACAGAGTCATCCGGTTCTCATCTGTGAGTGTACATTAATACAGTTTCCTCGTGACACTGGCATATACGCATGACACTTTTGACTGTATTTTAACCTCCATCATCCTATCTTCTTCTCCCTCCCCTCTCAATGGCTCCGGTTATTTTCCCTAACAGTCCCTCCTTTCTATTTTTATAACTGAAAAAAAAAATCTAGATTCCACAGTGGAGAATACTTGCCCTTTTTGAATCTTGTCTAGTTTGTTTAAGTCAATGATTTCCAGATCCATCTACTATCTTGCCAATGACATAATTTCAATCCTTGTGGATGAATCATGCCCCATCATGCACCTGCAGACCACAGTTATTCATTAGTCCATCTGTTGGTGGGCTTGCAGGCTGGTTCTATTACTTGGCTGCTGTGGAAGATGCTAAAAGATACAAGATGGCTCGATGGATGAAGGCACTTGCTGCCAGTCTGATGCACTGGGCTCCATCCCTGTGGCAGACATGGAGGAAGGAGAGAATCGATTCTCAAGGGCTGACCTTCTGGCATCTATGCAGGTGCCGTGTTGAATGCACACCCACATACATAATAAAGCAAATAAACCAATAAATAAATGCAGTACACATTTAACTATGACAGCAAAAAGACATGGAATGCTGACGTAGAGTCCATCAGGCCAGGAGTGGTCTAGCTGGCCACGTGGCAGTTCTGCTTTCAGCTCTTTGCAGAATCTTCAACACAATTTCTGGGATGACCAAAGCAGCTTGCATTGCCATTCCCACCGTCTGGTCTCACTTGCCCCACATTCCTGCCAGAATGTGTTGTCACTTCTTTCTCCAAAGATAGCCTGTCAAGGACCAGCCTTGACAAAATCACCTCTTGCCAGGGTAGGGGCGTGGGAATTTTAGAAATACTGTAAAGAATATGAAGACACATGAAAAATAACAGGGCAGAAACCATAAACGTATAGGGAGGGCATTCCAGTGACTGAAATCCTGAAATCGCCCACATTTATTTATCCCCAGTTTTTATACCCGACATAAACGGGTGGGGGAGGGGGGAGAAGATAACAAAAGGCTTTATTAACATGATACAAGGATAACTCACGCAATTGATCACTTTATCACTCTGAGACATCAAGCATTACCATCCTGTTGTCGCAAAGGTGCTCTAGGCCATATGTTCTGAAGACCGCCCTTGCCCAGGTGACCTCATAGTTACCAAAGCAGGAGCAGACGTCCATTTCCATGTCCTGACCACCTGTCAGGATGGCATGAGCTTACTAGAATGATCTGTCTTAATGCCAAAACAACCAAGCAGTCGCATCCTGAGCTGGGACAAGTATGCTTGCCAATCTCCAAACTCACTGAGTGTGAGACACGGTGGAAATGGCCTGCACTTTCCGGCCTCTACAATAGCTGTCCTGCCTGGGGTGATGTGAGTACCAGTGTGGGTGGTATTAAAATTTCTCTGATGAGTCAAGCCATTGAAGGTTTTTCCTGTATGTATTGTTCATTGTGAAAATCTATTCCCCCCCCCCTTGAGTTCTAAGGCAAAATTCTTTCCACAAGACATGGAGAATTCTTGGAAGGAAGGCAGCGTGTAATGGAGTCGTGCAGTTGGAGCTACAGCAGCTCAGAGGGGGGGGGGGATCTTCAGGCACGTTCCACCACCCAGGCTGAGGTCAGATAGGCAAGGATGGAAATCACCAGCAAGGGGGCCATCTGAGGAATGTGGCTGCATCCACGTGCCACTTCCCCAGCTGATCCTGGGCATAGAATGTCCAGTCCCAGCACGTGCCCAGAGACATAGGACAGAGACAGCCTTGCATGCTTGAAGTAAGATGGGAAGGGGAAGCTGTGCTTGGGCAGCTTCAAATGCACAACTGATCTTATCCTATGGCAAGAAGAGAAATCCACTGTCAAGTGTCTAAATTAAACAGGCACTTAGAATGTTGTTCAGGAACACATGCGAGGGAACATTCACAGGATAGTTCCCTCCCTCCCTCCTTCCCTCCCTCCCTCTCTCCCTTTCTTGTTCCTTTGTTTTATTTTTCAAAACAGGGTTTCTCTGTGTAGCCCTGGCTGTCCTTGAAATCTCTCTGTAGACCAGGCTGGCCTCAAAGATACGCCTGCCTCTGCCTACTGAGTGCCGGAGTTAAAGGTGTGCACCACTGCCACAGGCTAGTTTCTTGACTGGATTTAGTCCTCATGATTTCACATCTTTCCTAAGGCACACGCTCTTTTTTTCTTACTAAGAAGACAGCATTCACGCTTAAACATTGCAGTATTATTTGTTAATATCCGTGGTCAAAGCAAGAAAATACAGAGTTTGCGTTGCTAACGCTGTCTCTTCTGGGTTTTCAAATGTCTTGCTTAGGAGCGGGAGGGAGGGGATGGGGCAGTAAAGAGGGCAGCTCAATGGACTTGCGGTTGAAGACTGGCAAAGCCAGTGAAACATTCTAAAGCAGTCTTTTGGCTCCCTCTGGTGGGTTAGTGCGGAATTACTCGTACAGAATTACCCACAACCAGATAGCACGGAGCTATCCTTGTTTGGAAAATAGAGGAGTAATCTTAGTTAGCCCGAACCCTTTGCTGGAGGATATGGCTAAGGACTTTAGGTAAACCTCGTTAGAGCTGTTTTAAGGAATAAAATGACTAAGCTGTTTGCTAAAAGGTTGGGACATTTAGGCAATATTCCTACTAGTGTTAATAGTTACTGCTTCCTGTCTCAACCGCCCCCCTCACCATGCATTAGCATTAAACAAAACTCTCAGTAAAACTTTCAGTAACCCCAAACGCCATCCCCTCGCTCACACGGTGCTAGAGACTTGTGAAGATGATGTACGCCCTCCATCCGTTTCGCCCCACGAGAGTCTTTCCTTTGTTTGGAAGGCATGCCCACGCAGGGGCTGTTTCTCAGCTTTTTAGAGTTGGAGACGCTTCATTCCTCCACTAGATATTAATTACACATCTACAACGGTTTATTAACAACAACAATTAAGTTGATGCGTATTTTAACCCTTCTACCGTCTGGGGTCCAAGGAGCCCGCCGCCTGGAGGCCAGAGCCGGTACTGCAGGATTCTCCACTTGGGCTTCTTCCCTTCACCTGAGTTCCAGGGCTCTAGTGATTCTTCTTCACTGTCCGCCTTCCTTTTTATGATTCTGCACCATTAATTAAATGGGGCTACAGAGAGCTCATTCCTCCTTGTAATGGCAGTCACGGGTCTCAGGGGAAGGGACATTCATTTACCTCCATGTCTAATGTATCCACCCCCCCCAGTAGGCTGTGGGACTGTGTGGGAGGTGGGCAGCAGACATCTCCTTTTTCCAGTGGGCACTAGTCTGCGACAATAAGTGACATCCTCATTCACGCACAGCTGTGATTAGATATGAGCAGCCAGGGGGAGCGTGTCCCCCATCATCCCTCTGTTCCTTTCTGATTCTACCCAACCAGGTCTGGTGGGTAGGTCGTCTTCATCTTGCCCACTTTGGGGCTGTTTCTCATGGGGCTGTCACCCAAGCAGCACTACTCTGACCTTCTCTGACTATGCCTTTTGATGCACATGAAGACACATCTTTATGGGATATTTATTCAGTGGGACCGTGATGGGGCCTAGGATGCTATTACAAAATTATCCCAAAATGTAGTGTCTTAAAGCAACCTCCTCTTAGTTACTTCTGTTTTGTTGGTCTCAATCTGGGCAAACTCATCTGAGGTGGTCTCACCATGTAATATAAGATTGCTGCTTTTTAAAAAAGTGTTTTATGGGATTTTTATTTACTTTGATTTCTTGTGTATGGGTGTTTTACCTGAGTTTTTGACCATGTACCATGTTCATGCAGTACCTACAGAGGCCAGAAGAGGGCACCAGACACTCTGGAATAGGAGTTACTGGTGGCTGGAAACTGGTGTCTATGTGCTGGAAACCGAACCTGGGTCCCCTGGAAAACTAGTCAGTGCTCTTAACTGAGTCATTTCTCCAGCCCCAATACTTTAGGTTGTTGCTGATTCCCTCGTGTTTGCTTGTTGTTTGTTTGTTTTGAGGCTAGATCTTGCTCCCTGTCTGGGGTTGGCCTTGAACTTGTGATCCTCTTGCTTTACCTAGGGGAAACTGGGATTACAGAACCATAGCCCCATACAGAGCAAGAATACAGTCTCATTAGTGGTAACTGGTGTGCGGTGTGGAGGGCTCCAGACAGCATCACTCACATAGCTGGTGCCTCAGTGAGATTGCTGAAGGCTGTGCTGAACTGGGGCTGTGTGTATTGTCCTTAGATGGTGGCCCAGCATGGCCGTCTCAGGGTAGTTATTGTTTTAGATGCTAGCTGGCCTCCTCCGAGAGTAGGCACAGTAGCATTGCGAGTCATGGAGCATGGATTTTATCCTGTTCTGCTAGTCACATCGGTCCCTTGGCCTGACTTAGACTCTAGGAGAACTGGGCTCTCTAATTCTGAATGGAGTTGTGGTCACTTAATTTACCCCCATGTCTAATGTATCCACCCTCCCAGTAGGCTGTGGGACTGTGTGGAGAAATTAACATTCCAGACTCGTGTTCCGATGGGCAAAGCCTGATCATAGAAGTCCAAAAACCCCTTCCTCCTTTTTCTGTACTGGTTACAGGGCAGCTGCAAGTCCCCACAGTTTCCTGTCTGATGTGGGATTTCCCTCTGTATGCTGTGATTACCATTAATGAATAAAGAACTGCTTTGAGAATGGGGAGGAAATTAGCCTGGAGGGGAAGAGAGACTCCAGTAGGGAGAGAGGAGTAGACAGAGGTGAAGAAAGGGGAGGAGGTGAGCAGGGCAGCTTGTCACCTAGTGTTTACCCTGAAGAGATTGGGACATACCTGTGGGAGACAGGGAACTGTGGGGACAGGGAACTGTGGGGACAGGGAACTGTGGGGACGGGGAACTGTGGGGA
>JAQHUG010000023.1:6669136-6679632 GCA_028555095.1 Dicrostonyx torquatus | reverse complement strand
AAGCTCTAACTTCTTATTGGCTAACTCTGACATCTTAATCTAACCCATTTCTATTCATCTGTGCCTCACCATGGGGTCGTGGCCTACCAGCACATCTACCTCCAGCCGTGGATCCATGGTGTCTCTCTCTGCCTCTTCTTCCCAGCATTCCATTTAGTTTTCTCTGCCTACCTCTGTTCCCCTATATGTGAAAGCAACACATAGACAGAAGGATCTCCTACACCACTCATGTTGTGGTGACCTCCAGCCATAAAGCTATTTTCATTGCTGTTTCATAATTGTAATTTTGTTACTGTTATGAATTGTAATATAAATATCTGTGTTTTCCAATAGTCTTAGGCAACCACTATGAAAGGGTTGCTCAATCCCCAAAGGGGATGTGACCCACAGGTTGAAAACCTTAGGTCCATTTGGAAATGGCCACCCAGGTGGTTCTGTACAGAGACCTTGCTTTCTATTTGCAACTTAGCCCCAGGATCTGGTTGTAGTTGGCTGCCAGGGACGGTTTCTCCTCCTTTGCCCTCCTTCTTTTTCTAAAAAAATATTTTTTATGGTTTATTTAACTTTATTTTATGTGCATTAGTGTGAAGGTGTCAGATCTCCTGCAACTGGATCTTCAGACAGTTGTGAACTGCCATGTGGGTGCTGGGAATTGAACCCCAGTCCTTTGGAAGAACAGTCAGTACTCTTAACCACTGAGCCATCTCTCCAGCCCCTTGCCCTCCTTCTCGTGCCTCTCCTAGGGTCAATGCCACCTCAGGATCACAGCTCATTTCCCTGATCTTACACTTGTTGGAAGCCCTGCAGAGAAGAGAATGAGAAAAGTGAGTTGCCTAGGATACCAACTGAAAGGTCTTCTTAGAGTAAGATGCTCCTTTCTGCTTCATCCTGGTCCTGATCCTGCTGCAGGTTCCAGCCCTGATGCCCAGACTTTGGGCTCCATGAGGTAGGTGGGGAAGCAAAACAGGAGAGCACCCTACAGAACATTAGTTACCTCATCTTCTGAAGCTTCAGAGGGTCTTGGATTGGACCATGGCCTTTAGAAGACCGTTCTCATCAAGCCCATTCTTCTGTAGGAAGCCGACCCACTTCTGAACTGTCTTTACAAGCCTAACATCTCGCTTCCTCCAAACATAAGCTTCCTAACCTAACTTCTAATCATAAAACAGTGCAGGCAGAGGCTAGGGAGCAGATTCCAGGCCTGGGTGTGTGGCTGTTCCCGTTTGACAGAGATCTTAAGATTCAATTTTCTTATCTCTGAAGTCCAGAATTGGAGCATGGTGACTCTTCCTTCCCTGTTGTCTGCATCAATTGTGGTTTCTGAGTTTGTTCCTCTGGCCCAAATGGGATAGCATCGTTAGACAACACATAGTATGTACTGTCATTGCGGGCCTGAGAGAAAGCCCAGTGTTGTGCGTTACGTATGAAATGTGCTCATGTCACAACAGGTAACACAGGTGCTAGCTTCTTTGATGGGCCACTCCACCAAATGTGTTATAGGGAAGTGGGGCCTGCTTGGAGGAAGGAGACACTGGGGTTGTGCCTCAATGAAAAGGCTGTGCCTTTTTGCAGAATCTCTTCTGGCTGATACCACTTCCTGTTTGCCCGTTTTCTAGCTGCTACTAAGTGAGCGTCTGTTCACCATGCCCTTCTCCCGTGATCTTCTGCCTGGATTCAGGCTCAGAAACCATAAAATTGCCCACCACTGACAGCCTCCGAAACCATGGGCCACCACTGACAGCCTCTGAAACGATGGGCCATCACTGACAGCCTCTGAAACGATGGGCCATCACTGACAGCCTCTGAAACGATGGGCCATCACTGACAGCCTCTGAAACGATGGGCCATCACTGACAGCCTCCGAAACCATGGGCCACCACTGACAGCCTCTGAAACGATGGGCCATCACTGACAGCCTCTGAAACGATGGGCCATCACTGACAGCCTCCGAAACGATGGGCCACCACTGACAGCCTCGGAAACGATGGGCCATCACTGACAGCCTCTGAAACGATGGGCCATCACTGACAGCCTCTGAAACGATGGGCCATCACTGACAGCCTCCGAAACCATGGGCCACCACTGACAGCCTCCGAAACCATGGGCCACTACTGACAGCCTCCGAAAATATGGGCCAAAACAAACCTTTCCATGTTGTAAATTGCCCCTCTCAGTTTTTGTCACAGCTGTGAAAAGAGTGGCAAGAAAGCCTAGGTACTCTCGGTCTTCAACCGCCAGTTTCTCTGACATGCCAGTCCTGAGCATTGGAGTGTGGAGAGCATGCTGGCCATGTTCAGAAGTGCATTCCCCTGAGGAGGCAGCAAGTTGTATTCTAGAGTTAATGATGCACTAACGAACGGCTGAGAGCTGCCTTGCAATACTTAAGGCGCCGCCAATGAGTCTGAGAGCTGGAGAAAGGGAGCAGGATGCTCCCGGGCAGAGCAGCGCCTGCGACTGTGAAATCAATCACGCAGTCGTGTTTATATTGCAAAATGTAGGAAATAGATTATTTTAATTGCTAATTGTTCTCGAGACCCCTACCAAGATATTTTTAAAAACGTGGCCTAAATGTTCTCCTTGACAGGCACAGTGAAGGAATTACAGTCCATTCAGTCGCTGACACACTGCTGATTGAAGTACAAAGGGGAGTAATCAGGGTTGTTGGTTTTTTTCTCGTGGCTTTTAACATTTACAAAGAAAATGATTTCAAGGGGTATACCGTAGAAAGACACACGTCCGTAAACAGTTACCAATCAGCCAAATACTCCCATTACTGGAAATCCCCCTCTCCTCTCCTCTCTTTCCAGCCCCTACACCCCACAATCAGCATCGAAATGCAACATGAATTATTCTTTTGTTCATGACTCAGAGGAAAGAGGATGAAGGTTTAGACTGAAGGGCATCGAGCGCTCCAAGACACCAGGGCCAGGGATAACTTCACAGACACAAACCATGTCAGCACAACACAGGTCTGGGAGGAGGTGGAATGCTCCAGATTAAGAGCAAGGGCCAGGAAGAAGGGAGGCTGCTGGAACCAACACTTTGGCCAGGCCACACCCCTGCTGCTCCTTAGAACAGGGCCTGGAGAACTCAGAGTAAGCATCAATATAGCCAGAAGTCTCTACAGAGTGAAGAGATGGCATTAGACAGGGAGATGAGCTGACAGACCCTCATTCTTTGTACATTTCCTTATTTTTGAACTCTTAAAACACAGTCTCTGGGAAGGTTATTAGAGACAGAGGAGGTGACTGGCAGATAAATGAGGGAAGACAAGAGAGGATAAAAGAGGGGATAAATATGACCAAAGTTATTATATGCAAGTATGAAAGTGTCAAAATGAAACCTGTCTATTTTTTCCAACCTGCCTGTGGCCTAGAGAAAGAACACCCTGGGGAGCCACTGTTGGCCTGCAGACAGAGGCCCACCACCCTGACCAGAGGATTGTTTGCTGGGCCGTGCTTTGAGCTCAGTCTTCAAGCCAAAGTGAGTTAAGTGATGAGAAAGGCTCTGCTCTTCCATTTCCTTAAAGTGTAAAGGATTTTTTTAAAACAGATTTACTTCAGCTCTGCCATCCTCCCTGAGGTGAACTGCTTCCGGTTCACTTTCTTGGCTGAGGCACAGCTTTAGAAATTCCCGGTTAACTCTTCCTGTCACAAGCATCCTGAGCTCCACTGCCCAGGGAATCTGTGTGAAGTCTCCCCAGGAAGGAAGTGCTTGTGCCCAGAGGAAACTGTGGCGGAAGGATTATCTAGGCCAGGGCAGCCTGTGGGTACATCTGTGCTCCCAGAATCCTTCAGCAGTTTCTGTAGGAGAGGTACTGAACCCGGCCCTTTTACTTTTGTACTACACCACCACTGAACCAGGAGGCTGAGGCAGGAGGATCAAACATTTAAGGGCAGCCTGAGCTACATAATGAGGTCCTGTCTCCAAGAGAAAAGAAACAAGAGGAAAGACACTCTGTTTTCTGCCCTTTCCCTCCCCGCCCCAGCAACACCACACACACACAGACACACACAGACACACACACACACACACACACCTTGAGTTTCTCAGTGAATGCTGGTCTACTCAGCTCTTATTTTGTGTTACTGGGGGGTTGACCCCAAGACTTCACAATGCCAGGCTTGCGTATTCTCTAACACTCATCCACACCCCAGCACTTTCTGCAAAAATTTTAATACTTTCTGCAAAAGTCACATATTCCAACCATTTCCACTGAGCTCTATGTGAACTTAAATGTCCTGTTATGTCATGTTTCAAGTATAAAGTGCCTCCCACAGAATCATGTGCTGAAGCCTAGGTCCCTAGCTGGTGACATTTATTTTGGAGGTGGTAGGAACTTTAGGAGCTGGGGTGTAGTTGGAGGAAGTAAGACACCAAGAACGTGTCCCTGAGTCTGTATTTCCTGGGGTGCTGTCCTATATTGCTCTCTCTACTTCCTGTGTACCAGGAGGCCATTAGCCCCTACCACACATTTCTGCAGTCACCATGGAGTGAAACCTCTGAAGCCATGAGCCAAAATAGTTCCTTCCTGCTTTAATTCACTAAGTCAGGCATGTTGTAATAAGACAAAGCCAAATGCATCGCATCTTTTCTTATACTATATTATGTAAATATTTCCTTTTTTGATTAAACCATTAGGTGATCTAAATTTTTTCTCTGAAATCATAGTCTTTCATGTTTTTATTATACTATGTTTCTTTAATTCATAGTTCCTGCCATAATTTGAGTATAAAGCTGTGATGTTTGTTCAGTCATGTCTTTTATTTATTCAGTTATTTTTTTATTTCTGGTTTTTCAAGATAGGGTTTCTCTGTATAGTCCTGGTTGTCCTGGGACTCAATCTATAGACCAGTCTGGCCTCAAACTCAGAGATATGCCTGCCTTTGCCTCCCAGTGCTAAGATTAAAGTTAGGTCTTTTAAACACATTTTTTGACCCCTGGTATTTTCAATGTATGAGGGACTTATTGACACAATCCACTGTGTAGGAACATCACACTAAAAAATGAAATCCTACATTCCCTCTCCTGACATTAGTGGCTGAAGCCTCTCCAGATGACTGTGCTTTTGCAGAACAACCCAAACCAAAAACAAATGCCAAGCACTGGGCAGCAGGAGCAGGTGGTGACAGAGTGGGGTTGCCCTCTCCTGAGGGACAGTGATGGGACATGCCCGTCTGTTCTCACCTGCCCAGACCATAACCACAGAGAATGAAGTTTGTGTGATGTATAGAGGGGCAATGGGGGGGCACACACGAGAATATCTGTAACCTGTTTGACATGAACTAGTAGAAAAGTAAACACTACAAAGAGAAAAAGAATCTGACAAGGAAAAAGGACAGAGTAAATGTCCTCAAAGTTAGCCTTCATGCTGCCAACTCTAAGTGACTGAGCTAAAAGCAAAAACCTCAGAGTTTCAATTAAGACTGAAGACGTTATTTGTTTTTCATCATTCAAGACTACATAAGAATATTATCTGCTCACAGAAAGGAAATAACATTTTTTAAAGGAAATCTAAGAATTTACAGTCTCTGCAAATTGACCTCCACAACTGGAGTAGGAGGGTTCATCTGTATTTCTGTGCTTTGATTGGTTAAATAAAGACTCTGCCTGGCTTGTAAGATAGGTCAGTCCTTAGGTGGGCCGAGTAGACAGAATGGAAGTTCAGGGAAGAAAGGAAGTGAGAGAGCCCGCCATGAAGCCTCCAGGGTCAGACATGATGAATGATCCCCGGTAAGATCACCACCTCGTGGTGACACACAGACTTTTATAATGGGTTAGTTTTAGATATGAGAGCTAGCCAAGAAAAGGCTAGAGACAATGGGCCAGGAAAAGTTTAAATGAATATAATTCTCATGTGGTTATTTCGGGCATAAGCAAGCAACCAGTGGCTGAGCAGGCCAGCGGCTGGGGGCTGGGAGCTGGGTGCTGAGAACACAATTTACACCTCCTCTATTTACAACACACAACACCCAGCAAACCAAAATTACCTGAGTGCCTGGAGAGGGGACTGAGTGGGTAAAGACACTTTCCATAGGGGTGAAGACACTTGCCATACAGGTAAAGGCATTGCCATATGGGTAAAGACATTGCCATACAAGTAAAGACATTGCCATATGGGTAAAGACATTGCCATATGGGCAAAGACATTGCCATACAGGTAAAGACACTTGCCATACTCCAGTGGTTCTTAACTTTCCTAATACTGTGACCGTTTAATACAGTTCCTCATGTTGTGGTCACCCCCAACCATAAAATTATTTTTGTTGCTACTCCGTAACTGTGGTTTTGCTACTGTAATGAATCATAATGTAAACATATTTGAAGTTAGGGGTTTGCCAAAGAGGTCACAACCCACAAGGTTGAGAACTGCTGACACACTCTGACAGCTCAGAACCTATGTAACCATGGAAGGAGAGAACTAACTCTACAAAGTCACATGACCGGTAAAGGGAAAAGACCAACATGAAACAATAGTGAGAAAGCGTAGTCCAGCACAGAAAATCCAGTTCATCTCCAGATGAATCCGGGATTGGACCTAACAAGTGAGAATTTTGAGTCGGCTGTTCTAACTATCTCAATGAAATAACACAAAACCACTCTTTCAATAATTCAGAATAGCAGCAACGCACTGAGCAGGGAGCCTCAACAAAGAGAAACAGTGTAGAAAGCAGAAATGTAAATTGAAAACTGAGAAAATACAGGATCTAAAATAAAACTTACTTAGTACTCCCTAAAACAATTGGGTATATGAGAACTTGAGGGTAAATTTAGGAAAACACCTGAAGGTGAGGAACAGAGTTGGGGAAAGGGGCTGAGGAAAGTCAAGAGAAGCAGCAGAAGGCTGGTGAGCTGCTGGACCACACAGGCTCATAGGGAGTGGGGCTATTTGAAAGGATTAGGACTCAAGACCTTGTTGGAGAAGTGTGTCTCTGAGGTGGGCTTTCTTTGGGGGTTTCAAATGCTCAGTCAGGCCCAGTATCTTCCTCTTCCTGCTGCCTGTGAATCCAGTTGTAAATTCTCAGCTACCTCTCTCTTCCTACCGCCTTCAGATACTGATTCAGAACTCTCAGCACCAGGACAACAATGTACCAAACCTCTAAAAGGTTACAGTGTCTCTTCCCAACAGCAGAACACTAAGACACATGCTAAATTAGGGTGGACAAGATGGCCCAAGAGGCAGTCATTTGCTGCCAAGTCTAATGACCCAATTTTTATCCCCTGGAACCACGTTGATAGAAGGAGAGAGCCAACTCCAGCAAGTTGTCCTCTGACCTCCATGTGTGCACCAAGGCATGAGCTTCCACACCCTTACCAAATACTAAATAACTGTAGTAAAAAAAAAAAATGTATCGTTGCTAAAATTTCTTTACAGAGGGCGACAAAAACATCTCCTTCTCCTCCTCAGGTCTCAGTGACAAACTGAGGAATAATTCCTCCAGAATTCACCCTGGGGAACCAATGAGTTTATTGGGCTTCCTAACAGAGTGTAAGTGAGGGATTTCTTACAGGAGTGTGGGTATTTCTCCCCAAAAAGCCTTCAAGTCTTTATCCAGCAGTGTAGATGGAGCACCCCCTCCCTTTCTGTGGACTCTCACCCCTCCCTAAGCCACATATAATTAGGGCTTACAACAGGTGGGAGGGAGAAATACTCTAGAGAATCTCCTGACCCTCCTCTGTGAGGGAGGGGAGGGTCAAAAGGCCTAGCTGAGATGATGTGTTCCAAGTGGGCACAACTGAATGCTCCAAGATGGTCGTTGTTTGGCTCTGAGGTTAGTCCTTCATGACTTGTATGTAAAAATTCAGGTGCTCGGCATTGGTAATACAAAGTAATGACTTTGGTGTTCTGGGTTTGTGTTGGTAATATTATGTTAAGGTGTGTTACTTTTGTTTATGTTGCATTTGTTTAACTCTGTGTTACTTTGCCTGACTAGAATACCTGATGGTCTAATAAAGATCTGAATAGCAAGTACCAAGGCAGGAGAAAGAATAGGCAGGGCTGGCAGGAAGAGAGAATATATAGAAGGAAAATCTGCGAGGTTCAAAATAGTAGCTAAAGAAGGAGGAGGACATCAGGAGCCAGCTATCCAGCTACCCAGCCATCCATAGCACAAAAACAGATTTACAGAAGTAAGAAAGTAAAAGACCAGAGGCAAGAGTTAGACAGGATAATTTAAGAAAAGCTGGCAAGAAACAAGCCAAGCTAAGGCCAAGGCCGGATGTTTATAACTAAGAATAAGCCTCTGTGTGATTCATTTGGGAGCTGGGTGTTAGGCCCTGAAAAGAGCAAAAAAAAAAAAAAAAAAAAAAAACCAAACTAAAAACCATCATATATTACAGGTTAGCATTATTTCAGAATCTGCAATCTAAGTTAACCTTCTTCTAGAAGCCAAAAGAAGACATGATTCATGTAAGTTAGATAATAAATGAAATGTCAAATAATGTATAGCAAATTGAAAGAAGGAAATTGGGTAACTTAAGTTTTCAACAACACAAAAAGAATTACTTAAATACTGCTTACTAACAAATAATTCAAGATTCCCAATGTATAAACCATCTGGTGTGAACAATTGCTGGATTCTTTTTTAAAAAAAAATTGATTCAAAATTATGTTTATAAAAGAGCAAATTAACAGACTGAGACAAAAAGTGACCATCGATCTCAATATTTTATTTGAATATTTTGATGTTTAGTGCTGTAGCAAAGGGTTGAGGGGGAGCATGATTCGCAATCTCTGAAGCTGACTCAGCTCGCACGGATCCCACTTGTGAGTTTAAGTTGAAGTCAAATGTTTGAGCAGCAAAGTTTTTGACACGATTTCACCCATCATTGTATGTGTTTCCTCCCATGCTCAGCCCCTTCTTCCATCCTCCTTTACAGTACTGGGATCTCATCCCTTCCATGCCACCCTTTCCCCTTTGAACCCTCACCTGTGAACGCCTATGTAGAAATTAACTGTGATGGCCAATTCAGGTTCTCCTCGGGTGCTTTTGGGACCCTTGTCAACCCATGAACCTGTTCCAGTTCTGCAGTGATTCTCTACCCAAAGCCCAGGAAGACAGTTGAAGAATGGGCTGTCTTTCTTTTATTCTAAAATTCAGCAGCCCAAGAGGAAGTTAGGGTTGAGTTGTTTTCAGGTGACTAAGGGAGTTGTGGCTCCCGTGCAGCCAGTAACAACCTTAGCCTAAATTTATAGAGAATGAAACAAGACAGCCACTTGAATTACAGAACCAAGGCTCTCCAGGATGGAGGGCAAAGCGCAGGCCTCCTGGAGATGATCAGTCATTGTTTGGTTTGAACTTCAGGGCCACACTGTTGATGCAAAACCTTTGGCCAGTGGGCTGGGGTCCATCAGGAAACACATGGCCGAGGTGAGCTTCACACTGCAGGGGAAAGATGCCTTTGTCAGTCCTCAGGAAAACAGCTCGACATGGCTCACTCCACCCCAGAGCCTGGAAGCTGGGAAGCATCATCTTTGTATTGGAATTTGGCTCAAAGATGGAGAGGATGGATACACAGAGAGAGCTGTAGCAGTAAGCAGTCCTACTTTCCCAGCGAGCGCGGGGCCAAAGGGTTAAGCTTAGGCCTTGACTTGCTCACCTCTCAGATGGGGATCTTTACCATACCTACACAATAGAGCCATTCTGAGGCCAAACAAGCACAGGTCTCGTAAGGATTAACACAACCTAGGTGAGCACACAACAATCACTTTTCTTTCCTGCTAGACTCTGGCATCTTATAAAACTCATGCATCAAAAACATGAGTACCAAAGAACATGAAAACAAGTCTCTTTGAGCTGGTAGGGTGGCTCAGCAGATAAGAGCATGTGAGGCGCAGACCTGACCACCTGACTTCATCCAGAGAACCCACAGGGGAAGGAGAAAGTTGACACCTGGAAGTTATCCTATGACCACTTCACATGTGCCATGGTGCTTGTGCATACACACACACGCAGCCAGCCACACACACATGTGTGTACATGTGTGTGAAAACACAAATGATGATGATGATGATGATAACAACAACAATAATAAAACACAAAGCCAAGTTTTCTGTTTAGACCTAAGCTCCCCCTCCTCTGGCTCCAAGTAGGGGCTAATGAATCTGCCCATTGGTGGCATGCTGCCAAGTAGGAAGGAGGTCGAGAGATGTCACCTTTATCTTCAGTGCCTGGTGGAATGGGACAGAGGGATCACCACAGGTGTGGGTACAAGTCTGGGGCATTTTGATGACAGAGTCCACTGTGGAAGATCAAGACAGGCACCAAAGAAGGACAGCTTGTTTCTTTTCAAAGAAAGCAAACACATCACCTGCTTGCAGATCACCTCCATGCGAGTGCGTCCTGAGGAAGTGTCCAGGCGTCTCAGGATCCCTGAGTTACTCTCATCTGAGCCTGTTGTGCCATGAGCCTCAAAAAATGAAGGCCAGCCAGTGCCGGAGTTGTACTTCTTCTCAGAACTGTGAGAGACAGTGCAGACCCACAGAGGTTAGAGGA
>JAQHUG010000023.1:6647280-6662288 GCA_028555095.1 Dicrostonyx torquatus | reverse complement strand
TGTGGATGGATGAAGTCTTCAGGTAAGATGGGCATTGCTGGGCTGCTGTGGATGGATGAGTCAGGAAGTTTGTTTTGAGCACATCACGTTAGCTTCCTGGGGTGGTGTTTACAAATTACAACAAAGCAGGTGAGATGCTCTCATGGTTCTGAAGGCTGAAAGTCCAAAATCAAGATCTCTGCAGGGCCACGTCCCCTAGAAGACCCCGGGATGTCTCTCTGTTTCTCCCCTTAGCATCCAGAAGTGGCTGGCGAACCTCTGCGTTGCAGCCTTTGTGTCCTTTTCACGCGGTAATCTCCTTTTTGATCCTGTTTTCCCTCCTCTTATTAGGACACCAGCCATATTGGATTAAAGGAACATACAATTTCAGTGTGACCTGACTGCAACAAATTCCATCCGCAGTGACCATATTTCCACCTAAGATCACGTCCACAGTCTCCAGAGATGAAGGCTTCAACATGCCTTCCTCAGAAACACAACGCTTCGGTTGGTCTTTCTGTTACTATGATAAACCCTCTGACCAGAAGGAACATAGGAAGTAGGAAGGTTTCTTTCAGTTTACACCTCCCAGGTAATAGTCCATCACTGAAGGAAGTCAGGGAGAGAAGCATGGAGGAAGAAGTGTCTCTTACTGCACGTTCTCTCTGAGCTCAGACTCAAGTTCTTACATGACCAGGCCCAGCTGCCCAATGTTGGTACTGTACCAGATCAATCATCAATCAGGACAATTGTCACAAATATTAAGTCTTAAGACCAGTCTGGCCTAGGCAATTAAAACTTCTTTCCAGGTGGCTCTAAGTTGTGCTAAATCAACAATTAAAAACTAGCCAGGACACACAGCTCAACCCACAATGTGTGTACATAAAATTAACTGGCCAAAGGCCTTAAACTGTCTATCATCTTTATCTCTTTCACTAAATAAAAAGCACTTAAGCGCTGAACTGTGTGCTGACAAAGTCACGGGAACTTAGAAGAGGAAAAACAAAAGCCAAATGCAGTGTGTTTTCTCAAGAAGGCCCCATGTACACGGAGGGGCAAGCACATCATCCCAAGAACATCCAGCATGGCCACCAACCTGCAGAAGAAGCCACTGAAGGGTCCAGGGTTCCTGGATTTACCTTCTAATTTCTCTAAGATTCAATTTTTGTTGACAAACTTTTCACTTCATTCTGACTCTACACAAACATCTGCAGGAATGGCTTTTGTGTACCCCTGTTTCTTACAAAAGAATCTTGAGACTAGAAATAAAGAGCTAATCTGAGAGAGAAAACAAAAACATACTCCTAACACTATCCTCTTGAATGGTAAGAGTGCTCAAGAAAGGGCTGGGAAGATGGCTCAGTTGGTAAGAGGCCTGGCTGCTCTTCCGAAGGACCTCGATTCAATTCCTAGCATCTGCTCACAGCTCACAACCATCTGTGATCCAGTCCTAGGGGAATCGGATGCCCCCTTCTGGTCTTCATGGGACCTGGATGCACACTGCACAGCGATACATGCCCACACAACACCCACACATACAAAAGTAGTAAGTAAATAGTGTTCAAAAGATATTTTTATAAAAGAATGCTCAATAATACAGTCTTCATTTATATTTTTCACTGATTAGAACGTGTTCTCATCATATTAGAATTCACTAATTAGAGCATATTCGTCATCATAAAACACACACTGAGCATCAATTTCTGACAAGGGTTAATCTCTAAGAATACATCATCCATCAGCGTTAGTATGTCTGGAGGGCTGAGAAGGTGTTACACCTTGTTCTATTGTGTTTCCATCTATTAGCTCTTAACTTAGTTAATCCTCCTAACAACCCTATGAGCTGGATACGCTGTATTATCATTTTACAGGTAAAGGAGAAAACCAAGGTTTTAAGAAACTTACCCAAAGTTACCCAACAATGGAACTGATACAGACACCTGGACAGGCTTTATCACACTCCTATAAATGGATGCTCTTTAAGAAGAGTGTATTCTAGAATGGAGCTGATTATTATGATTTGATTTTGGTGTTAAATGCCCCCCTAAAGCCCAGGTGTTAAAGGCAAGTTGGAACTGTCAAGAGATGGAGCCTCTAGCAAGTTTTTTAGATAACTGGGGTATGTCCCTGAAAAGGATTATGGGAGTCAGGCTCTTTCTTCTTCCTCCCCTTTGTTCCTGGCCATGCAGTTGGGGTTTTGCTTTATCATACACTATCACCATAAAAATGAGACCTCCAAAACACTGCACCAAAATATTTATAAGTTGATTAGCTCCTGTGTTTATTATAGTAATGGGAAGCTAGATGGATATGTTATTATAGTAACAGGAAGCTAGATGGATATGTTGCTATAGTAACAGGAAGCTAGATGACACGTTGTTATAGTAACAGGAAGCAAGATGGATATGGTCTTATTTTCTTTATTCTTAGCTTCAGCATCTGCAATAAAATATAACAAAACCTCAAAAGTACTTTTAAAAGATATGGGGGGGGCTTTGCATTTAAAACTAAAATGACTGAAAAGAAACAATGGAGGTTCATGAGCTAGCTGCTGGTTCAGTGACCTGGCTACTTGGTGAATAGGCTTCCAGATGATTGATTGGATTTCTTCTGGATTTCACTGTGACTCAGGGTTGGCCACATAACTTTCTTAACTTTATTTAGCATTGGGCTAACACTGTAGCTACCGGTTACATGGGACCTCCTTAAGCTTAAATTTGCTAAAAATCCTAACAAGTCCAGCTTCTCAGCCACACTGGCTGTACTCTGGATGCCCAATAGTCACATAGAACTGAAGCCTCTCTAGAGATCTGTGCAGAGTGTGTCCTTCACCACAGCAAGCCCTGCTAGCCAGAGCCCTTCATTCTGCTCCCTCTCTCTCTCGCTCGCTCTCGCTCTCTCTCTCTCCTCCCCTATTTTTCAATGCTGTGACTGAGGCTGGGTGGTGAGGGGAGAGGAACCAGTGGATACTGGGAAGGCCTCCTCTGGACACCAGTGGAACCAACAGAACCTTGGAGATGAAGCATTCTTACAAGAATGACTTCTCATCCTCCAAAATGAGAAACAGGACATCTATCCAGCAGCTAAATAGTAAGAATGTAGGCTTACACTTTTCCAAGGTCCCCAGATGAAAGCAAGCTAGTTGACTTAACTGTTGACTTTTCCTTTTGGCAGAAATGATGGTGAAGGAATAACTAATTTTTCTGAAACCCGAGTCTTGGACTTTACTGCTGCAATTCTGTGAACCACATATTTGGCTCCTTCTGCCATTTTCTAGCATATACAACTCCTAAAATTCTTATAATCCTCAAAGAGTTTCTTTTTCTAGCTTAGCTAATGGATGTAGGACAGGGACTCGTCACCAAGGCATGATCAGTGTTGGGTCTTTCAGCCCCACCCCCAACATTCAGGGTAGGGAGCTGATGACTTGTGCCCATGATTTTGGAATAAAGCCTCCAAAAGGACAGGGTCTGGGGAGTTTCTGGGTATCTTAACCCACGGAAGTTTCTAGAGAACTTTCCTAGAGAAGGCATGGAATCCAGTACCCTTCCCTCACACCCATGCTACTCATCTCTTCAACTGTATTTTTTACAACAGTGATAGCCTCCAATAAAGAGGTAAAGGTGAGTGCTTCCCTGAGTTCCGGGTGCTACTCAAGAGAAACAGGGGACCCAGGAGAGTGTGGGCAGTCGGACTGAGAGCTGGTTGGTCAGGAGCACAGGTCACAACAGGAGAGTATGCTGGGCATCAGAAGTAGAGTACAGCATGCGGGGACTGAGCTGTTCAGCCAGGCTCTAACACTGTCTCCACGAAGACAAGGTCAGCTCTGAACTAAATTGGAGGATGCCCTTGGCCTGCATCTTCTGGGGAATTGACGGCTTGCGGGTGGACAGAGGCTTAGTTTTTGATGTCAGGGCTGCAGAGATGGCACAAGAAGTTCTTGTAGAGGACAGGTTTGTTTGGCAGCACCCTTGTCAGACAGCCCATGATAGCCTGTAACTGCAGATGCAGAAGAACATCTCATAAACACACATGCACACACACAAACACACACACACAATTTAAAATAAAATAAATTTTAAAGAACACATCTTTGGGATCAGAGAAGCCTGTTGCCTGCTGTGATGTGACAGGGAAGTCATGTGTTCTTCCAACACTACTGTGTAAGAACTAACTTCACCCTGGTCTTCCCTGGTGCTCCAGGGCTGGTGGCTGGTAGTAGGCTCTTCCAGGTAGTCCCTCACCAACACTGTTTGTCGGGGCCATGGCCTGGCCTCCTAAGCAAGAAGGAAAATCAATCCTAGTCACGCCTGTCCTTGCAGGAAGGGTCTGGCTTCCTAATGCAACTCGCATTAGCAGCCGGCTGGCCAAGAAGCCAGGCTGCTGAAAGCCCAAAGGACAGAAGGAGGTTCTGCCTAATGGAAGATTCACAGAGCTGGCTTGATTTATATTTTATTCTAAACCAATTTAAGGCTGATGCAAAAGAAAGGAAAACATCTTTGAAGTTCTGAAAAACAAGACTTCAAAGATGTTTCCTTTCTTCTTTCCTGAATCTACGTTTTTAAAGACTATTTCCTGCATATCTAAACAAAAAAAGCCTTTGTTGAAAGATTTTAGATGCTGATTGACTTAAAAGAGGCTTTGAAATCAAGGGACAATTAAATTTACTTTTAGCTACATAGAAGAGGGCATGGTATTCGCTTCTGTCAAGCACTGTGGGGAATCAAGCCTCATAAAAGTCTGTGCTTGCTAAATTAAATTATAAACCCATTTTCCCTGGGAGAGATATAGTTTTAATCATATGGCCAAGCAAATACTATTAGGGTTTAGATTTCTTTACATACTTTCCCCTCTAAAAAATCCTAATGGCTTTATCATGAAGTCCCCATCAGAACTTTGTTTTCTCTCAGAGATACACAATGGAAGAACATAAGTGGCAAGTCCTGTCAGCTGCATGAAATATCAGGAAAAAATCAAGACAGACAGATGTCCTCCACGGGCAGCTCTCCTTGCAGCTATAATAACAGAGGGCAAAGGCAATCAATGGTCCCATACAGCATACAGGAGGCCCTGGGGTTCAGTCTTCAGCATCAGAAAAATAAGAAACTCTAAGAGCATTTAATCATCTAAGTTCTCTTTCATTCATCATCTTACCTGAAGAGTGGGCTATCACAGCACACACAATGGTACATCCCTGTCTCCTTGTTGTTCAAGTATATCCCACTGAAAGGCTGAAAGTAAAAAAGGAAGAGACATCATCACACTTTGGGGTGATAAGGCAGACAAACCCAAGCGTGAGGCCAAGGGTGTGGCTGGCCCAGGACTATGGTGTTTGCCTAGCATCTGAGAGGCCTTAAATTCAATCCCCACCATTACAAAAGGAAAAAAAATGAACCAAAAGCAAATAATAAAGTCCAATCAAGAAATTAAACTAATTTGACAAAGTCTAAGAATCGGCAGAGAAAAAATGCAGTCAACCTGCAGCCTGCAAGCTTCTTTATAGCCTGGCCTTCATCTTGCCAAATATTCAAATTGTGACATTAATAATGCTTTGTGTTTATGTACCACCTTTCATCCAAGAACATCAAAGTCCTTGAAAAAGCATGAACACCAGTCCCATCCTCTGCCATCCTGGAAGATTTCACTCTCATTTCAAAAGAGCTAAAGCAACAGGAGTCTAAACACTTGTCTAAGACCCTTTGAACTCTCTAATTAAAGATGGAATATAAAGGGTTGGGAGAACAGCTCAGTGGTAGAGTACTTCCTTTGTGTGCAGAGACCCTGAGATTGATCCCCAGGAGAAGGGTGGGGAGAAAGGGTGAAGGAGACAGAGAGGGTGAGAGGAAACACAAACGCATCAAAAGCCTTGTTCAGTGAATTTGGGGTTGTGCCTTTAACACACATCATGCAGAGTCAACACTGCGCAGAGTCGATCAGGGTTAAATGATGAGCCAGGGCCTCAGCACTAGGTCACCAAGTAGAGAAAGCACCACATCCACAGGCGTTTAAAGAAGGCTCTCAACTGCTGCGAGGGGCGTGAGGGGAATAAAGCAGTGAATGAGTGCAGTCTATAGCTGATGCCCTCTCCTGGCCTCCTTGGGCACCTGCACATACATGGGACACATAAACTCATGCACGCGCATGCGTACACACACACACACACACACACACACAAATAAAATAAATAATCTTTGACAATTTTGTCAAATTCCCTTATCATCCCCTCAGTCAACAAAATTAAAAAGAGAGTTTGCACAAGCTAACTGCAAAAGCCATGTCATGGTGGTACACACTGCCCAATCATACAGACAGCAACCAGGACTCATAGCATGGAATGCTGGCCGAGGGGCAGCACTGGCAGAGAATGGCTCTTCTGTCTTTCTAGATTTATCAGCTCAGAAAAACTCCCCATTGTGCTAACTGCATATTTAAAAAAAGCTTCATAGGAGATGTGCAAGTCCAGTTGCTGAGTCTACAAGATGGGCACACTTGGATGCACTCTCTCTCTCTCTCTAAAAGCCTTAAGGTCTGGCTTGATGGCACATGGATGCAATCATAACACTGGTGATGCTGAGGCAGGAGGACCACAAGTTCAAGACAGGTTTGAACTACATAGACAGATCTTGTCTAAAAAGCAAAGAAGGAAGGGAGGGAGGGGTGGAGGGGTGGAGAGAGGAAGAAGGGAAGGAAGGGAGGTGAGTATAGTACATTTAGTCACAAAAGTCTGAATGAACCTAGTGAGCTGTTCATTCACAGCGACTCCAGACTTGAGCACTGTGAATATCCCTGCCATGAAGGCCGATCTACAAAGCCCTGGCCACAGAAACCAGGCAGCCTATAAAATTAAAAATATAATTTCACCAATATAAGAGTCAGGAGGTTGGTGTAGCAGTAAGTAAAGTAAATAATCCAAATGAGCAGGAATTATGACTTAATCTATTCCTACCATTATGTCTGTCTGCTGCACTCTCCCTGACTCCTGCGTCTCCTCATCAACCCTGTGGTGTAGCCCAAGCCCTTTCACATATCAGGAACAAAACAGCTTCTATTTATCCTGGTCTTTACTGACAATCTAGAATACATTCAGCGCTGGTCTGGATGCTAATGTTGCAGATGGGAAAAATTAATTCAAAAGTTAATTACCTTCCCCAAATGGAAACCAAAGTCTCTTGTGCTGCCCAGATGACAAAAACCAGTAAGAAGACAGACATACTTCATGATGACAGCCACGAGAGGGACTCACGAAGAACCCTCCTTGGAAGCAGCGTCCGCGCAGGCTTTCTGCACAGACTGAGTCTGGGCCGAGGGAAGGAGGATCTTTATTCTTTTAACCTTTCATCACTAATGTGTGCAGCTGATAGATGCTGATCATAGAAAAATGCCAATCACTACTGAGTTGAGCTTTGCAGAATGGGTAAGAACTGAGCAGATGAGAAATTGAGTGTTTCAGACAGGGAAGACATGCAAATAGATGAATGGCACTGGGAAGGTAGAAGCCAGACCACACTGGGCTGTGCATGGACCGCAATGACGAACTTATACCTGGTCCTGCTGGACACAGGGGTTGGAGAGGCACACTGCGAACTTGTTCACTATCTGTGCTCATGGTCAGAGTGGTTGTGCCTGCTCTTAGCACTGAAGGAAAGAGAGGAGGAGGGAAAGAAGGAGGGAAGGGAGGAGGAGTGAGAGAGGAACAACCGTACACAATAAAAAACAAAAGTGACTGGAAGGCAAAGAGAGAGGGGATGTCAATCAATCAAGGCCTGGGTGGCTCCAGTTGGAAACTGAAAAAGAAAGAAAGAAGGGAAAGAGAAAGGAAAGAAAGAAGGAAGGAAGGAAGGAAAAAGAGGAAGGAAATAAGGAGGGAAGAAGAGAGGGAGGGAGGGAGGGAGGAAACTGAAAAAGAAAGAAAGAAGGGAAAGAGAAAGGAAAGAAAGAAGGAAGGAAGGAAGGAAAAAGAGGAAGGAAATAAGGAGGGAAGAAGAGAGGGAGGGAGGGAGGGAGAAAGGAAGAAAAGAAGACTCAGAAGCCAGAAGTGAAATGACTGCCTGCACAGGGGAAGGGAGCAGGGTCAGAAACAGGATGAACTTCAACACTGCCCTGAGATTTCAAGTCTGTCTGTCCGGACCAGTGCCAGTCCCCTCTTACTTGATTGTTAGTTCTCACGTGCTAGAGGCAGAGGATGGCTGCATGCAGGCAATCTTATTCAAGAGGAGGGGTCAGAGCAGATGAAAACCAATAAAAGGAGCTGAGGATCCACTGGGTTGGTGGCTCTGAGCACACAATCCCCAACAGGCCTATGGGTCAAGAGAAGAGACGATCACCAAATTTTAGTGAGGCTGTGGCTACCAGGAATGCACACGTGGGCCGCTGCATAGAGAAGATGCTGGGTCCTGACGGATGTCTCTACCCCATTCTCTGAGGCTCATGGTGTCTTCTGTAACCTCACGTCAATTAGAAGGAGGACAAGAAAGCTGGTCCTCCTTCTGGGGCTCAAAGCAGGGAGACCAGATCCAGACGGCAGAGAAGGACATGAAAAACTAACTCCTAACTCTCCTTCTGTTGACACCTGACTCTTGGTTATGACTCAGCCAGGGTGCAAATTCTTTGCCTGGCTGCAAGCACTGCTAACATGCCACTACTGCTTGATTAATATGTATAACTGTATATATACAGATCAAGTACCCGGAAATGGAACACGGGTACACCGCTGTGAGGGAGAGCATTGCAGAGGCAAACTCAGCAGGGCCTGAGCAAAGGACTCCTGGAGAAAGTGGTCTGGGTTGGGTTGGGTCTCTGGGCTAGAAAAACAGCTCAGCTCTTAAGAGCATTTCCTTGCTCTTCCAGAGGATTCAAGTTTGATTCCCAGGACCCGCATCAGTGGCAGTCCACAACAGTACATAACTCCAGCTCCCGGGGATTCCCATGCCTTTTCAGGACCCTGAGGATACCCACACACATGTGGTATACATGTGTGCATGCGCTCGCACACACATATATATTATATAATACATACACACATATATATTATATAAATATACACACACACATATATATTACATAAATAATAGTCGATCTTAAAAGAAGGGTCTGCATTAATTATCAGGACAAAATGGCTGAGGGAAAGATACCCAAGATGCAGGGGCCTTAAAGGGAAGACAGCAGAGCATTTGCTGGCTGTGAGGACAATGTGGCCATAGTGCAGGGGCCAGAGGGAGCATGACTGCACCTGAGGCAGGCGCACAGGGAGGGTCTCCTGCTGCGGGGAGCCGGTTAGCATGGAAGTACTGTGCATTTACTTTGAGAGCGATGGTAAGCTTCCAAGTGCTTATGAGCTGGGAGGTAGCATGGTCCACTTTGTTCTCAAAAGACTCCTTCGGGGAGGGAAGGAGAAAGCAGGGAGAAGAGAGGAGTCAGTAGATAGAGCCGGATGGATTGAGGATGTTGGCCTGGTCAGCAGGGATGAGGCAGTGGAGCTTGGAGAGCCTGTGTGGCACTAAAGGATGGAGAAGGATTCGTGTTTCTTCAGGTGGATGGAAACTGACGGCCTGGTACAGAGACTGTCACAGGGCGCGTGAGGGTTTGTGGGCACCTCTACCCCAGTGTCCCCTCCCCCAGAACACTTTATCAGCACTATGCCATCTGCTTACCGCTTCAGTTCCTTTCTCTCTGGTGACGTGGAACTCCTCAGGAGTCAGTTTCTTCTGCCAGTCAGTCTTGCTTAGAGAGACCTTGGACTTTGTAAGACACTCTGCATTGTCAAGCAGGAAATTTGCTTTATTAAAATGGAGCATTGCCCCTCCCCCATTTGGGTAAGAGCTCTTTCTCTTCTGTGGCTTCCTTCTTTATGGGAACCAGAAGGCTCAGGCACAAGATGCCTCACGCATTTCATTAACAAGAAGTCAGGGCTGAGGAGAGAGCCAGTGGCTTGTCTGGTCCTCCTGGAGCATGACCCCAAAAAGAAACTACTACCAAACACATTCTCCACGGGTACCTTATAGTGAAAGTGGATTCTTCCTCCCATTTCTGCATTAAAAATTTCAAGACTTTCCTTGGTTTAGTTTTCCTTAGATAGTTTATAATATCCCATCTGCAGTAGACACATTAGTCTTCCTGACCCTTCTTCTGACCCCTGCTGACCCTTCTGACCCCTCCTGATGCTTCTGGAATCTGCTGAGTAATCACTTGACATCAAAAAAGCTTTTTGTGCCTCAGTTTCTTTTTTGCAAATTTTAAAAATCCCTTTTAAATGTAGCACTTGGAGTAATGGTTTCACTGAGGCATTCCCATCTATATGCTGTCTTCTTACTGCTCTTCTGCCACCCCCTCCACACCCCTCTGCTCCCTGGCCTCCTTTTCTTACACACATATTGTCACCTTTTTCCCCACAACCTTCTTTAAGACTTCCCTTCCATCTACTTTATGACCTGTATCTTGACAACCCCACACAAATACATTAAAATATATAATGAAAATGGAGGATCTGTACATGAAAAAAAAAAAGTGAGGTATTTGTCTTTCCTGGTCTGGGATGCCTTGCTTAGCATAATGACTTCAAGTTCCATTCATTTTGTTGTGATTTAAAAAGTGGCATGAGAGAGAAAGAAGCCATGCTACAGAGCTCACATGGAGGGGCTTTTTATTAGAGGGAAGGGAAAAGAAATGGGAAAAGGGGGAGAGGAGAAGGGAGACCAGTCTCTGGTCTCTAGGGACAGGAGCAGCAGAAGAGAAGAGAAAGGCAGAGGGAGGGATGGAGGGAGTGGAGCAGGACCCTTTTTAAAGTGAATGCAGAGGAGATGCCCTTAGTGGCTACAGCTGAGGATGTATCCTGTCAGGGCCCCAAGGCAGGCCAGTTACAGATGCCTGAATACTAACTGATTTTCCTACAAATACTAAGATTTCATTTTCTTTAGAGGTGGATAAAGTTCCATTGTGTGTGTGTGTGTGTGTGTGTGTGTGTGTGTGTGTGTGTGTACTATGTGATGGCTAAAGAAACCCCACTTTGGAATAGGCATCCACCTTGGTACCTAATAGCTGTCTACCTCTGACTGAAGTTTCTCAAAGATAACTTCCTGACAACCCTGACTTCTTGACCCCCACCCAAAACTGTGCAGGAGGGACCATCTGCTTGTAATGCTGTGGCCTGCTCCAGATTTTGGCTTTTGTAACCTGCTTTATGCAGATATTCAAGGGCTACTTGGAGGTCGCCTTGACAACCTTCTCTTCGCAGAGCAGTGCAGTTCTCTGGCTCCCTAACTTGCTTTGATAGGTATTCAAGAACTTCTTGGGTGGTGCAGGACAATTCTGTATCCTGTCAATCATGTTTTAAATAAATGCTGATTGGCCAGGTAGGAAGTATAGGTGGGTCAACCAGACAGGAAGTAGAGGCAGGGCGAGGAGGAAGTCTGGGAAGCAGGAAGCTTCCCTAGCATTCCTGCGCAGATCTCCAAGGAAGCAGCATGTGTCCCTGGCCATATGCCTGGCATGGATGGGAACAATGGGTTACTATAACTTATGGGAGCTAGTAAGAAGCCTGAGGTAATGGGCCAATCAGTTAATAACCTAAGGTAGACTCTCTGTGTGATTTTCTTTGGGGCTTGCTGGCTGTGGGATACTGGGCAGGACAGTAACCCCAACAAGCAGGACCCTCGTGTTACACTTGGGTTTTGCCTTTTAAAGCCAAAGATTTCTTCACCTGTCTCTGCACAGCACTTACATACTGCGGCATGCTAGAAGTTTTAATAAGTTTGGCTAAAATTATCTGAAGTGAGTCTGGCTGTCTTTTCCAAGTGGCTTTGAACTCCGCAACAGGGTGACATTTTCCATGCACCTGCTGGACATCTCAGCTGGTTCCATTTCTTAGCTAATGTGGATAGGGCAGCAATGACATTAACTGGGCAAATGTTCTGAGGTAGCACTTAGGATCCTCCAGGTGTGCGCCCAGGAGTAGTGCAGAAGCGCCACCTGCTAGTTCTGGAAAGTGCTTCCCTCAGGGCCCAGATGAGCAGTGAGGGTTGGATAGAGATGATCTTTAGGCAGAGTCATTACATTTCTTCCATGGCTTCTTAAAGGGTATCTTCATTTTTGTCTGTCAGGGAAGTCTGCATTTTAAAAATTCTCTTGCGTAGAGAATTTTTAAATTTTATTTTTTTTTATCTTCCCCAAAGCAAATCTGTCTGTTATCTGTTTGCTTGTGTTTGTTTTAAGATAAGGTCTTGGAAAGTACAGGCTGTCACACCCCTACTAGTCTAGGTTGGCCTTGACCTCCTGCCTCCAACAGTTAGACTTTAAACCACCGCTGTGCTTCGCGATCTGGTTCTGTCCCATTCCTCCTGCTCATTATTACTTCTGTCCTATTGTATTTATATGGACACGTGAACACAAAGCCTCCAGGACAAGACAGTATTTAGTTAAGGTGGGTATAAAGCTGTTTTAGTTAGGGCTTCTGTTGCCGTGATGAAACATCATAGCCAAGAGCAGCTTGGGAATAATGGGCTGATTTCATCTCCCAACTCAGGTCCCACTCCATCACTGAGAGCACTTGGGAGCTGGAGGCCACACTGGAGTGTCCCACTCCATCACTGAGAGCACTTGGGAGCTGGAGGCCACATGGGAACAGGGAAGCCTGAGAAACTGCTCACTGACTTGCTCCTCATAGCTCACTCAGCTTGCTCTCTTCTCCAACCAGGGATGGCATGGCCCATGGTGGCCTGGGTCCGTCCATAGCAATCATCAATGGAGAAAATGCCCTTACAGCCTTGCCTATAGGTACTCTAACGGCAGGTTCCTCTTCTCAAATAACTCTGGCTTGTGTCAAGTTAACAGCAATAACAACAACAAAACAGACAAAAGCCAGCCTAATTCTGATAATAAATGTTTTCATTATTCAATTCTGGAAGGAGTTTATAGTCATTCAGCACTTTAATTTAGAAATAAGAAAAAAAAGAGGAAAAAAAAACAAATAAAAGACAGACTCAAATGATTACTAAACCTGCCTGGGGGGAGGAGGGGTCCTGTCTTAGGCTTCCTTCTGCCTCCATACTGCCTTTTTGGAAATTTTATTGCCTTAATATCTGCAAATCCCAGCCCACCATGCAAACTCCCAAACTTGGATTTTCCTCCGTTGTAGACAGGCCTGCTGATCCACCTCCACTTCTAATCACCTCCTGGAAATCTCCACTCCAGCCATGATGGTGGGCTCCTTCTTCCCCCCTGCTCTTGGTTCCCAGATGCAGTCTGAGGCTCTGTTGCTAAATTCATACACAGTAAAGATTGTCATATCGTCATCTCCAATACTGGAAGAGATGGGTAGGGGAAGACAAAAGGGGAGGGAAAGAAAACGAGGTTCTTCTCCACTTGCACTGCAGGAAACCCATCTGAACGCATATATGTTAGTGATCTCTAAGTCAGACAGCAGGGCCCCATCGGCAGCCAAATCTGTCTCCTTGATCTTTGACTCCCTCAGCCTTCCAAATTGCAACTAATACGTGTTATTCATGCGCCCTACTTAGTATTTGTTATGGAGGCTCAACTCACACATCAAAGCCCGTAAGGGGCACAGAGCGGAGACGGGAACAACCAAGACCATAACCGCAGAACCATCACCTGCTTCTCATTCTTAATGGTGCAGTTTGTTGACCTGGACCTTCGTGCTTTATTTAAGTATTCCTTAACTGTTTGGGTTGAGGCCAGTTTCCCATCCCGAGAGCAATACCATTAAGAAGGTCTTTGCATGTATAGTTTTGTTCTTTTGAATTATTTCCGTAGAATAAACTCCCTGGAGGGGCTGTCTGGTAAGTTACAAAGCTCCTGCTATGTATTGGTGTCTGGCCAAATTCAATATGGTTGAAGACTCTCAGCTCCCAGGGCTATTCATCAAGTTGCTTTTGACAGCACTAGTTCCGTGAAGTTCCCACTAAAATCGCTCAGCTATAAGGACCAGCACGGCTCCAGCCCACTAGGGCTTGCAAAATCTTGCTGAGATACCAAAGGAAAGAGGGAAGTTCTAACCGGAAGTCATGTTGGATCAGTTAACAGTCCACAATCTCAGGGCACTGAACACTAAAATTTTAAAGCACCAAGGGTCTAAAAAGATTTTCAAAAGAAGCATAATACATAAAATTGGGATGAAAAGGAGGGGGTTGGAAAGGAGGTCAAGAGAGCAGTTGTCAGGACACGAAACCACAGGGGCACGAAATTGGTGGCTCCTACTCCCTCAACTCACAAATGGGGACCAATGGCACTTACCACCCCACCCCCATTCTGCCTCTCAACCACTAACAATGACTTGGGAACACTGGAGTGATTAGCACACGTCTCAGGTCCTAGATTCGCACAGACAAAGGCAGCATGGCAGCAAGCACCCACGAGACTGCAGTCGGCAGCTCACACAGGACAGGAGGCAGCTGGTAGTTTTCGGAAAGCGGTGTGAACAGGGCAAAGGACTAACTCCAGCCCAGGAAAGGGTGCGCGAGATACAGCTGTTGGCCTCCACTGGGTCACTGGCTACGGCACTGACGAGTATGCGCACTAACTAAAAATGTAACATATAAACGAAATGTGTGCAAGCGTGGGAGTGAATTTGTACCCTGCCGGGATTCTTTCCGGGATTAATGCTCCCACGACACACCGAGTTTACCCACCACGGTGCTCAACAACTCCAGCTGCTAAGGGCAGCGGGTCACCGGGACCAGGCTCTTAAAGCCTCACCGGAGGCGGCCTCGGAACAGCCAGGGCAATGAAACCGAAAGCTACGAGGCGGCGGCGGCGACAGAAGACGTACCTGAGTCCCCGCGTCCCGACCCCGCACAACCCCGAACTGGTCGCCCAGACACCTTCAACAAGGGCAGGCCCCGCAGTGTTCTCAGTAGGCGCGCCATGATACTGCCACCAACGGGTTCCCTCCCCCACTCTCCGCCAGGTCCCTTCTCTCCGCCCAGGTTCCTTCTCTTCCTCCCTCCTCTCCCTCCCGGCTGGTGCGCCACCCCACCCCCACCCCCCACTCCCCCACGCCTACCCCCACCCCTCCC
>JAQHUG010000023.1:6614588-6644616 GCA_028555095.1 Dicrostonyx torquatus | reverse complement strand
TTAAAAAAGAATAATATCCACCAAAATGATAATTAAATCCACAAAGGAATAAGATGGACTGACTGCCAAACTGGGGTAGCAGATCAAAATTCAGTAGACTTTTCTCTACTTAAAACTGTTTGGGCCCGGGTGGTGGTGATATGGTGGTTCCTGCTTTTAATCCCAGCACTCAGGAGGCAGGGGCAAGCGGATCTCTGTGAGTTCGAGGCCTGCCTGGTCTACAGAGTTAGTTCCAGAATAGTTAGGGCTATTACACAGACAAACCCTGCCTCAAATAAACCAAAATAAATAAATAAAAATAAAAAAGCTATTTGTGAAGGAGTGATGATACATCTCCACTCTGAGTCACTCTCCTCCTCAAAGAAACGTAGTCTGCTTTCATCTGACCACAATTCAATATTGATGGCCAACCTAGAGATTTCCTAGAAACTAACCTCCTGGGGCATCTCTGATAGTCTCTGTGAAAGATTTGAACAAGCGGCTTGGTAGAAAAGTGTGACACGCATTGGTTTCTGTTTTCAGCTATTTCCTTCTGCACAAGTCAGTCTTTGAGCTTGGGTCTGTCGTCTGGAAATAAGATGCCAGTGAGGAGAGGAAGTAGACATTCAAATGATTTAAAATTCCCTGACGATTGTTATTTTACAGCTTTTGATAACAAATGTAACAATATGCTCTCTGGTGAGCAAAGATGTTGAAGATTAAGGTCATGGTAAGGCATTTTGAATATACGTATATCAGCCATCCATGAATGCCCAGTAAAGTACAAAAAAGTACTCATCCCAAACTGGAAAATCAATAGGATAACAAATAGAGAGTCCTGAAATACACATAACAGACAATACCTTTTGCCAATATGCTGGGATCTCATTGTTTTTCAATGTTTATTTCTCAGTTATTAACAGAATTAAGAGGTCTCAGTGATCTTCTGCATAGATGTTTGAATTTGTAAGGTGTTGGGTTGATTGATGGTTAGCTTTATAAATTGTATGCCATGATATCATATTTATTCATCCTTGTGTATATTGGGTGTCATTTTCCTTTCCTACCTCTGCTCACCCCTTTTTCTTTTGGTTTGTTAATCCCAGCACTCGGGAGGCAGAGGCAGGTGGATCTCAATGAGTTCGAGACCAGCCTGGTCTACAAGAGCTACTAGTTCCAGGACTGGCTCCAAAGCTGCAGAGAAACCCTGCCTGAAAAAACCCAAAATAAATAAATAAATAAAAACAGTCTCACTATGCATCCCTGACTTACCTGGAACTCGCTGTGTAGACCAGGCTGATCTCAAACTTGAAGCATCCACCTTTCTCTTGCCTCTGGGATTGGAAGTGTGTGCTGACATGTCTAGTTTTAGCTTGGGTCTCTTTGTTGGAGGAGGGGTGTGCATGCAGGTGTGTGTAAGGTTGAGACCAATTTAAGGGCTTCTCAAGGGCTGTACTCTTTGTGTTGTAAAACAAGGGCTTGCTCTTTGGGATAGGGTGGCAGGCCAGCCAGCCCGCAGGAGGGCCTCCTGTATAGACCTCCTCAGCACTGGGATTAGAAGCAGGGGCTACAATGCCCAGATTTTAACATGATTACTAAGGATCAAATTTAGCTCTGCACATGTGTGCAGTGACTGTTTTGCCCAGCGAGCTATCTCTCCGCTCCCTAACTTATGTTTTTGTTTGTTTGATTGGTTGGTTGGTTATTCAAGACAGGATTTCTCTGTGTAGCCTTGGCTGTCCGCACGCACTCTGTAGACCAGGCTGGCCTCAGACTCACAGAGATCTGGCTGCCTCCGACTCTGGAGCGCTGGGATTAAAGAAGTGCACAAGCAATGAACTCCAACTTACTTTTCTAACTCGACATTTTATTTAAAATTTTTGTATCTATTGATTTTCAAGTTTATTTTAATGAGTCTTAATATAATAATGTTTTTCTCTTATTTTGTATTCAGAAGTTAAAACTTTATTCTATATGTCAAGTTGGGAACGTAGGCCCCAGGCTCCAGGCCTGGTCTGGACTCCAAATCCCAGCAGGCCAGGTCCTGACCCCTTCCTGGAGGTGGGATCAGGACCTCTCCCCAGGGTATTTGAGTGATTCCCTCCCCCTTCAAGAGGAACACGTGGTCCCTTTTCCTTCCTCCTGTTGGGTGCATTTCTATGGCTTCCCGGTTCCCCCTCCGGGCCACCCGAGAGTGCAGAACTTCCATTAAACCTGGATATTTCTTAATTTGGCTTGCTTTGATTCGGCTTGATTTGGAATTTTGTGTCGGTTGGGAGCTCACGTTAGGAAATATTCCTAACACTACACAAAATTGATTTCCACGTGTAGAGTGAGATGGGAAATGATTTTGCCTTTTTGTATCTGGAGGTCGTGTTTTTACTACATATTCATTTTAACCATGCATTAAATTGTCTTTTCTGTTTTTTTGTCCAATGTCTATGGCTGCCTTGTTGTATACTGTTTCAGTCCTATAATTTTATTTTAAGCCTTAGTATTTGATAAACATGATTCTTACTTTTTCTTTTTTTGATTCTTACTTTTTCAAAACTTTATTAGTTCTTGATTCATAAAGTTAAGTATAGAGTCATTTACCATGTAAAATTTAGTAACATAAAATAACTTGATACTGTCTGAAATTGCAGTGCATTTTGATATTAAGGTAGGGATCATTGCTGTTTTGAATAATTTTTAATCATCAAAATAATAAATTAATGCAGAATGGGCTCCTGTAGTTTCTCATTCATTTATGTGTTCTCTATATTTCAGTTATTAGCCAGAAAGGATTCAGAACTCTTTTGTTAAGTTTATTGTAAGTTGTGCTGTTGTTGTGTGGGTTAACGTACGAGTTCCCATTTGTCATCTGTTGTTTATATATAACTAAAGCCTATTGGGATTTTCCCCGGTAGTCTCACCAAACTCTCTCCTTAGCATGCAACAGTTTGTCTTGAAGCATTTCTTCAATTTTCTATAAAAACAGTCTTATCGTCACATTACCTTCCTTCCGTTCCTGTCTACTGCTTTTAACTTCTTACTGTACTGGCATGACATGCAATAAAACTCGGCTAGAAATCGTGATAGACAGGCTCCCTTGCTCTTGTACCCAACAGGAGAGAAATACTTTTAATAACTCCCTAGCTCATGTATTTGTTGTAGGGCTCCCCTCCTTTGCTCTTCTTTGAAATATTAGAGATAATATTAAATTTAAATATTTAATATTTAATTTAAATATTAGATATAATAGGCAACTACTGGGCTTTAACCCAAGCCTTTAGGGTTGGTGTTTGTTTGTTTGGTTGGTTGGGTTTGTTTCTTTTAGGTTTGGTTTTTTAAGACAGGATTTCTTTGTGTAGCCCTGGCTGTCCTATAACTCACTCTGTAGAGCAGGCTGACCTCAAACCCAAAGATCTGCCTGTCTCTGCCTCCAAAAGGATCTTACTGACCTGGAACTTATGACCTTTTGATCCCAAATGGGGGCACAGAAGCATAGACAAGCATGGCCGGGAGTCAACTTCAAGTGTCCTAATTCCTCGGGTCACCCACCTTGTTTTTAGAGACAGGATCTTTCCCTGGCCTGAGGCTTACAAATGATACTAGGTGACTGTGCTGGGATCCTCTCATGTCTCCCTCCCAGGCTCCAGCAGGCTTTTCATATCAGTTCTGAGGCTGGACTCCAGGGCTCATGCTGTCATGAGCTGTCTCCCCAGCCCTGCTATACAGTTTTGAGAATTAATTTCTTTCTAGGTGCCCTAGTTTGCTTTCTGTTGCTGTGATAAACACCATGACCCCAAGCAACTTTGGGGAGGAAAAGGTTTGTTGAGCCTATAGGCTCCAATCCACCACCTAGGGATGCCAAGGCAGGAGCGTGCACACAGGACTGCAGCAGAAGCCACAAAGAAACGCTACTTACTGGCTAGCTTCTCTTCATCACTAGCTAGCCCAGGACCACCTGCCTGAGGAATAGTTCCAAGAAATAATCCAGCTTATTCCCCACAGATATGCCTCTGGGCCAGTCTGACCCAGGCAATTCCTTTACTAAGGTTCCCTCTCCCCAGGTAGCTCTAGATTGTGTCAGGTTGACTGTAAAAACTGATAGAAAAGAATTTAGAAGTTTTGTCCTGAATGAGTATTGTCTTAGTTAAGGCTTCATTGCTGTGAAGAAGCACAATGACCCAAAGCAACTCAGGGGGCAAAGGGTTTACTTCCCTCACAGCTCCATACAGTAGTAGTTCATCACCAAAAACAGTGTGGGCAGGCACTCAAGCAAGGCAGGCACCAGGAGACAGGAATTGAAGCAGACTGACTACATGGAGGGCTACTGCTAACTGGCCTGCTCCCTGTGGCTTGCTCAGCTTCTTTCTTACCATGGGCTGGACCCTCCTCTATCAATCACTAATTAAGAAAATGCCCGACAGCTGGAACTTATAGAGGCATTTTCTCCACTGAGGTTCCTTCCTTTCAGATAACCCTTGCTTGTGCCAAAGCTAGATTTTCTGCTACTGTTAAACTCCCACTCAGTCTTCAGATCCACACTTTTGGGGCATTAGATATGGATTGGTTTTACACATTTTTAGAATTAGTTTAATATTTTGGGGGGATGAGGATTTTTACCCTTATGCTCAAAATTGAGATGAGCTGAGTTTGCTGAGTTTTCACATCCACTTTATGTTAGCCCCCTCAACTGTGCCTACAAGCCTTTTGCGTATTGCCCAAAATCAATGTGGTTATGTATCATAATGGTGTGGGAGGTCCTTTTGTCTATGTGTTTATTTTATTTTATTTTATTTTATTTTGGTTTTTTGAGACAGGGGTTCTCTGTAGCTTTGGAACCTGTCCTGGAACTAGCTCTTGTAGACCAGGCTGGTCTCGAACTCACAAAGATCCGCCTGCCTCTGCCTCCCAAGTGCTGGGATTAAAGGCGTGCGCCACCATCGCCCGGCATATGAGTTGATTTTATTGGTTAATGAATAAAGAAACTGCTTTGGACCTATAGCAGGGCAGAGCTTAGGTAGGCAAGGAAGACAGACCTGAATGCTGGGAGAAAGAAGGGCAGAGTCAGAGAGAAGCCATGGAGCCGCCGCCAGAGATAGGTGTGCTGAAACTTTGTTGGTAGGCCACGACCTTGTGGTGATATACAGATTAATAGAAATGGGTTAAACTAAGATGTAAGAATTAGCCAATAAGAAGTTAGAGCTAATGGGTCAAGCAGCAATTTAGTTAATACAGTTTCTGTGTGATTATTTCGGGTCTAATCTAGCTGGGTGGCCAAGAATCAGCAAGCGACCTCCTCCTGCATCTTCCTAATTTGGTGATCTAAGTACTGTTTGAATGTATAGCAATTTATTTGCAAATTAAGGAAGATTCTTTTCAAATAGGTTGTTGGCGATTTTAATTGTAAAGACATTAAAGAGTTAACAGAGATAATTTTAAATAAACCATTGTTTCTAATCAATCTATCTGTTCTCCAATCTGGTTTGTCCTTCCCCTCCGTCATGGTGCTTTCCCAACTGAATTGTCAATTGCTTTTTGTATAGGTTAGCCTTTCCTCCAGAGAACTGCCATCTTAATGCCTGAAGGCTGGATACATTTTGGGAGAACTTGACTCTTCCCAGGGTACACTGGCTTGACTTTTGATCTCTTTGGTTACATAATATCTACCCCTTGAACTCGGCTACTTGTTTTGTTTTTTTTCCATTGAACTGTAAAGCCATTCATTTGCTTTCTAAAGTTAATTTAATTTTTTTTCTTTCTTTCCTTTTTTTCTCTTTAAGGTAGCACTATAGCCCAGGCAGATTTTGAGCCTATGGAGTGTTATAGATTTTTTTTTTGTCTTTTCTTTTCTTTATTCTTCAAGGGAGCCAGCACTCCAGAATAGATCTCCAAAGCTGAATACCAACTCAGTAATGTCTGTATTAGTCTCTGCCTATTTGCAGACTCACCAACCTTTCTGGTAATGTTTGTAGTACAGCCTCAGGCTTCTCGGTGGTTCTTTGTCTTTAAAAGATCTTTCAAGGTTGTCTTTGAGACCGCCCTGTGGTCCAGGAGAACTGCAGCACACAGGGAATCTAGAATTCACTCTAGTAGCATTTTATTTTCACCAAGTTAACTGAAATGTCTCTCAGAGAAAACATCACTTGCAGCTTGGAGTGCCATCAGCAACTTCCCAAGCACAGTGGCCAATCTCTGCATATTTACAGGGTTGGTGGGCCCTCTTTCTCCAGATGGCTCACCACGACAAGTTAATCCCACTTCGTGTTACTAGTAATTGAATTCTCCCCTGAGAAGGAAAGTGTATGAGACCCATGAACATTTGATGTATGGATATTTCTAAACAGCCTGACTTGGAAAAGATTAAAACAGCCCTGTATTCCCAATCCCTGGACCACTTTACCAGCAGGACAAAGGTTTTAATCTGCTCCAGGTGGCTAAACTCAGGAAGGCTTATATTCCTCAGCATCTTCAATTAATGCTAAGTGCAATCAGAGTTGGCAGGGTTCAGGGGGTTCTGGCACATTCAAAGGACGGGCATAGAATCTCCCTGCCAAGTCCTGGAGTCCTATCTTCTGAACTGCACTTTTCATAATCAAAAGCTACTATGATTAATGAGCTACAGGCAATGGGGAATCCCCACGTCTTTAAAAATCAGAACCATGGTGGAAAACCTAGGAGCGAATCATTACATAGCCTTGGGTTTCTTGACCTCAAATGCTTTGTGCCTCTCTTTCTTTGAAGGCCTCTGCCACACAGTCAGCTACGGGCTGATTGCTCTGTGTTTCTTGTGAGTGGGAGCCCTGGGATTGCTGCTGACCTGCATCAGTGGGTGTGTTTGTTTGAATGTTGCTCAGAGGCTTTGGAAGCTGGCCACATTTAAAAGTAGGATATAGCTCTCAAGCACTAGGCTCAGGAAGTAATCACATAACTGATTTTGCCATTGCCTGCGTGATTGGCTTCTGGTCTGAGACAACAGGAAGTGAGAGGACAGTGGGCATTGGGACACTCCTGCCACTTGGACACTGCCTTCAGCAAGTCGCAAAACTGCCATTTACACCTCAGGGGGGTAAAATCAGAATTGAGATTTTTTTTTTCTGTCATCTGACTGCTATGGCCTGAATTCCACTAGAAAAGAAGAAGACTCATTGCAAACAGATGGTTGAGAATCTATCCTTTGGATTTAATGCCTCTTCAGAAATATCAACAAGGAAGATTTTTTAAAATCATCTTTAGTGCCTATAATATAGGGCCTATAATAATTGCATTTTTGATGTAGGTATAGCTTGGCTCTTGTGACTATCAAGAGGTCATTAAAGAACAAGAAAACAGGGTGTATTTGTTTTCAGTTAAGTCAAAAAGGGTAAGTCCTGGATATTATTTTTTCTTTTCAATTTTACAAGTGACTAAGGTTGGTATTTAAATTAGGTTGCATTCATCATTGTAAAATGGCACATTGACTTCGCTGTGTGTTGTTTTAAAGGCTGGAGAAATGGAGTCAATTTTATTTTATCACACACATAACATAAAAGTCTTCATAATTACTTTATTTTATGAGACTCCCCATCAGCTGGGCATATTATAAATATCGCATTCCACAGTTTATAGATGGAGAAAAACAGCAACATAGAGGCTGAGTTGCCCATGTTCCTGTTACAGCAGCAGCAACAGAAACACACTTGAGACAGTTTCTAAAGAAAGTCTCCATCTCCACACGAGGAGACTCAGAGCCCACCAGCTGCGTTCTGCAGGTAATAGCTCTAAGACGGATGCCCCAGGACTGGAGAAGGCTGCCCTGTGGGGTGCTGCCATCCTTTTTGGAGCAGCTGGTGACAAGTGTCTTGTTCTGTTGTCAAGAATATAATAATTTAGGGTGTTCCACTTAGTACAGCCCAAGAAAATGGATAATTCCTAAATCTGTGCAACCACAAATCCAAATGAACAGACTCAACCCTGCTCCACAGTGTGTCACCTGGTGTCCCTGTCCCACTGTCCCCTTACATATGACTCTTCCTGTGGTGTCTCCCGGGATTCTACTCAATCACAAAACCCCACTTGTGTCTACAGGACCCATGACAGTCCTTCTGTCTGTCCCCCTTCAGATTACTCTCCCACACTCATTGAGGAATTTGCACCCGACTTTCGGTTGTGATGTTTGGATGATTCAGAGTTCATGTAAGGGATCTGCAGCCCTGTCTGGCCCTGGTGTTTACGTTGCCCCCCCCCACACTGCCCTTCAGGAGATGACAAGGGCAGAGGTCAAGCACAAGTGCGTGTGAGTAAGTGACAGAACCCAAGAATCTCCTTCTCAAGCAGTCAAACTCCACTCATAGGATTGGAATCCCTTCCATGACTCGGGAAGGAATGCGTGGGCTTAAAGATGTGTCTCGTGTAGTGAGGCAGAACCTCCAAGCAGAAGAGAACTGGAGATGGCTAAAAGGGTCTTATCTATTTTGTCTCAATTATATCTATACATTCCATTCGTTAATGTGCAGTATATTGCTTTAAAAGCCTTTTTAATTAAAAATATTCCTTTTATGTTATAAAGAATGCATGCATTTTATTTAAAAGTATCCATTTCACTGTTCTCAACAGCTGACTAAGCAGAGCATGGCGGGCTGCCTTAATTACATTTCAGCTTCTTTCCGTACCTAGATCTGCCTCGGCTTCTAGATGCCTGACACACAAACTGAAAAGCTAAATCTCCCAGCCATTTCTCTACAAACTGAGTTCGTGTGGATCCTGCATCCATCAACTCAGCACATCACCTATGTTCTTGCTTTTGTAAATATGTAATCGTTACTCAAGTACCACTGCTTCCTACTCGATTCTTTATTATTTACAACTTTATGGTTTCTGTTAGTGAGGCGGCTGAGCATGTACAGTGCTTGCCACGCAAGTCTGATGACCTGAGTTCAAGCCCTGGCGCTCATGGAAGGGCAGAGAAAATTGATTCCATAGGTGTCTCCTCTGATCTCTCCTCATGCACATGCTCCACATACCACACACACAATCATCATAATCACATTTTTTAAAAAGAAAAAATATGAATTCAAAAGTGTTCTCAGAAGCCTGTCTCTTCCTCAGACGAGACCAAGGACGTGGAGGGCACTGGATTATGAACGTTTGAATCTTATACAACTGGCTGTAGAATCAAAGACAGGACATGTGCCTCTCTGAATATCAACTTCCGTCTCTGAAAGGAGAGCACTATATTTACTACTTTTCTGTCACTACAATAAATACTTAAAACAATCAGCTCATAAAGAGAAAAGATTTATTTTGGCTCATGGTTTTGAGGGGCCCGGTCTGTGTTTCACTGGCCCTGTGGGTTTTGGTGTGTGGTGAAACAACCCATTATAACAAAAGCACTGGGCATAGCAAAACCATTCATTTCATGGTCAGGTTTCCAAAGAACTAAAGAAGAAGAGACCAGGGTCTCAGGCCCTGTCCCCAATGACTAGGAGACCTCTCAGTAGGCTCTAGTTCTTAAAAGTTCTGCCACCTCTCAATGCACCAAACCAAGTATACAGCTTTCAGCACATGGCCTGCGGGAGATACTCCAGATCCAATCTATTTGCAGATACTAGCATCTAATTTCAGCTAAAGATAATTATCTACCGCTGCTGTGTTTTTAAAACCTTAAATAAGATCTGACCAAGTCTACAGCCAAGATTAACCATTGTAGCATGAAAACTATTTTTATTGGTATTTATAAAAAATTGCATCATTAAAAATGTTCAATTTATGTACAAGCTCACATCTGGGTGGAAATGTGCTAGAAGCTGCTTCTGTGGATGAGAATTTCTTGCTGCCAAGTTCAGTGTGGCTTTGACAGAGTTCGGCCTTTGTACTTTAATCTAGCATGATAAAGAATAAACCAAGAAGCAGTGCATAGTGGCATACCACTTAGTGTCAGCTACACTGGAAGTTGAGACAGGAGACTCGTGGGTCCAAGGTCCACCTGGGTTACATAGGAAGACTGTAGCTAACTACCAAATAAAAAAGGCTGGGGTGTAAGCCAGCAATATACCACTCACCTAGTGTCCATGGGGTCCCGGTGTCTCTCTTCAGCAACACAACAATAAACCACAAACAAGACAGAAAGAAAGACATGAAATAAGACCATACTTTAGTTTCCATCCAGTTTTTGCAGGTTTGTCACATTAAATATTAGCAAAGAATTTTGGTCCTTCGGATGGGTATATGAGGAGAATTATTTCCAAAAGCAGTCAGACACACAAACGTCACAGGAACTAATATTTGAGCACTGGCTAACAGGCAATGTGCTGGTTAGTACTTTGAGGCACTGAAATTACGGCTATCGACTCATCCCCAGCATTACCTCACAGCCTTTATGTCCTTGTGCTTATGTGGACGCTCACATGCATGCCACAGTTCATGTGTGGTGCTCGAGGACCGCTAGCCATAGTTGGTTCTCTCATCCCACTGTGTAGGTCCTGGACTCAAGTTCATATGTCAGGCTTATGGGAAAGTTCTTTCTGGCCCTTCAGTACCTTTTATGTTCAGGAATAAGAAGTCCACATCTGTAAGATTATGGATGTAGATCAATGATATCATCAACATCATTGACTCGTACTGGTTAAGTACCAAGGAATTTTTTTCAATATATCTTATTTTAATGTTTACAAACAGAGTCTCACCACCTGCCTCAGCCTTCCAAGTAGCTGGAATTGCAGGCATACGCCACCATGCTGGGCATGCTATGTTATATCTGGTAGTTAATAAAGTGCATAATGCCACATTGACTGGAGTTTGTTAGGGCATCTCTTCAGGGAAAAGTTCCATGCTTCCCTTTCCTCACCAGACCTGTGTCACTGAGCAAACTAAATTAGTAAAACAATTCACCCTTACATCAGCCATTAATGAAGTGTCTCCATTATGCATATTCATTAGCTTGCCCCTGAGGAATTCGTCATCAATCCTAGCACACAAAGCTTTGACAAGTCAAGACAGATGAAGTTTCTCTTTGGTCCAGGAGGTGCTGCCTTCCTGTATTGTAACACAAGAAGTCTGAGGAGCTTTCTTTTGTAAAGCTGAGAGGTGCTGTGGCTCCCAGACAATGGGCGGCAAAGTTACCGAGCTCACATGACAACAATGGAAACCTGGGAGGGTACCCTGAGAAGCTGTTCTTTTTCATCTTCCTGTAAACTTTCTGGGAACTCGTCTTTCTGAAATTTCTACCAAAAAGAAAGTTAGTATCTAGCCTTCATCTTGAAGTTTGAGACATGAAACCTGTCCCATAAAACTGAGACAATGCTCTGGTTCATTTCCTGAAGACTTCCTAATCAGGTAGAATGTGTGTCAGAAAAGACTTAGCAAACTCTGCCTTCCTTATCTACATGTTTATTCTTTTATTCAGTTGTACAAAATAATGGATTTTGTTGTTATGTTTTTACACATGCATATAATATATTTTGAACTTAATTTCCCGGTTTTTCTCCAAGAAAACTGTATATGGACATTGTATGATGTCTTTGTTAGAGGTTTAATAATCTGGACTAAAATGTGGGAAGAGAACTGTCTAGAGAAACTGCTTGAATTATTTAGAGTTGGAGTCACTAAGCGTGTGGAGGCCATTGCTTCTTCTCGGTCTAGAGCATTCTGAAGAAGGGGGGTCCAGTGCAGTCCCCTGACCAAAGGAGTCTTGAACAGCGATAGAAACCTACGAGAAAGTAAGACACACCTCCGCCCCAACTAACTTCTGTGTGCTCTTTAGAGAGGAGGAAGGCATGTCTTGTTATTTCCATGGGTCCATGTGAAAGAGTGTGGATTCTAGAAGAAGGTAAGAGCTGTGAGGGTACCTAAGACCAACAAGCAAATGAGTGTGCTGTTGTAAAAACAAAAAACAAAAAGCAGTAGGCAGTGTGGGCTCCTGATGAGGCTCTTGGTCTAGGAGTGAATTCTGCTGACAGATTGACACAAAGCCCAATACCATGCAGAGAAAAGATACAGTCTACCACATCAAGTCTAAAGTATCAGACCAGGTCACCAGTGCTAGAGCAAGCCAAGGCATGCCGGAGCACTTAGTACTGAATTCTCTAAAGCAAAGGTCAGCTCCATCCCACAACAGGTAGTCATGTTTGTCCCCTTCTCAAAGCTCTAACAAAATGCCTGAGGTTGAACACCTTGTAAAGAAGATTGTTGCGTAATTCACAGTTTGGAAGGTTGACAGTCCAAACTGTATGGCATTGGCAAGGAACCCCTCCAATTGTCAAGCCATGGAGAATGTCTTCACCATGGGACAGCGCGTGAGAAAGAGAAACCTTCCTTAAGATTTAGAGAAAGAGATAGAGGACAGGAAGCGTGAGAGTGGGAGGGGCAACCTTAGCGTTTCAGAGCAACCTCAGGAGACCCAATCAGGGGTCTCCATGATAGCTACTTAACCCCCTCTGAGAACAATGTTCTCAATGACCTAACCACCTCTCAAGCCTTAAAGGTCCCACTACGGTTCAGTCTCCAACCCTCGGAGGACAAAGCACATCCACACCAGAGCAATAATGTTACACAGCGTGGGGATGGTTCTTCGCTGTCCTTTCTTCCACTCTTTCCTGGGCCAATGAGTTGGGGCACATCTATGCTTCAACCTTCTAACCAAATCCAGCATGATAGGGTGAAAGAAAGAATAAAAAGTCAAAACACACTCCACCCCACATCCTATAAACCACGCCCCTCCCCCAGGCCTCGTGCACTCTGGGAAGAGGAGCTTGGCATTGTGCAGAAGATTGAAGGTGACGGGAAATGGTACTTCTAATTGAGCTATCACTGGGAGAGGTGGAATATCCCTTTGGCCTCACACCCCCGGAAGGTGCAGTTACAGGAAGAGTAATGCCCTTAAATGTCCAGGAATTTCAACACCTAGGCGACAAATGCAATTTATTTTTAGAAAGCTTGTCATCTGAGGAGGCTGACATTTCCCCCCAGATTAGAGGTTTTAAGAAGCAAATTAGGACCACGATACTGCATTGAGTGCCCAATTCTTGGCAACAGAGAATTTAACTATAAAATAAATAAATAAATCGATAAGAGTTTTTTAACAGATGCCAGAAATTAATTAACCTACAGTTAAATTTGGCTATGCTCATCCTACCATTTAAAAGACAAGCCAATCACTAAGAGTCACGGTTGTCCCCTGGCTGGTCATCACCGTCTTTAACTGTGACAATGAGAAAGAACCACTGACCAAGCGTGGTTGAAGAGTGAGTGCTTTGCCAAGGAGGTTCCCCCTACAAACCCCTCTGGATGTAGGGCTGACAGCTGAGGGCATTTTCCTGAAAGAACGGACACACAAAGGCTCACCTGAACGCATGCACAGAATGACCCAGTAGCTCATTTGTCTCTCCGATCTGCAGATCTGGAGGACTAGGAGGCAGTGCGAACCAGTTTGATACAGACAGGGGCAGAATTTACTCTATTCCCACGTTAGAATCTGTGCTAAAATGGGCAATTTAGAATAATAAAGCTATCATGTGCTTCTTGGTGTCTCTCCTGGCTTTTGAATTGTTGCATTTAGATCTTAACTCTTTGCTGCTGATGGTACGTCTCCAATATCTTATGGATCTGCTCACTTTGAATATATTCGGTTTACAGAGAGAGAGGGAATAATAGCGGAGTGTCCTTTCATGCGGCTGAACTGTCATCGGTGTGGTAGCAGCTGCTGCGGGAAGGTGATCCATTTTGCCATTTAGTGTTTGCCTCGTTTCTGTTCATAATCTCTCCAGAATATTAAGAGGCTCAAATGGATGCTCCTTGGCTGACAATGAAGAGACGAACAGGCATTCCCAACCTGCACATTTCCTTCCTTGTCAGGCCAGCAACAGCTGTCCAGGACTGAGCAGCCCTTGCAGCGTCTGGCCCACACACACTGGGAAGAAAGAGCCAGCCTGGCCTAAGTGGAAGATTTTGACAGTTGCTAGGTAAATGACTGGCAAAGCAGAGTCTCTGTCCCCTGGGTACCTGTTACCAGTACAGAACCTTGGGAACAGGACCCAGTAATCACCAGAATCCAGATGGTTCTCATGGCCGATGAAACTCGGTAACTGCTTCTCCAGAGCAGGTGTCTAGAATATAGTCACCATCTTAGGAAAGAGCCAAACAGGTGTATTAGAGGGTATCTAGAGTAAGCTAGGGCAGGTTACACTTGCTAGAAGGAACAGTGAGGATCACTCTTGTTATTTTTCACACACACACACACACACAGAGCATATATATATTATGTATATATATATATACAATTAAATATATACATATATTTAATAGCTTGTATTCAAAGGAAAAGGAAAAGCAATTCAACTGAAATTGAATAAAGGAAATAAATGATTTGCTGAAAAAATCAAATGTCTAATACACATAAGAACTAATAGCTGCGCTGGGCGGTGGTGGTGCACGCCTTTAATCCCAGCACTGGGGAGGCAGAGGCAGGTGGATCTCTGTGAGTTCGAGACCAGCCTGGTCTACAAGAGCTAGTTCCAGGACAGGCTCCAAAGCCACAGAGAAACCCTGTCTCGAAAAACAAAAAAAAAAAAAAAAAAAAGAACTAATAGCTGCATAAAACCTGGAAAATGTTCATTAAACAATCTTTTTTCTCTAATTGGATTAGGATAAATTAATATGCATAGCATGTGCTTTGTCTCAGATATCATAGATTCTGCTGACTTTGATATATTCAGCATACAGAGTAAGAGGCAAAAATAGCCGAGCGTGTTCTTTAATGTGACTGCTATTCAGTCACTGGTGAAAAATGGGCACTTATGATGTTGGGCTAACTCTATTCTGAGGAGTGAATTCTTGATGTCTTTTACAAATTAAAAAGATACCTACATTTATAAATAGAAATGGTCTCATGTTTATAATTTACATATACTTACATTTGTTGCAGCAATTTAAATTATGTTTAGTTATGCTTTTGTAGTAACGTGTTGTCAACAGGTTAAATGTTCATGGGTGGGTAAGAAGGATACTCATGACTGTGACTGGTAAGCACTCAGCCCGAAACGGGATGCTAGATGACCCCCCCCCCACACACACACACACAAGGCTCAGAGAACATCACGGAAGAGGGAGGCACAAAAGAATGTAAGAGCCTGAAGAAGGAACAGAATGTCATGGGACATTTCTGGGCAGATTTGGCCTTTACACTCCGGAGCTTATAGCAGCTGCAACTCTGTGTACAAGACATGCCCAAGATTGGGCCCTCCAACATCAGTCATGGAAGGAGAAGCTCAGAAGGTCCTACTCCTCCTGGACAATCCACAGGCAGCTGACAGCTTCTAGGCAAAGGAGACACATTTCTTTAGTAGTGTAAGGTGCCCAGGTTCCTGTAAATAACCCTTCACTCACGTTCCTGTAAACAACCCTATTGAAACTCACTAGTGCCCCCCAACCCCCCCACTATGATAGTAGAAGGGGTCTGATTGGGAAAGGTATCATTAGGAGTGTGTGTAGGATAAGAAGGGGTAATGGGGCGAATATGATCAATTTGAATTATATTCACATATAAAGATGCCACAATAAGGCCCACTATTAAATATAGTTAATAGTTGATAATAAAAACTTAAAAAAAAGGAGAAATGCTAAATAAAATGTGGTACCTTTTGCACAGTTGAAAATGGTGGTAAATATATATATATATATATATATCCTGATATGAAAAGCTCTCTGACACTTAATAATAAATGAAAGAGAAATTTGCAGCAAATATATATTTTTTATTTATGCAAGACAAAATTATATAATGTCTGCATACAAGTACTACATAGTTTATTAATGAGACATACAATTTCCAAGAGAAAATGTGGTGACAGGATACAGTCACTGGTCACTTAACCTGAGCTCTACCCTATGCCTGGAGCAGTCTTTACTGATCTCTCCATAATGGTCCAGTTTCCTCCTGGACAAACATAAAACAGTGCCCTTTCTGGAGACATGCCACAATTTCCCTGCATTTCTCAGCTGTCACTGGAAAACCCAAGAGCCTCGGATCAAATCAGTCTGAGCAAGTTAAGAATCAGTATGGATCAAATAAGACCAAGGCATACCTACTGCCCACGTGAACCTATTAAAACCCAAGTGACCACATAGTTATGACCTGCCATTCATCAGAAATCCTAAGCCCCTACTATTGTTACCTTAAAAGTCTCTAAGTGGAAATATACTCCTACCTAACTCTGAGCTTGAGCCTGAAGACCAGTCCCAACAAGCTGACAGTTATTAATGGGGTGTTCTGCTTGCCCACGGATATGCTCACATCTGTTAAAATTGCTCTTGTGGGTTGCATGAATTATTGATGCCGGGACAGGCTGTTTTCACTCAGCAGAAGTTTTTGTGACGTTATGATGTTGTTTACCAGAGTTCTAGGTCACAGTTAAAGCATGTGTTCATCCTGAGGTGACTGTACAGAATAGGTGTCTGCTGGGACAACCTGCCGTTTAGAGAGAACGAGTTAGGCAGGGCATTGCAGCATTTCATTTGCCATCTCACTAATCAAAAGTAGTGGCAAGTTTGAGACTGGCCTGGGCTGTAGAGTGAGACCCTGTCTAAGAAGATGGGGGAAAGAAGGAGAAAGGGAGTGAGGGGGAAGGAGGAGAAGGGGAGGAGGGAGAGGAGGAGGTGGAGGAAGAGGAGGAGGGGGAGGGCTGTCCAGTAATCGAAGGAGCCAAGATCATTCCTGAACCTCCTGAGACAGCCGGGCAGTCTGGGCAGGTGTGGCTTTTTGAGGATCAAGACTTGGGCTCAGAATAGAGAATTCTGCTCATGAGTGTTCTGACCCGCACTCATGTATGAAGCGCCAGGTGTGAGGGCCTGGAGACGCCAAGCCTCCCCTACCTCAGGGCTCACTTCTCTCCTGTGCTTTGCCCCCCACCCCCAACACACACCTTTATACCACTACTCCTCCACATCTGTGGCACCCTGGTTTTGTGTCGGGGGATATTCCTGGGCTGGCTGAACATCGCTGTGAAGCGCAGTGCCTGTGCTTAACGACTTCATTTTTCATCGCCACCCTTCTAATAAAAACTGAAGAAGGAGGGATTGAAGGTTTCTGTGGTTTGGGGCAGGTTGTCATCTAAGTCGGCTTCTCTTCCGGACAAAGAGGCCATTGTTCGTGGGAGTTGTCATGATGAAGGAACCACAAGAGGGCGCCCAAAGCCTCGAAATAGTTCATCTGTCCTAGTCGCTAAAGCGGTGGAACTGCCAGCCTGTGTAGGAGGACTCTTAACTCCACTAGACATAAGAATGTTCTAGAAGCCCTTCAGGGATGTTTTCATGATTGGACAAAGAAGAGCACTGCAGGTGCACAGAGGAGAGATGGAGGAGGGGGTGCAGAGAAGAAAGGAAATGATTGGCAGGGGAGAGGGGCTAAGAGGCCAAGAAGAGAGCCCAAAGGCAGAGGAGAAAGAGGCTGGAGTGGTTGGGAGGGGCGGGCACAGAGACGACAGGAAAAGGAATGTTGCTTTTTATAGGGCCGAGAGACAAGGAAGTCTGGTGTTTCTGTGGACCAGATGGTGTGGCAGAGGAAGGGACCAGGCTGCGGCTGCTCTGGGGGAAGCTGGATGTCTCCCAGGTGGATGAAGTCTAAAGCATTGGCATGAGCCTGGCTGAGTCTCTCCAGAGCTTTCCCAGCCTGCGTGCCTTTCAAACTTTCCTTGTTGTCGCTTTAAAGTCACAACTCGCCTTGACCGCGTCCATCCTCCTGTCAAGCAAGGGCTCATTTTGAAATCAGAATCTCCCCAGGCCTCTCCAGGCCACGAGGCCAGAGAAGGTGATTGTGGTAATAATAGCTTCCAGATGCTTCAGAATCAGATTTTATTATAGATAATTTTAAAACTTGAGATAATGGAAAAGGAAGTAAGTCAGTGGGGTGTGTTTTGCCGTTGTTATTTGGGTGGTTTTTTTTGGATTTTTTTTTTTTTGGATTTAAAAAATGTGTCATCCTAAGAAGAGTGGGTGATGTTTTGCATGCTCTTCCTGTATTTTGGGTAGAGCTATTAGCTCTAAACTCAAGTGGCAAGGAGAAGGTACTGAAGTCATCGCTGTCACAGAGGTAAATGACAAGAGAAAAAGGCAAACCCAGCTTCTGTGTCTTGGGACTGCAGAGTCTGTCACTTCACTGACATTCATGTCCTTTTAGGACAGACTTGGAGCTCGGGCTTAGTGTCTGTTTCCAAACCCTTCTTCTACACATGCTATTCTTAATTATTCTGACATTAGGGTCCCTTTATGCTCTGATTGTGTGTCTCTGTGTGTGTGTATGTGAGCGCACGCACACATGCGCATTCGTGTGCATGCTTGTTAACCAAATTTCTCAGAAAAAAAACTACACCTACCTGACCTTTCTACTGATTAACCGCTGAGGGAGGTCCTCAGTGACCATGGGGAGACTGGAATGCTGCAGGTCCAGAGTCCCGTTATCTTGGGCTCCTTTGATGCTCCACACAGTCATTTACTGCCTAACTCTATGTGCTGAAAACATCCTGTAACTATTAGATAAATCCTTTAGGAATGTGTGATTAGATCTCTGGCTTCCACCGACTCAAAAGCCATGAGTGTCATCAGACACCATTTGGAGTCTATAGCAGCATTTCCCCGCTTTGCTGTAACCCCTCTAACTCAGTCTTGAGCTACGACGTTCTTTGTGCTTAGTATAGAAACTTCATGAGTCTGCTGTGATATTGCAACATAGAGTTTGAGTGAACCTAAATCTGTGTTCCCAGGCTATGCTTACTCATATTGGTCTCCAAAATAAACTATCTCCTCTCTTTGAGATGAGGGCTGTGGTTTCTACCTGACAGCACCGTGCAAGTGTGTGTGTGTGTGTGTGTGTGTGTGTGTGTGTGTGTGTGCCAGAGATCTACATCAAGTGTCTGCAATTGATGCCCACCTTGTATTTTGAGACAGGGTCTTCTGCTGAACCTGGAACATACAGACTGACTTGACCAGCTGGCCAAGAAAGTTCTAGAGACTCTCTTGTCTTCAAGCCCTAGCGTCCCGCTACTGCCTCTTCAGCCTGGAAGAGTGGCCCTCTGTAGCTTTGGTCTGTCCTTACTGTCTCTGCCATAAAATTAAAACAGGGAAGTTCAAATATTGAAATTTTACGATAACATATTGCCAGGCCTGAGGAGGTGGCTCAGTCAATAGAGAGCATGGGGATCTGAGCCCAGATCCACAGCATCTTCACAAATACTTGCACAGCCACACACACCTCTAACCCCAGCCTGGGGCCTAGGAATACAGAGACAGGTGGACCCCTGAAGCGCACTGGCCAGCCAGGCTAGTCAGAAGACTTAAGTTTGGTGAGAACCACTACCTCAGCCAAAGCAACAGCAGCAACACAAAACGGCAGTGCTGGCATTAACCCAGGGCCTTTTGTATTCTAGGTGAACGCTGTAGACTGAGCCACAGCTCAAGGGTATTTACTAATTCAATCAAAGTGACAATAATAAACCCATCCCATGTACATATAAACAATGTCCTCACGAAAAACAATTCTTTCCAAAAGAATAAAAAAATTACTCAGAAAGAAATGTTCAATTTCCTACTAAATGCAAAGGGCTATTATTTGCTGTAGAAAAGGCAGGAAAGCACAAAAGAAGGGCATTTTCAAATCTCACTGCTTAGTGGGAACCACTGTGAGGAGACTTCAGGAATTCCAGACACTCCATCTCCCAGACCCTAATGCAGTACCCTGCAAGCGCCTGTGGCAGACCTGGATGGGGTGTGGGTGGCCCTTGGGTGACATCAGGGCGCATAGAACTCATTCTGTCTGCGAACGCGTCCACCTCCACAGTCAACGTAGAATTGAATCAACCCAGAATTGGGTTGTTTTGTCAGGAGCCAAAGCCGGGTTTTGTTATTTTATGCCATGTGTGCTAAATTGCTGGCAGAGCGATACCTTGGTTTACTCTTGGTGTGTCTGCCTGTTTCATCTCAGGAGAGAGCCGGACATGTGGATTCGGAGAACTTGGGAATGAGATGGTGGGGCTGAGGAAGGTAGGGAAACAACTTCCAGCCTGAAATCCCCGGCCAACCCTCTCATGTTCTTCACCTCCCTGCTGGGGCAGCTGTGAGACCCCTGGACAGCGGGCATCTGCAGTTTCCTCAGAATTGTGTGAACTTGTCAGAGAGCCTGTGTTCAACCAGCACTCTGCCCCTGGATCCTCACCGCTTTCTTAGAGCACACAGGGGCTTCTAGAACAGCCTGCCTGCTGCAGCAAAACAGTCAGGGAATTTATATGAAATCTACGAAAACCTGGAGTTACAAGAAATGCCAGAAGACACACAGAAGGCATGGTCAGAAGTGAAAGTCTGGGACATAGGACTGCGTAATATAGTCCCTTCCTCAAACAGAAGAGAAAAGGAAAGAAACTAGGCCCCGTGTCTCTGCTCACCAATGGGTACCCAGATGCCCTCTAAGAGAGAGATTGGATGACAGCACCAAGCACTTACTGAGAGACTGCATCACGCAGAGAGAAGAAAAGAGAAGAGAGAGGAAGGCCCTTGTTTCTTTCTGCTTTGCAGAGCTGGCCTGGCCCTTGCTGGTAGCCTACATACCATGTGCAAAGCCCTGGGTTTGATCCTAGCCCTGCAAAAATCAATACCATTGACTTTGCTACTTTGTGTATCACACTGAGGGCACTTAAGACATTCGAACCAGTTCAGGAGAAGGCCGTGTTCTTTCCTAGAAACTCGATTCTTCTAAGACTGTTTTGTCTGTGCGGAATCAAGTGTAACAGCTGACAAAGGGCGTGACTTCACCCATATAAAGCTCTCAGCCTATAAACACCTGCACTTGGATCCCCTGGGATTCGAGTTTCTGCAGACTGGTTTAGCTGCACAGGAGTGGTTGTTAGGGAAGGCCGTATTCCATTATCCGTACCCCACTGTATCAAAATTCTGGTTTTGTGGCAAGGAGAGCAGAAGCAGGCTCCCAGGATCTTACACAGTTCTGGACTGCTGTGTCTTATATCTGGTTTCTCGTCTGTTATTTTACATTTCAACAAAAGACTTGCTCTTCTGGAGTTTATTTGGCTAATGTCATCTAAGAATGCAAAGTCATGATTTGTGGTGGGAAAGATGTGTTAACTAGGTCCAAACTGCTGTCAGATATCTCAAACATAAACTTCTTCTTGTTGAGTTGGAAAAGAAGCCGGAGGTCTTGGAAAGTTTGCCTTCCACTCTCTGAGGCCTTCCAATCGCTTGGCTGCAGCTGGACGTACTCTCGGAGACCATTAACTGTCTCTGCAAAGGAGAGGTAAGGCTTGCGGGCAGCCCAGCTTGGGACAGGGAAAGCTCGGGTGTTCAGGGGAGCACAGTCAGGTCTCTGCCAAGGATAGGAGGATCCCTGGGCAACTTAGACTCTCCAGAAGGACACTCCAACAGCGTTTTTGTTTGCTTGCTTTTTATAGTGCTGGGGCTTCCTGCATGCTAGATAAGCACTCTATCACTGACCTCTGACCCTAGCCCTCGTCCAGTAAAATGACTGTACAGCTCCTTTACCCAGAACTCTTCGCAAGTGGTTATTGAGCATTGCCATGGCTCATGTTAGTATCCATTTGTTCCCCTGGGATTAGTTTTCTGGGGGGGAGGGAGGTATTGGCCCCTCTCCAGAGAGCTTTTGACTTGTATGCCAGTTCTTGGTGGGAAATGTTTCCTTTAAGCGTGGGGGAGGGGGAACTTTTAAAAATATTTATTTATTTGTGTGACAGGGGAAGTGAGTCCTACATTCACATTTGGACGTCAAAGACAACGTGCATGAATTGGTTCTCTCCTTTCACCTTTACACGGGGCTCAGGGACCAAACTCACGATATCACTTTTAACAGCAGGCACCTTTATCCAATGAGCCATCTCATCAGCCCACCATGTAATTTTTAAACTAATGCACAGTATTTATTATATGGATTTAAATTTTCTTACTTAGTTTTGAGAATTTCCTAATTGTATATAATGAATTATGATCATATTTACCTACCATTTCACCCCTTCAACTTCCCCATGACATCCTCCTAGCTTGTTGTCATGTCATTTAGAATTATTTTTGATGACCCACTAAGTCCAGGTAGTGCCACCCATACATTCATGGGTGTGGAGCCACTAGAGCACAGAAACCCTGCCAGTGGTCACATCCTCAACAAAGAATGATGGTCCCTCCCCCAGCTCCTATCCGTTGCCAGAGCGCCTCAGTAGGAGCAGGGCTTGAGGATCATCTCCTCCAGCGATGCTGAGAACCTGGCTGACTTGGTCTTAGGTCTCGTGCAGGTAACAGGCAGCTGTTGTGAGTCCATGACCTCCGTGGTCATGTCACGTCCAGATGACCGCACTTCCCAGCGCTCCTCCTCATTTTCTGGCTCTTACGTCCTTTCTGCCTCCTCCCATGATATCCCCTGAGTCTTGGTGGTAGTAGAGTTAATACAGACATTCCATTTAGGATTGACATAGTCTCATACCCCCAGCACTCTAACAATTATGTTTCTCTCCATCAACTGCTGCCCACTGCAAAAAGAACCAAGGTTGAGAGCAGCGCAGGTCCGTCAGTTCATGGAGCTCCCCGGTCCACGTAGAAAGGCTTTGATTCGTTCTAAATACTGAGGATACTATAGATCTCTCAGGATTGCAACCTTGACTGTTGATGTTCTCTTTCTGGGCTGAGGAAGGAGTTCTCACCTGGTCAGTAAGTGGAAGTCTTCCAGAGATGTTGGTTGAGAAGGAGAGGCCAAAGACTGGGTCCTAGTGCCTTGGATTTGGGGTGCATTGGCATGAACCACATCAGAGACTCCATGGACTCGATAATGCAGGCTGTGGAGCGCGCCTCTCTACCACCTCTACCCTCTAACTACAAATGCAAATGTGCATGCGTGTGGGATGGGGTGGGGGCTGGCAACAGAGTCATAAAAGAGTGAAATGGAAGTGATGGGGCTGCCCTGTGTTATGCTGGCCATGTCTTACAGAGAGGACTGACTCCTTTATGCTGGGTTAAAAGCAAGCCTTGCTGTCGGCCAGTTTCTGATCTAGCCTGACCGAAGGAGAACTCCTATCAAGTTACAAAGAAGGAGTAGCTGGTCCAGCGGAGGGACACTTCCTACCTGTCTCTGACGGAAAAGGGAGGTCCTGATCAAGGCCAAGCCCTTGCTCTAGTTTCTAAGTTATTTGAACTCTTTGGGGGAAATATGCAATACAATACTGCGCATCTAAAGATGACCACAGAATAAGTTATTTTCTTTTAAGACATTTTAAAACTGCATTGACCGGGGGCTGGCAGGATGGCTTAGTGGATAAAAGTGCTTGCTAAGCGAGACTGTTGACCCGCACTCAAGTTCAATTCCTGGAATCTATGGAAAAAAGCTAGAGGTAAAAAAAAAATTCTACTATTTTACAAAGCTCTGTGTGTGTGTGTGTGTGTGTGTGTGTTATTTGCATCTTTAGACCTCAAGTTTTCTCCTGAAAAATAAGATGACTGAGCAGGGCAGCCTGTTGGGATCCTTTGGGCTATAATTCTATTACTGGCCTAGAGTGCAACTTGTGGGATTGAGCTGGCACAAGGTTCTCAGGTCCATTCCCAGCACCACAGAAGTATTTGTTGGGTGTAAGTGAGGTGACAGACTTTGCTCTATCAACTTTACATTTGGAGCATTTGTTTCTCTAAGGGCTCTGAATAGTTAACTGCTTTACACACGATAAGAAAGGAAATACATCCTGAAAAAGTTTGGGGAAAAAAAAATCAATGGACAATTCATACAGGCCTTAAAATAAGCTGTAAGTAGATTATCTGCAGGAGGAAAAATAATCTATTTTCTAGGACAGCTTAATCCTTTCTAGGAGTATTTTTAGTGTAATTACCAAACAGTGAGTTTATTCATAGTTACAATTAACACCAGCCATCATACCCATCTGCCAAAAGACATACTGACCAAATGGATTGTCATGGTCCCCTCTCTGTGCTAAAGGACACACTGACCAAATGGACTGCCATTGGTCCCCTCTCTGTGTTTCATTAACTAAACTCATAGCAGAAGCTAGAGTGTTGGTCATACCCTTGTCTTGCACACAAGAAGCTCTGAGGTCAACATCAAGCCAAACAACAGTGCTAAACTCATGCCACAATAAAGAAGATAAAGGAATGCCACCATAGTTCACAGGCTTCGCCACCAGTATTGTCTCCAAGCCCCGTCCATCTTTCTAGAGAGAATTGTAGAATTTAGCTCGATTCAGGAAATAACCAATCCATCTTAAAGATAAACAATTATCTTTTTAATTGTTATAAGGGAAAACTCACACCACAAGAAAGGTCCAAGCTCCCCTGTGTCTGGCGGGAATCTCCCAGAGAGAGAGAGAGCACCTGGTCTGTCCCAGTTTTCTTCCTGGGCTCCAGGTAGCCACACCTTAACTAGACTCCCCTTCTTCAGGTGATTGGTTGACAGAACTTCCCCCATCAGAGAATCATTTCAAACAACTAGTGCGGCTGGGATGTAATGTAATTACATGTAATGTAATTCAGGGCGGAGCAGCTTTCCCAGCGTACATGAAGCATTAGATTTGCTTCCCAGTACCTCAAAAACAAAAACAGGGGCATGCTCAAGCCTGCCACCCCCTTCATTCTACACATGCTCCCTCAACCCAGGGACCTGGGTGCAGCAGGTTTGGACATCACTGTCTTGGGGTGTGCTGAACATTCAGAATAAAAGAGAGGTAGGCTCAAATCCAGACTCCAAAACACTAGCAGGCAGCCAGTGGATCAGGAAGGAGCATCTTCATTGTGAACCACCTCTCTTAGTATTTTAAACACTTTCAGATGCAAAGCAGAAAAAGGACAAAAACATGGGAAACACAACATCCTCAAAGTGTGTGTCAGGGTGGGGGTGTTCACACACTCAGAGTCCAGAAAGAGAAAATTCGGATAATGAAAGGGCTCTAGTAATTAGCCCATATGAGTGAACATAGGCATTCCTATTTTTATTCCTGTTTTCAAATCGTATTCACAGATTGACCTTGTTGAGCAGATGTAGCAGCATTTGATTCAGGAAGGGAGGAATTTATTTTGGTTAGAACTCTGTTTGAAAGCAACATATTTTTAGCCATCGAATGAAACCATGGAGCTGTGAGCAAGTGGTTCTCCGCTGCAGCCTAGGAATTTTGATGTTTGCATCGATGGGGCGCAAATCATACTCACTCAGATTACAGCACCAGAGTTTTAGAGTAAAAGTCCCAGCGACCACGGGATAGGTAGGCTCAGCCACCTGTGCCCAGTACAGTGAAAGAGACAAGGAACGGCAAAAAGCAGAGAGAGGACATTTATTCCACAATGGAAAAAGAAACGGCTATGAAGGTCCAGTGATGTCAACTCCCATCTTCAGGGGAGTTTAGGTTTAAACAAAGACATGAAGTTTAGACTTAAACAAAGAGACAGAGCTATGTCTTAGTCATTTTCCTGTTGCCAGGACAAAACCCCATGACCAAGGCAACTTATAAAAGAAAACGTTTCATTTGGGGTTCACAGTTCTACAGGGTGAGAGCCCACGACCGTCATGTTGGGGACCATGGCAGCAGGCATGGCATTGGAGCAGTAGCTGATCCACAAATACAAGGCGGGGGTGGAGCCTGCCATCTGAACACGGTCTGGGATTTTGAAACCTTCAAGCCCATCCCAGTGGCACACTTCCTCCAACAAGGTCACACGTCCTAATGCTTCCAAACAGTTCTACCAACTATCAGTCAAACAATGAATAAGCCAGTGGAAGTCATTCTCATTCCAACCGCCACACAGAGGTATGCCTAGCTGAGCAACAGTTCTGGCCAAGGTGTGGTCTTGCCTGACATTGATCCAATGCTCTGTCCTGCAAGGTGGTTCATGTTACAAAGTGGTCTGTATACAAACGAAGGAAACAAATGAGATAAAAATACCTTGAAAAGTTAGACCTTGTTTACAAGTGCATTCTATACTTTCTGCTCACCAAAGAGCCACCACTTGGAGTGAGGTCCAGGGCCTGTGTGAAAAGTTTTTCTTAAAGGTAGTAGTCATTATCTAAATAGAAACACGGGATTGGTGGGGGACAATTCTGTATTCTGTCAATCATGTTTTAAATAAATGCTGATTGGCCAGGCAGGAAGTATAGGTGGGAAAACCAGACAGGAAGTAGATATGAGAACAGGAGAATTTTGGGAAGCAGGAAGCTCCCTTGGCATTTCTGCACAGACCACCAAGGAGCAACATGTGAGCTGCCCGGCTGAGAAAAGGTACCGGCCATGTGGCTAACATAGATAAGAACAATGGGTTAATATAAGTTACAAGAGCTAGTAAGAAGACTGAGCTAATGGGCCAATCAGTTTATAATCTTATGGAGATCTCTGTGTGATTTTCTTTGGGGCTTGCCAGCTGTGGAGTATCAGGCAGGACAGAAACCCCAACAAGCCAGCCCTCTTGTTACATGGGATCACAAGCTGGAAAGGAAAAGTACCACCAACCAGCTCAGGTTAGAGAAGACCAAGTCGGCAAAATGTTCTCCTACGCTTTGTACTATAGAAGACATATGTACTTGAGGAACATAGATATGCTGAGCACACAAAGACCCCACAACAACAAGCACACAGCTACTTAGAAGTTCTTCACACAGACACTAAGCTTCCATTCCCATTCTATTCCTAAGACAGGCAGTGGGGGCAAGGCCCAGGGGAAGTCATGAGGTAATCGCATAGCATGAGTCTTCCTTCCCCATGAATGGATGGGTCGCTTTCCAGGTGGGCCAACGGAGAGCACGTGGACTCCCTGCCAGCTCCACCTGTGAGATGCTCAGATCATCAGTCTCTATCCAGATCCATACAAGCCCAGCAGGCAGAGGAGTATGGTGCACAGGCACGATCAGAGGCCCGAGGAGGATTTGAACTCAGGCCCACATGTGTGTGCAACTGAAGAGTCCCCAACTTTCGGAGCAAAATTTAGAATCCTTACATAGGTAAAGTAATATGCTCACTGCTCTGGCAAGCATAAAAACTTAGACTACTTAGAAATTTTGGGGACAATGCACACAAATAGACTCATTTTCTGTTGTTCATATGAGTTTCAGATATACAATAACAAGATGCCTATTTGGGTGAGATAAACAAATATAAAACAGATTTATATAGGAGCTTTGCCTAAACAGCAAGTTCATGTGAATTGTATCAATTATACAATAAATAGTAAAAACGTTAAAAGAGCTTTATTAGTCATTTTGTGTTACAAGTCCAGAATCAATATACACTGTATGACAAAGAATCCTTGTGGGTCACTTTGTACACATTAAACACATGAGCCTTGACTCCGCAAGTATTTTCACAATGTTTAAATGAAGTTTAGACAACAGCTCTGTGTGTGTTTAGTCACAGATCAGAAAGGTTTGGAGGTCATAAACTAAAATAACAGTGTGCATAAAGTGGTTGCCCAAGAGGCTTTGTCATAAGCAGGTCCTTAAATAAACCCTGACTTTTAAACTCAGTTTCCTCATACTCCAAAGCCTAACAAAACCAGCAGAAAATATAAACAAGTATCTTTTCTAAAAAAAAAAAAAGATATTTAGCATTATTTTCTGGGAATTGGTATGAAGGTATCAGCTCCCCTAGAGCTGCAGTTGCAAACAGCTGTGAGCTGCCATGTGGGTGCTGGGAATTAAACCCAGGTCCTCAGAAGAACAGTCAGCGATCTTAACTACCGAGCCATCTCTGTACTCCCTTAAACAATTACCTTAACAAAACAAGATCTGGTCTGCTAAGTCAATTCCTTTTTGCAAATGTCACTGGGAGTGGAGCAATATTTTAAAGAAAGGCTTGTTGCTTTGGATCAGGAAGGTCCAAACCTGCAGCGATCCTCCTGTAACTGCCTCCTGAGTGCTGGGGCTGCAGGCATGCTCCACTGTGTCTGGCCAAAACATTTGATCAAAGAACTCAGCCTTTCTTAGAGCACTGGCCTACTTTTAGTTAAGTTCTTACTTTACACTGGAGCACTGAATTCCATTCTTTCCGGGTGTGTCGACACATGCGCTTGGCAAGTAAAAGTAGAAGGATCAGGAGTTTAAGGTCATCTCTGGCTACATAGTAAGTTCTAGGCTAGCCTAGGCTATATGAGACCCTGTCTCAAAAAAAATGATTTTAGAACATAGCTTAGATTCCAGGTGGATGTGTGCACCTTTAATCCATGCACTGGGAAGGCGGAGGCAGGAGGATCTCTGTAAATTCAAGGCAAGCCTAGTCTACACAGAAAGTTCCAGGAGAGGCAGGGCTATACGCAGAGTGAAAGCCTGTCTCTTGAAAAAGGAAGGTTGCGACTTGGAGCATCTTGAACACATATTTAAAAATAACATGAGGACCGTGAGGAGACATATCTCCTGATCTGTAAATATACCTCATACATGTGACAGCCATGTTTACTTAGAGTCATAAAATAGCTGCTGGAAGACTGGAGAGATGGCTCAGCTTTCAAAGGCTAGGCTCACAACCTAAAATAAAACAGTTGTGAAAAGTTGGCCTAAACAGAAATTTAAATTAACCTGATACTGTTAAAATCTCAACAATAATTAGTATGAAACACAAATAATTAAATGCTTATCTTTAAAAACCAATCCCTTTGAAAACTTAACTACAAGTAAACCAACATTCTAGAAAGTCTAATTGCTTTGAATAGAAAGTATTAAAAACCTTATAGTTAGGGGTTAGGGTGGAGGCTCAGTGGATAACGCCCTGTAAATGCCCTTCAGGCCAGAACCCATGTAACAGATGGGTGGTCACAGTGACCTGCCTAGGTTCCCAGCACTCAGGAAATGTGGGAGATCATTGCAAGCCCCCAGGCCTGTCTGGTCTACATAGTGAGCTTCTAATGGCATAACAACTCAACAAAGATGTTCCCAGAGTTCTTAAGACAAAAGTGTAGGTTCTGACAGCCGCGGAGGACACAGCTCACCTGCGAACATACCAACTAAAGACATGGGGACAGCAGGGAAGGACAGCTAGTCAATGCTGGTTTTGTTAGAAAGAGGAACAAATAAAGGGGTCCAGTGATATCTATCTTTGAGGTTAAGATTTCAATGGAAGGCATAAACTTTATATAATGAAGCAATTCTAGTGAAGGCACGGTCCTCACAACCATTACTCAAATGTCTTAGCTCCAGTTCCTCTGTTGTCCTGAAGGTGTGCTGGCCTAAAAGGTGCTTCACTAAGTTATTAGTTACTAAATGTTGAGGTTCTAGACTCAAAGAAAATTGTCTTCATGGGAGGGTACAATCTATGCTAAAATCAAAATGATTCAGGAGGAGAAGTTAAGTCAAAGACTTATTTTTGTGTTTTCAGCCAAAGTACAAACACAGATAAAGGTAGAGGCTCAAAAACTTTCTGTTGTTAGTTACCTTGTGTAAGGAGCCAATGTTACAAATATCTGCTGAACTCTCTCTTTGGTTCCACCCTTGTAGGGAGATGAGGTAAGTTCGGAAAGTACTCTTGTGAGTGACTACCATGCCTGTGACGGGATGCAGACTCAGCAGGAAGAGGGGCCTTCCTCGACTGGGCTCACTGATAGGTAGAAAGACCCACCTGTGCACAAGTATTCCTTGGACAGAAGATCCGCAACTGTGTAAATGGAGAAAGTGAACTGTGTCATAGTGTCTAGTCATCAGTGTAAGCAGCTGCTTCAAACTCTTGCCATTTTGTTGTCCATGTCAGAATGGGACGTACTTCTAAACAACGCATTGGAGTAGAGCTCCCTCCTCCCTTGAAATGTTGTACGAGAGTAGGGTGTGGGATGTCTTTCTGTATATGTGTTGCTTTTATTGGTTAATTAATAAAGAATCTGTCTTGGGCCCAGCAGGGCAAAATAGAGGTAGGCGGGGAAAACTAAACTGAATACTGGGAGAAAGGAGGCAGAGGCAGAGAGATGCCATGGAGCCACCAGAGGAGAAAGATGCTAGCTGTCAGTTGGAACCTTGCCAGTTGGCCACGAACCTCATGGTAAAATATAAAAAAATAGAAATGGTTAATTTAAGAGATAAGAGTGAGCTAGGAATACACAAAAGCTAAGAGGCCAAACA